>VYXD01005457.1:134809-306437 GCA_013397195.1 Hylia prasina
TTTCCCACTTCGCTGATGTTTTTTGACGGGAACAAGACTGGAATATGTTATCGGGGGAGTACTGAAATATGTAATCAGGGCTGGTATGTATATATAATGCTCTAAATGACAAGAATTGAAATAAAATGATGTTAGTAAAGCAAAAGGGTTGCAGCACTGTGAGATGTGATATAGCAGTTCCAAACCAATACACCTTTTTATGTGGGAAATTTCAATATTTTTGTCTTGCCAGAAGAGTGCTTTTTTTAATGCCAGAATGTTGCTTGGAACTGTAATTCATGCTCTTCAGCTCTGCCCTTTCCCTGGCGTTTAGCATCGTTAATTGTAACAAAGGGAAGTAATTAACCCTCTTCACTTGAACATTGGGAACAAAGGAATGGCCATAAACTGGATCATAGCTAAGCCAGACCAAATGAGCTTTTTCATCTTGGCTGGGGCTAAAGGCTGGGAGGGGTGATGCAGTCTCTTTGCTGTGAGCTAGTTAACGCTCAGGAACGAAATGGCACCAGCCATCGGGACATAACAGGTCACCTCTCAGATAAAGACTGATGGAAAACTCACCCGAGCCAGGCTCGAATTCCATAAGTAGCCCGGAGAGCCGGGCGCCCCAGAGCCATAGGTTGCTTGTAATAGCAGAGAAGATCTCATTACCCAACGCTGTCTTGAGTGCACATTCTCTCTCTCCCCCAGATACAGATGTACTGTAACACACACTCTTGTCTGTCTCGTTCAATTAGGAGAAGGTCATAATGGCTTGCTTACTATATTTAGAATATTTAAGTCAGTAGATGTAAATATACAGCGTGGCAGAAAGGTAATGATTTCAGAAGGGCCTGATTTATAGGTGAACTCATCAACCCAAGAAGTACCTATATTTTGGAAACAGCACTATTGTTGCCCATTTTTTTTTCCTGGATGTAATTCTAATAGCAGCTTGGATGTACCCACCAGGACAATGCTTTACTTACCTGTTTCCTTTTTGAACATATTTGAAAGTCAATTTGAGCCATTATTTTTCTTTGGCTATCATTTAGANCTTTTGAACCTAATATATCCACAATGTACTATAAAGTATATTTGAAAATAAATGGATTTGAAAGTCCATTTGAGCCATAATTTTTCTTTGGCTATCATTTAGACAATATTTTCAAATTATATACTTTAAACTTTTTGCTTATGAAAGGTGCAATTCTCTTGTACCAGGAAGTTAATTCTCCATCCAAATTCAAGTACTTCTTTGACAATTTGGCAATGTTTTTAAGAGCTTGCTGAGACCTTGGGAAGAATAAAAGGAGTGGTGAGGTTTTTTGGTTTGGGTTTGGTTTGTTTTTTTTTTTACAAATTAATTGTAGATCTTGCTGACAGTATTTGCTAATATGCCATAACAAAGAACTGCAGTGTTTGTTGGTGGGCATGTGCAACTTCTGCAAATTAAAACGTCACACCATTAACTCATCTTTCCCAACTGATTGTAATGGATCACCAGGGAAATTGATAGCACCACCTATTGGTGCCGTTAGAATCCTGCTGCTCATCATAGTATTGTGCATAATTAAAAAAATAAAACAAGAAAAAAATTAAATACACAATCTCTGCTCTTTTGCTATTTCACTATTGAAGCAGGCAAGTGTGCAAGTCATCTCAGTCAGTTATTCAGATAATCAGGGAATGTTACCTAGAAATACTATTCAATAAACTTTAAATAATGCTTTTGGCAACTTTGCTGGGAGACAAGAGTATGTGTTTGTGCAAGACCCACTCACTGTGTGGCACACGAATGGATGGTCTGGAGGATATGATGGTAATGAGTGAACAGCAAAAGCATTGTGAAAATATAGGAAATCTAAAGGGTCCATGGGAATCTTTCCTTGCAAAAAGCACTTTGCAAATCTGCACCCCCTCGTGCAGTGTGTGGTTGAGTTGTTCCAAGGCAGGCTGTGCTGTGCAGCAGTGCAAACCCCAGCCCTGCCTGGGGCTGTGTGTGACAGGTGCCTGGGTTGGTACAGATCCTGCTGGGATCAATTGCTCTCATTGTGGGTGCAGATCACATTGCAAGACCAGGGCACTGGATGTCAGATTTATAGGCCTATTTCTTTCCACCTCATTTTGGTATCCTTTCTCTGCTAGCCTGCAGCAGAACTATTTTACTTGTCTCCCAAACCCCCTTTTCTTGCACAATACAAAAAGATCTGGTAAAAAATAACTCTTAGCGGTTCAACAATTTTTAACCTAAATGTCACATAGCACATGTGAATTTAACTCTTTGCTGTCTTCTGCCTGTGCTCAGGATGCCACAGCCAAAGTCTGGGAGTGAAAGCAGAGAAATACAAGTACTTACATATCTCACAGGCTACTTGTAAAACCTCGAGGAAAAA
Source organism: Hylia prasina (assembly GCA_013397195.1). Taxonomy (NCBI): domain Eukaryota; kingdom Metazoa; phylum Chordata; class Aves; order Passeriformes; family Sylviidae; genus Hylia; species Hylia prasina. The sequence goes on from VYXD01005457.1 coordinate 137,185, forward strand.
TACTTTGGGGAAGAAGTTCTCTATGCCTGGAATGGATTTCTTAAGGCCAAACCTTGGTTTAACTTAGGTGTTTGTTATCTCACAAGACGTACCCATAATGCTGCTTCAGTCAGGCTCAGCTAGGTTGGAGGATGACAGATCAGTTGGTGCAGGGACTGCCTGTGCCCAAGATCTAGAGGAATTCTTTGTCTTCTCTGCTCCATCCTAACTGTGGTCTTGTCATGTGTGTGTTAGGATCTAATTTATTGCTCTCTATCTGTTGTTTTCTCTGGTATAGAATTCCTTTTGGGTAGTCTTCTTCAGTGTAGCTGACAAGCAGCTTTCTGTGTGTGCCGTTTATTCATCATGAGGACTCCCCAGAACACTGATTTCTACCAAGTAGTACCTCAAGCTAATAAAAAGTTAGTGAGAAAAAGTTGTTAGGAACTGAGGCTAATGTTGCATTTTGCTTGGCAGAATTACCATACCTGTGTCATACATACAGACCTTTAAATAATCCATGCTTGTCATTCATTTGAAATTTTCTTCCATACTCGGCCCAAAATCCATCCAGGGTTGCTCTGGGTTAATATTTTAATTTCTTTCCTGTTCTGTTCTATTATATAAAGTCATAAAACATCTAAATTAATAGATGCAGCTTTTCTTCAGCATGTTGGGTATGATGTAGCCCTCTACAACTTCCGTGCACAATCTATGAGCATGAATTAACTTCTAGGCCCCCTGTTTCTGGGCCTGTGACAACGAGTCACCCAGACAAAGACATCCCATTTCAGAAGAGGTTTTGTTTTCTTCTCAAGGCTCTGCAAAATAACAAGCATATCCAAAGAAAAGCTAAGTGAAAACATGGCCATCCAAAAAGCAAGATACTTAAACTGGGGAAGAATATTGGTTTTCTTTCTCTGATCTTCTCGTGTTCTGTTTTTCAGGACTCAGGTCTAGTATGAGATTATTGTAAAACTGAGATTATAATGTTTTAGCCCAACTGGCTTTGTTCAAGAGTGGCAGGATACCCACACTGTTTTCTTCCCTTTATGTTTTGGTGTAGGTGGAATTATTATTAGCATTATCATTATCACTATTATATGTTTTGCAAGTCTGTCATGTGAAAGACTGGATCATGATGATATCCTGCCATCTGTTGTCCAGCAACTCACTCAAATTCCTGAAGAAAAATATTTTATTTTCTCACCTAGTTCTGGAAATGTTCATGAATACAAATAACAAATGCAAATGGTATAGGCACAGTGGTATTAGAAATTGAAATGCCCACTGTGTATTTTGTACAAATATATTCATTATGCTAGAAATGCATGATGACTGAGCGGTGGTCCCTGTTGGTCTAGGGTGGCTACAGTTGATGGATACAGATTATTAAATTTTATTTTAATAGCAGGTAGTGACAAAGCGTCTCAGTGCTTAACAATGCATCCTAGTATCTGCCATACAAACACATGCAAATGTATTTCTGTAACAGTCAATAAAATCCTATTGCCCCTCTTAGGTTGCAGAAGCAGCTGATGCATGAGTCCACAGGCACCTAAAGGTATATAAAATTAAGAGAACTGAACAAATTTTTTAATGAGTGATCCAAAATATGCTTCCTGACAAAGTCAAGGTGGTCAGCACACGTCAGGTCTCTGGACCGGGCAGGTTAAATGGATGAATGCCAAGGCTCTCTGCCTGGGGTTTGCCAGGCTGGGAAGACAGTTCAAAGTGTGCCAAGCCTGGTGCCTCAGCAGGCTGTCCCATGGTACTTTCTGCTGCCCCGTGTCCTCAGCACTGTTGTGACCCAAGGACAGGCTGCTGGGCTGTTTCTGGGCCAGATCCTGCCAGCACAATCTGCTCTCTGCTCTGGTGCCTCTATATCCCTCAGCACACCTGGCTGGAGCTGTGCTGCTTACCAGCCCGAAGAAGGCAGGGAATGGTTGTCAAAAATGCTGGCTAGGGGTAGCCCTTATCCTCAAATGCCCTAAGCCATAGGCTGCTTGCAATGAGTGGCAAACCTGTCACTGATTTTAGGTGATGGGAAACAGAAGACAGGACTTGAGAGGGGTGCTGGGCCAAGGGGTGAGACCCCTGTGAACCCACCCTGGGCTGTGTGGCCCAGTCAGTGCGTGGGGCTGGAGCTGTGCTGCTCCCCAGCTTAGCCAAGGGGGCTGGGGGCAGGGGGTGGGATGGAGGCTTTTGCTGTCTCTAAATCTTTCTGCAGTCTCACTTTTCAAAGCCAGCAAAAGAGAAGTGAAGGGCTTGTGGCGAGAGGGTTTGCAAGGTGTGGAAACACTCTGTTGATGATTTGACAATAAATGTTCTTCAATTACAGCTTCTCCCACTCCTCTGACCTTCTGGCCCCATTATGCTCATCATGAACAAGGTCTGAGCTGCTCTGAGTCTGAAGGACTGAGTTTGACTCAGTTTTTGTGCTCTGGCAAACTCCCACTGCCCTCAGGACAAGCTTGATTTAATATAAGGACTAAAATCCTTGGGGTTTGGCCTTAGGAGAGTAGTAAATGCAATCAGCTGCTTTGGCCTGACAGAATGAATAAAGAGAGGTGCTGGAGCGCTCGGCATCAGCAAAGATGGCAGAGATTATGAGGGAAGATCTGGATCATACTATGGGTTCCCAGTTCATGGTAACCACTTGTGGAAGAGATGTGGGCATCACCCTGGACAGCACAGTGTAGGGCTCCCCTCCCTCCACATCTTGCAGTGGTTAAAAGTCGAATGGTATCAGTTGGGAGAGCAAAATAACAGTGAGACTATTAGAATTACATTATTATAAAAACACTTTTCCTGAAGTTCTCATTACTTCAACTGAAAAAGGAAATAGCAGGAATTACAGAGCTTATACTGGGATGATGGAATTTGTGGAGATGTGGAGAGACTTCTGAATGAGGAGAGAGTGAAAAGATTGGGACTGTTCAATTTAGATGAAGATAAACAAGAAGAGACGTGACCGAGGTACAGCGGGTAACAGATGCTACTGAGAAGGTAAATCCAGAACCACTTTGCCTCTTCTCATGACACCTAAATAAAACAATTGATTAAATGGATAAAATGCACATTTCAGCCAAAAAAAGGAAGGTATTTGAACCCAACTTAAAAGGCTCATTGCAATCAGCTGCAGTCCAAGCCAAGTAGCTGGTGAATCTTGAAAAACAGCTACAGCATTTACAGTCTTTCCTGAGTTACCTTAGACCTCGTGTACATGGCTTTAGGGGCAGCCAAGCTCTCAGGCTTGAGGGTCTAAGAAAAAGAATAATCCAGAGGCTCTAGGAAACAAAGTCAAGGTGTTTCCTTGACAAGTCATAGGATGTCTCCTACATACATTAATTCTGTTTGCCCACCTTGGAATTCTTGCACTGACTCTAAAAACCTGAAGCTCGGATAGGAGACTCTCTACACATTATACAGACCATTATATTGAACTGGTGTGGCAACTGTCTTTATAGAAATTTGGATTATGAAGTAAGTCATTTTGCTTTTACATGCCATGTCTAGGTTTGACTCAGAGAAATACTGACAGTGTTGCATTATTCCTGGATGGCTGAGATCAGTGGTGCTCTCCCAGCTCTGTACCAGCCCTGGCCATACTTCACTGCTGCCTACTTTTCTTCTCTAGCATTTTTCAAGTGAACAGCTATTCTCTGAAATTTGGATCTGCCTTGAGATTTGCACAAAAAAAATGCAAAGGAGAGGTGAGCTGGAGGAAGGGACACCCACAGCCCTTTTTGGTTTGAGTACCTTGTGTCTCAGGAATTTATGTGGAGTGGCTCTGTTCCTTGGGTGAACTGCAACGAATGGTTCAAACTCACACACTCAGTTTTGTAATTATATTAGGTTAAGACAAGGTAGGAGTAATGCTGCGCATCTAACGAGCAGTAACTTGTTTAGGCACAGAAATTCAGTCTCCATACTGTCTCCATACCCCCACATTCTGTCCTAGCAGGGCTTTCCGTGTGAGTAAAACTTAAAGAAACTTAATTAAGTAAAGGTGCGAGCAGAAATTTTTCTTCTCCTCTTTCACCATGTTGGTGCTCATCCACACTGCCTCTTCTTTCATCCAGTATGAAATAAGGCAAGTCCATAGACTTGATTTTGATCACCTGAGCATTATTGGAATGAATAGCAAACACAGCTGGAAAGATTTTAGTTAAGATGACCAGTCTTTGAGGGATAGGTCTTTGCAAAAGAACCAAAATATGAAGGAACAGCTGATTATATACATAGTTCTGAAAGCTGCTGGAGGAACCATACTTCTTTCCCTCCTGGAGGAAGGAGTTAGGATTACCTGCTAAACTCATTTCAGATGCCACTACTCAGGTCTGGACAAGTTTAAGGGTAAGGAGCTTAAATACCTTTTTTTTTTTTCAACCCCCCTGTCTGAACATTACAGAATATAGCACCTCTCCATGAAGTCACTGTTTCATGGCTTGCATGAGTGCCTGGTGAGCAGAGGGTTAGTGGTCTACTGCCCAAGCTCTGGTAAGCACCAAAGTTTATCTTTACACTTTACCTTTAGTTGAACACTCTCTGCTAGGAGACACACTGCATATCATGTGGTTATATGGTAAATGTAAATTTTCAAGCTATATGTGCAGAAAAGAGTGCCAGAGAATGAATTCCTGAAAGAAGTTATCAGCATTAAGAGAGATTTTTCAGAACTTACTGAAAATAGGATCCACTCTGTCCCAGTGAAAAAAAAAATGGGGCAATTTATTAAAGCTGTGTTGGTGGGATTCAACTCTTTGTTTCTATGATGAGAAGCAGAATTGGCAGTCTCTCTGTGCTGGTAGGTGTGCTAGGGCTGTGGTGAGCTGGCAGTGGTCTGGCAGAGCTCTGTGGAGTAGGGGGTTTTTGGCATCACTGTGGTTCAGAGGCTTGGCTTTCCCTTGGCTTTTTGTTCTACACATGTCAAGTTTGCCCTTTACGTACCCCAGCTCTAGATTCTTGAGTGAAAAACAAAATCCACAGCAGACTCTGAAGTTTTTCAAGTGAACCTTCCCTTGTATCTGCAGGTTTCCTGTGTGAAAACATCACTGCTTTGTGTGCTGCAGCTGAAGGGTCTTTAGGGCTGCACTGGGTTTCTCAGGACTCTCTGATGGAATTTGACTGGAATGATGCTCCAGACAATTTTCTGAAAAAGCTCAAAACCAATTAATTCATTTTTCTTAAGCGCTCATTTCTTTCATTTGGGCCCATGCTCTCAGCAGCCTTGCAGAGAAAGACCAGATTTGGAAACAGGTTGGTGCTGGCTTTTTTGGAAGCTGGTGTTGTAATTGAAGCAGGGACCTCCTGAAAATTGGGTCCTACAACCCACAGTGTTTGTTCCTGGGGCCCTCTCTCTGTAGTGAACAGGGAATGAGAGGGCAGAAATAATGGTGAGCAGTACAGTTTGGGCTTTTATGTACAAGGGTGTTGTGTTAGAGTGGCAATAGGGTTGGTAGGTGTCAGCCTTAGGCCACACCTGCAACACTGTGTGAAAGCAGAGAACAGCAGCCTTACGAAAATATTGACAAACTGTTGAGGAAGTGAGAGGAGCAACGAAGCAATCAGAGCAGAAGGGACCAAATGATGAGAAAGGATTAAAAAAAAGCTAAGTGCCATATCTATGACTTTGCTAGAGGATGATTGATGGGAAACATAGATAAGTTTGAAAGGAACCTGAATTAAAAAAAAAAAAAAAGAGTGAGAGAATAGTTAGGACAGTACAAGAAGGTATAACTAAGAATGATGGGGTGAAATTAAGCAAGAGAAAATTTAAGGTGAATCTTAGGAAAAAAATCATTACTGAAATATATTAGGCTGCTGAGCGGTTGTCCATGGGGAGCAGTGCAAACTGCTGCCTGTATATTGCTCAGCCTGGGCAAAATGTTGTCAGGCATGCAGCCAAGGAAGCTGCAGGAGCAGGAAACTGAAGCATACATACTTTTATCTGTGCTTTTACGGTTTCATGTGCATCATTTACAGGTGTAATTTGGTTAAAACTATTGCATCAAGGCAGCTTGGAGGAGCACCACTCCTCCCTGCTGAAATTGGTGAAAACAAGATGCATAAATGCTTAATGTAGACTTTGACCTGACGGGCTCGATACCCATCATGGATGAGGGTGACAACAGCAATGTGTCTTGTACCTGAGTGCTGGTGCATCACCAGAAGCACCCCAGAGCAGTGGGAGCCCTGGCAGGGTGCAGGGCATGCTGAGCTGGGTCGTGCTGTGCCCTGGCAAGGGCACCCATCAAGGCACCTCCACAGCTCAGCTGCCTGGGCCAGGCCACCCCCCAGCCCCTCCAGCCCACGGGTGCAGTGCCCTGCAGAGGTCTTGCTTTGCTTTGGACGCAGAGGAATTTTCCAGGAAACGGGCACAGTTTTAATTCAACCAGGCAGAAGGAAAGCCTTCCTCCCCAGCTGGTGTCCCTGTCTGTGGAAACTCAGTGTCCATTTGTGCTTACTGGGCGTGTGGGGTCCTGTCACCCTAAAACCTTCCCTGGGAGAGGGGCTGAGGGTGGCACCTTGTCCTTCATGAGAGTTCCTAACTGAAGGAGGGCTTTGAGTGCAGGAACTTTGCACTTTTTGCTTAGAAACTCCTCAGTTTTGTGGAAAACTTAAATTTCTTGGGTTGAAGAGTGACAAGAATAAACCCAAATAGTCCGTGGGCCAGCCCCTGCTGGGAGCAATGAAACCTGAGTTTCTTTCCTTGCTTTGGTGATATCTTTGAGAAGTAAGGCTACTGCTTGTGTTTTGTGCATGACTTGCATCTTCTGGGTCTGCTGTGACCTCGGGGTATAAACAGAGGAAAAACTTGTTTGTGGATCACAAAAAACAATAGGAAGGGACAGGCTGTAGGTTTGTCAAAATTGTCAGGACCTGTCAGGAAACAGGAGACATGTAAAAAATCAGTGATGGAAAATGGAAAACATCTGAGGATTTTGGGTGGCTTTGGAGCTAGCTGGCAGCTTGATGGCCGTATGAGGACTGCAGGTGAGACAAGCAAGTACTTGGTAAAAACACAAAGTCACCAGGGTGTGGGTGGCCAGCAGTCCTGCTGGTGATGAGATGGCATATTTCCTTGTCATGTGAGGCTTCTCCAGCACTAACTTGGCATTTGTGAGGGAGAAAAAATAGAAAATAAGCCATGAAAGAAGCAAACCCAGCTGTTTACCTCTCTTTGCTCCATAACGTTTCTTACTGTTTTCAGAGTTCTGGCTCTGCTTTATAACAATTTGAAATAGTTTTGAGGTATTTTTTCCTGTATTGCTGCCTTTTGCCTTTTATTCACTACTCCCTATCTAAAGAAATTCTGACTAAATTCCTCGAGGGTCTGACCCTTTCCTTAGCTTTAGTTTATGCTCCCTTGTTCTTGTGTTTGACATAAGCTCAAACAGCCTTGTAAAATCTCATTTCTCTTCCCTTCAGGATTGTATATTCCTCTATGAAATATTTCCCCCACCCTCCTCTATCCTGCCTCTTCCTAGAAATTTGCTTCTATTTTGGTAACTGTTTTGTTCAGCTAATTGTTGAAGTTCTGGATTCTTTTGTCTCTCAATTTGTCTCCATTACATATTATTGCTCTACACTGAGTTTTAGTTATAATATAAGCTTCACCTTTTTTTGTTTGTTTGTTTATCCAGCACTCCATATTATTTCCTTTACATTCTCCTAATTGTTCTCTTCAACAGTTCTGTACAGGGCTCAGCAAACTGTAGGCTGATTGCATCACATTTTCCTTTCAGAAAAGTGGGTTCTGGTCTAGGTTTGTTGCTGCTCACCATGGAAGATGTAGCATGCTTAATTCAGCACAATGAATTTACACAAAATCCTGATTACAAAAACCATACAGGGAAATGGGAAACTAACTTTTGTAAAATCTATTTGGCTCTCTGTTTTTATTTGTCAGTAATTATAATGTTGAGCCCATACTTTAAAATAGTGCTGCAAACTGCCCTATAATATAAGGCAATACAAATTACAGTAAAGACCTGTTTTAAAAATAAACAGTGCTAAGTAGAACACTGTTGAGTCCAGATGAACACACTGCTGCAGATAGCTTAAAATGAAGAGGTATTTGGCAAGAAGAAAGCTGATTAAGAAGGGAATGAAAATTCACAGTGAAATGGGTTTGCTAGTCATGCAGGGGAGCTGAAAGCTCCTGCAACACGTCTCAAACAGCTCACGCTGCTTTTTAGAACACAATTTTCCAGTTTCTTTTCCCTGGAGTGTGCCATTAGCTTTGGTCTTCCATTAACTTCCTTGGTAACTTCTTAAAAGAACTCTCTAGAGATGAACATCTCTCTGGAGGACAAATACCAGCTTGAAGAAATGGAACAAATGAGTGATTTTAGTGTGAAGCAATTTTGCTGTTTGTCTTTTTTTATTTTAACTTCAGTAGGGAATAGAAAATCTGCTATCTTATGTTTTCTGAAATATGGAACAGGTATCAATCTCAAAACCTCATGATTAGTTCACGTGCTGCACCGACCAGGAATTGAAAGAAACTAATTATAAGTTCTATCAGCCCTAGTATTTGAGATGGATGCTATTTCTAAAATGGGATCCTTTATTCTGCAATTCTGACTGTGAACTTCCTAGCCTTGGAGCTGTCTACATAATTTTCTCAAAATCAAATGCAAAATTCAGGCTTTTTTTCCAGACATGGATATCTCTAGGAATAAACTTGACAAATAGTGTAGCCCACATCTTAAATTATTCTTTTCCTTATCCAAAGGAAGTACAACTAGAGACAGAGTAAAACCACTTCATCCCTTCAAGGAGTATTTCCCAAATACTGTACAGCACTTTCTAGCAAATATTGTCAATTTTCACTCCAAAATACTTGCATACATACAGATGTATTTATACACATATATGCACATATATGTGTATACTTGTAATGTCTTTCATGAGATAGATACTCCAGGGTGTGTCCTGGACAATTCAGGACTCTTCAGGACCTGTAGGCACTGAGGTGGTGTGAGTCAGGCTGGGATGAGGACTCAGCTAAGGAAACTTCCCAGCAGTGGCACCAGATTTAGGGGACACCCCAGGACATTCCAGGCAAGTCCCCTTGCTCTGTCCAGATCCCAAGTTATAACAAATAAAGCCTGATGGCCAAATATTGTGAAGGCTGCTTTGCTTCCTGACTTTTGTTTTTATGGTATGCTGTGATGATGTGAGGATATGTCAGGGTGTCAGACAGCATAGGGTCTGCCAAAAAAACAATGGAGAACTCCTCTGGGTAGAGGGAACAAAATCAGGCCCAGGCTGTGTTCATATCCTCCATCAGTGAAGTATTTATATATCCATTCTTTACTTGGGTGGCTTTACATAACAGAGGAGGAGAAAATGAACATACAGCGATCAAAATTTTCCTTTAGCAAAGTCTTTCCAAATCAGTTGATTCCCAAATTGTTGAGTTGAGAATGGTGGTGGTTTGTCAGGTCATGGTCATATTCTGCAACATAGGGCATTCTCCTCTCTTTACGTCTCAATGAGAATAATAAGGATCCAAGCAGACCTTACGGTTAGTAGGATTAAAGGAAAACTGATAGCATTTATAGCTGAGTATAGCATGTTCTATTTCATATAAAAGAAGTTTGCATGACCAAGAAATTTTTTATTTGAATTCTACTTTTCATATATTTTTGTTTAAAAGAAAAGCATTTTGTTTTATTTTACAGCTAGCCAATACAGAGACAAAAAGTAGTTTGACATTTGGTGAAACCCAGTTGGTTAAGGAAGAAAATGTAAAGAAATTCCATATCTCCAAATAAAATTGTCTCTGTGAAAGCCATCTGGGGGTGACAAGAAGATTTCTCTTCCTGAATATTTCATCCCAAATATATATTTCACCCTGAATATCAGGATGATCACTGTTGTCTAATTTTTCAGGAAAGAGTATATTCGTTATTTTTTAATTCACACACAGGAATCAGGAACATACTATCTAGGATCAAGCTCTGAAAACTTTCCCATAAAAATAGCCATAGTGATGAACAAGGCTGTCTGTATTAGTGGGTTTTTGCTTTGCTATTTGTAAATCATCCAGTACATGGAGATTTCCAACAAAGCTAATTACCTAGGTGTTATAAGTGTACATTGCCAGCCCCATGCTGGATAACCTCTTGATGGGAGGGGATATCTCCTTGCTGCACTGGTGCAAAAACTGCTGTTGGTTTTATTGTTTGGTGAAGGCAAAATTTAGCTTTGGGGTAAAGAGATAAAATGACAGTTGTGGCTGTGAGCAGTGTGCTATCATAGCTGTAGAGAAAAGATAGACTTAGCATGTTCCCTACATCCTCTAGGCCCTTCCAGCACTTCAGAGAAAACAGATGCAAATGTGATGGCTTGGCTTTTGTATCACAGCTAGATTTTGTGGTTTCATAGTGTGTACACCACATTAGAGCCCTCTGCATTCCACAATAATAATTTTTGCCTTTATCACTGTGCAGCTATCACATAATCTAGGAGCTTAGCTGAGCTCTTGCAATAGGTTATATTTTATTGACAATCAAAACCTAAGTCTTGGCGTAGTGGCAGGAGCTGATCTTTGCCTTGCAGTTTATTGGGCAATATTCAAGTTGTTCATACAGCTCTGTAGATATTCTGGATACTTTACAGACAGATATAACACCAGGCTCTGCCCCAAGGAATTTACACTCAAAATTCAAGGTGGCACAGGAGCAGAAGAGAAAGCAGATGATGTCTGAAAGGAAGACTGGGAGTAAATCATCAGCCTGTAGAGCAACATTAATGTCAGCATTCTGAATATTGAAGTCACCAAAAAAGCTGCTCTTTTTGTAGATTGTGTTCTTCTTTTCTCATTAAATATTCAGTTTTGCAGTGATGCTAATGTGTAAGCACTATGAGACCATGTAGGCAGCAGTTGCTGGAGGTCTAAAGTCAGAGGTCAGTGTACTAATCACAGCATGCTGCACCAGCCAAGCAGCCACGGGGTACCAGGCACAAGGCAGCAGCACTGCCCTGAGCATGCTGCTATCACATTGCTTCCACACTACAAAATTCATTGCAGGACGCGGTGCCAAATCTTCCGGTCAACGCACGGTGTAAAACAGCCTTCTCTTTGTCACCAAACAATTTTAAGGATACAGTCCAGCACAGTAGGGCTGTAATCTTGTTTGTTCTTTGCAGACACTACAAGGCTCTCTAAAAGCCTTAGAGATCATCACACCCTTGTTATCTTAGCAGGTATGCTCCTTGCAATCTCACCATACTAATTGTTGAGAAAATGTGCTTGGTAGTCTACACCGGCAGAATCCCAATTGCCAAGGTAATTAATAGTGTTACAGGCTTCAAGGCCATAATGCTCATCAGTTATTAATTAGCAATTCATTTTGCTGAATAAATAATACTTATGATTGATGATGGAACTTGTAATTGGGCACTAGTTGTGTTCCTCAAGGGAGCAGCTTCTCTGCCAGTATTGACTATGACAGTAACAGCTCAGAAACCCAAGATCATTTAAGAAAATCTACTCCAAACAACTGTGACACAATGAAAGCATTTACATTCAAGGTTGTTGGAAACATAGACTTTCAACACTGGAGACTTGCCTATGCCAACCAAATGCTTCTATTTTTGTCTATTTTTCTCGTATGTTACTTCACTTTAAGCATTGCCTCCTTATAAGGAAATTTCCTATATAATTTAATGGCATCCATTACCTTGTCTTTATGAACTTTCATATGCATTCTTCACAAATGCAGAATAAAGGAAATACTTCCCCAAGTACAATAACCAATTTAAAAGAAATTTGTTCGGATGAAATCTATTTCAGATCAATAGATTGTGGAAGTCACTTTTATTTTATATTAGTTGGCACAATCTTTTGACATAAATGAAATAGAACTTATAACCTCCACCCCCATGATGGAAGGAGAAGCTGGTAAATAAAGCAATAAGCTGTTAGTTTTAACTGGTTAGTCAACAAAGACAAGTATGGGAGGTCAGCTGCTGACCAGATGCTGCCTTCAATTAATATTCCAACCCTAAAAGACATTTATCGTTCAGTTTAGAAGGCAGAGCAGCTGAGTCATAAAAGCAGCCCACAAAAGATATTTTAAAGCATTTATAATGACTAAATTGCTTGAAATAAATTAGCCCTGAAAATAAACGTATTTTGTACAGCCTATGTAAAGCAAATTTCTTCTCCCTGTAAATTGCTTGGACTAAGTGGGAGTTTGTGTTTGACAAGAGCATACATTTGCTTCATTACTACATACAGGTTATTTTTTTTTCCCCTTTGAAAAGGGTTAATAAACTATAAGATATCATTGCTAAGTAAATGAGTCCTGCACCCTTTTAAGGGAAGAAGATGCTGGCTGAAGAACAAGTTAAAAAGAAGCGCAGAGCCTGTGTTGTAATGCTAACAGGCAATTAACAAACTCATGGGTGTTAATTATCTTCATACTGTATCATGTTCAATTAGCTCAGCCCCTGCAACAAAGGCAACCATGAGCAATTGCTTTGATAGGCGTACAGTACTTCATTTGTAGTTAATCGGTTTAAGCCTTGCAGTTGCTAGGCTACACCAGTCTCCAGAGGTAAAAAGCTGCACAGATGCACTATGTTTAAATGACTACAGAGAACTGTTTAAACTCAAACCATGTATAACTCTTTATTGATTTTTCAGAGAAGATCTCAGCTCTGATGATAAGGTTTTGATATATTTTCCTGCTACAGCCGGTTCCTTGGAGTATTGCAGAAAAAATCTGTCAATATGCTTCTATTATGATCTCTTGATCTGTGGCTATAAAAACCTTTAGCTGCAGCCCTTATTATAAAATAATGGAAGAAGCGATATTTGATTTTTTCCCTTTTTTTTCATCCTCCCACTCTATAATACATGGAGATTTTTTTCCCCAGTGCCTCTAGAACAAAATTAAAGTACGTTCCCTGTGTATTTCTGTATTAGAATAATACGGAAGAATTTCTATCACTAATTAATTTGATTGACTCTCAGCAGGAAAGGATCAGCTGTAGCATCATGAACTTTAACAATAACTACCAACTGATGGGCATTTCACATCAATAAGACCATCACTAGCCTCCCTCACCTGTCACCAGGCAGGGAATGAGCAATAACCACCCCCTGCAGATGCACTGCTTAGCTCTTTCTGCCTGATTAACAATTTATAATGGTGATCAAGAAACAGTCAGCGGCAAATCAAGACAACTGTCTGACTGCCTGTTTAATTGGCCTTGTTTGCTTTTTGATAAATGGCTCATGACTGCTACAGGCCTCTGTATTTTGACTTTTAATAGGCCACTGTGATTAGACTACCAACAGATACTAGGTCAAAGCTGAGGGAAGGTGCAAAAAATGTTAATTAATATCAATAATAGGCAATTATTAGTTAGACAGAAGGACCTACTAGCTGCGTGCTCTAATGACTCAGAGCTAACTTGAAGGGAAACGGTGCCAAATTAGCATAACTGTGTATGCAGGCTGCATTGTGGATCCTAGCAAACATCTGTTATGTAATTCAAACAGAATTCTTCCTTTTTGCATGATGCTCACAAAATTGTCAATTCTTTTCAGTCATTTCAAGACACTAATGATACCATGGGGGTTACTGACCTCACAGTTGGGTTTTGTGTCTGTCCTCCGTATTGAGAGCTAAATTTCAAAAGTTAATATTTTAGGTGTGGTTTTTTTTAGATCTCTAAATTAGTAACTCCTGTATAAAGGTCACCAACTCCCTAATTGGAGGAATACATGCTGAGCAATCACGTTAGTCCAAGTGTTGCTCTCACTACAAATAACTTTCCCCCCACTTTGTCTCTTTTAGGAAAACAAGCAGGCAAAACAATAACGGATACTGAAATATTTGTGTATCTGCTATTTTTGACTTGTGGAATAGACATGATGCAATGCAATGGCACATGATCAGAGAGTCAAAATTCTTACATATGGGGATGGCACAAAGAAGAAAAGGAGCTCCTTTGACTCTTTTGGGTCTACTTTTCTATGATGGTTTCAAAGATGCCGGGTGTGTCATCTTCATTGCAAACACGGAAGAGACAAAGCACACCCAAGGGCAGAGGAAGCACTCCATTTACAAGAAGTGTTTTTATAGAAGGGTAATGGTCCTAGATTGTAGGGGATTCTTTGTTCTTGCAAGCTTAAACTCTAAGAGAGATGAACGCTTGTGATGTAGAGGTTAGAAAAGACTTAGTTGAGAGTGTATTATCTTTTAAGTACTTTAGGGATTTTTTTTCTCTTCACTAAAATGGTCAGAAATCCTTTAGAGTAAAGAGTTAGTGACAATCAAGCTCAAGTATAGCTTTACTCTGGGTGTTTCTGAGGCAACTGCAGTGCCCACTAATATGGCTGGGACACTGATGGGAATTTGGTCATGACTGAAGAACATACATCGATGAAAACAGGATCGAGGACTCATTATGAAGCCCAAAAGAAACATCTGTGACTGAAGGTTCAGGAAAGTGCTGCAGTCTCTGTACAGGCTTGTCCTGATGGAGGTGGAAAAACAATCTCCTGTTAAGGGCTATAACATCATCTATCTATCTATATATCTATCTATCTATCATCTATCTATCATCTATCATCTATCTATCATCTCTATCTCTGTCTCTCATTCCTTTATCATTTCATATCTATACCTCCTTATCCAGATGTAAAATCAACAAGTGTCACCAATCCCTGATTTGCCTGGACAATAACAAATGCAGCACCAAGATCAGGTTGATGGACTGTTTGCTTTAGACAGAGTCTGGCTCCTGGAACCCCTGCCCCGATACATGCTGCAATAGTTTGAAGCAGGGAATGATGGTGCAGAGTTTTCTTTGCGTATTTCAAAATTATTATAGGACATATATTCTTAAGTTAACGGAAAAGACAGGCTTTCAGTAGCTGACAGGATGAGAGGTATGCTGTTTGAGATGTCTTAAAAACAATAGTTGGGAAAGAGAACATTCTTCTGGCACGTCTTCTCTTGTAGGATTCAGATGTCAGGCCGCTGAGAACCTGCAGTGCTGACTGATGGAGGAGGGAAAGAAGTGTTTTGTGCTCCCTCCTATTCAGAGAGAGGAAAATGCAGGATTTGGGAGAAGACTGGTCACTAGAGCTATCTATTACTCTGTCTGGATGTGCCTTGGATGAGGGCAGATGGCACACAGAAGAACAGCAGAATTACAGCTCTGAAAGCAAAGGTTGGGTATCAGGGGGTGCCTGGGGCCTCCTTCTCCTCCTCACCTGCTCTTCTCTCCCTCAAACTTAAGGGTGCCTGGTGGAGACCACTCTTGGCTTCCAAAAAATGCAGGGATCATAAATGCTTGAATTTGTCTTTTTTTTTTCCTTCTGACTGGTGTCTTAGTAGCTCCCTTTCTAGGGTGCCACAGGCTCTAGTGGTGCTGCAGTTTGGCAGACACTGCTATGTGAAGGTGTCTTGATTTCTGCTTGGCAGCTCATACTTGGCAACCACAAATCTGCAAGAGGTCACCTGGACTAGAAGGGAATCATAGTGGGCACAAGCACATGTGACCTCCACTTGTTATGATGGATGTTCCATATTGCATCGTTTATTTGCAATAGAGATGTACATGGAGGCCTCAAAGAAAAATGAGATAATTCTGCAGTGAAAGTACCCGTCCTGAGTAAAATACCTTACACCTGAGTGTAAGAACAAAGCAAACAAGGTGGGAAGAGATGCTTCCACTTCCTAGCTGGAAGCACAACAAGTGACTGAGACAGGATTTGTTTTCTTTCCTACTTCCTGCGCTCCAGCCCCAGTCTTAGCCAAAGAACACTCCTCCTAAATACATCAAAAACTTCCTATAGTACTTTAAGTAAGCAATGTTTATGGGCACACATATAACCTCAAATCATACTGGTTTTCTACTGACATGCATAGCCTACATTTTTATATTTACAACAAATTGAGATTGAAATACATGACTTCAAAGAATTATCTCCTCACTTAGAATTGTCTTCACTTTTGATTTTAGGGTTGAGGAGAGGGAACAGTGGGAATGATAAGAAAACATATCAGCTAAGTGTTCCAGGCACCAGTGGCCACTTTTCATCTCCTAAGGAAGATATTTTACTGCTTATCTATCTACTCAAGTTTCACTTACATGAAGAGATAATTGCTTTGTATCTCCAGTTGTGTAGCCAAAATGTATGTTGGGATGCTTATCAGCTTAAGGAGTCATACATGTTAGCACTTAAATTTTGAAATTCTACTTGATGCTAAATTGAACAATCATGGAGGTACACTGAAAAATGATAATTTTCAGGTTTTACAAGAGCTTGTTTCCCACAGAGAAGTCTCTATGATAAGTTTAATAAAGAAAATGTGAATAAAGGTGTAAAGTCTGCTACAGAGTATTTACATGATTAATTTAATTTGTGATTTTTTTTCCAGCTGTGACTGTCATGTTATTACAAATATTACTGTTTAAACACAAAATTATCTGACTTCAGTAAGTTCTGACAGTTTCAGGCTAGGTTATTCCATCATTTATAAAGAAAAAGTTTCATTATCTACAGCTGAAAATCTTTTTTTTTAAATTTACATGGCAAATTTGAAGGCATCTGACAGAGTAAAAGATTAAAAAAAATTTAAACTTCTATTTAGACAGGATTTGTCTGGAAAGTAATTTGTTTAATATACTAGAATTTTGAAATCTTAAGGGCATTTAACTTCAGTTCAATTGTTGTCTGTTATCTCTCCCTTAAGCATTCTTGATGTCCAGAGATTTAAACATTAGTCTCGAGGAAGAAAACAAAACCAGCAGCCTCCTTCTGTAGTGTATGTACCCTGATTGACCTTTCTGTATTCTCATTTATTTTGCATAAATTATTTTGCTAACCTCATTAGGGAAAGAATTGTGAAAATGTATAGTTTATACAGCGTGGAAGCATTGCACTGAAAATCATGCATGATACAACACGTTTTGGTACATAAGAACTGCTGTTTGAAGAGCTGTGGGAGGTTTTATTTTCAGTAGAATAATCTGGCCCAGCTGTTAGGTGTATTCTTTTGCTTTCCAGTTGCCTCAAATTATGTGAAGTGAGTTTTAGAATGCACAGAGAAGTCTTCTTCAATGTTTGAGTCTACTAAAAGATGGAGCACCAGAGCCCTGTGCTGGAATATTATACTTCTGTTATGAGGTCTTGTTCTTTCAGGTCAGTTCTGACTAAACTTTTCTGAGATGCTCTGAAAGGGCACATTCTCTCATCACACATAACCCCAGGAAGTTATTTTTGGGTTGATGAGGAGTCTAGAATATATCTATTCTAGAACATATAAAATGATATAAGGGTTTTTCCCTCACATGATCTTCAGTTGTCTTCTAAACCATCTCTTGTGGATTCCCTGGTAACAAGGTTATAGGAAAGTGCAGGAAATTATTGTCTTCTTTTCAAAAAGGAAATTGAGAAATTTACTTCGGTTAGAAAAAGTAAAAACTCTGCAATTCATAAAATCATTTGAAGTATGAGAAAAGTACTTGTAGTTAGTTCTACAACTGCCAGAAACAGATGAGTTTACTATGTAGGTCAGATTGCCATCTTCCTACGAATCCTAAATTACTGGCCATTGATATTTGTGACAGTGAATTTCCATGCTAGATGGATGTGTCTGAGAATCTTTGAGCAGAAACTTTAATTGACTGAATGTAACAGGCTACAATAAGCTCTGAAAGAATGGTTGTTGTCTGAAGATAGTCAACATTTTCCATATTAAATATGCTTTTATTGGATAAAGTAGTTAGATGGAAAAAATACAGTACACTGCAATCTTTCTCTCGAGGGCTTTCTATTCTTGCATTATGAAGCAGAAATGTCTGTGAAGCTCATCCAATGAGCTCAGCACAGTGTAGAAGCCACATGTGACACTGGAAATAATGAACATCTGTACTGGACAACTTCCCATATCAAAACTTAGTTTGAAAGTTCTTTGGTTTCATTTTTTAAACAAAAGGTTCATGAAATCATTAGGGTTGGAAGGCACCTCTGGAGATCCTCCAGTCCAACCCACCTTCTAATGAAATGCAGCCCTGATAATTTTTGTTTGTATGTTGTAGGAGACACATCAAACACTTCATATCCAACATGGTCAATTCAGGAAGCTTGAACTTCAAATTTTGCTTCATGTGTGGCTTTTAAACATTAAGGTCTCTTCTAGAAAGCTGTAAGTCTTGGAAAGTTGGTTGTGCATATCCCAGTTTTACAAATAGGAATGTAAAGTTGATTTGTCTGGTTTTGTTTGAGCAACATCAGAAAAGTCCTTTGTCTTTCCAAAACAGTATTCCATTTTTCATGGTCTCTTGAATGAGACTGTGATTATTGCATACATAAAGTGAGAAAGTTTGTGTTTTTAACACTATTATTAAAATGCATGTCAATTTATTTATGGATTTAATTTTTAAGATTTATGACTTTATAAGACTTCAATTTTATTAGCTTTTTTGGTTGGTTGGTTGGGTTTTTTTTTAACAATAGAGAACACTTTATCACAAGTTGTCATTTCAAAGCACTGGGTTGAGATTTGGTAAAAGATGTCTCTACCTCCCATTTTGCACAGTGTGTTCATTGGCTGCCTGTTACCCCACCTCCCTGATAATAGTATGGGTCTAAGACATTATTGCTTTTGGCAAGATAATGGATTAAAAAAAATCCCCCAGAGATTTGTAGCAGTAGTAATTTATTTCAAAACACAGGAACTAAGGAACAACAGAATCCATGAAAAATAGTTGGAGCCATAACAACCAGTTCTCCTAGTATTTTGCCTTGTGTTTAGCAGGTTTGGTATGACAAAGCTTTGAAGACATTCTGCTACTCTTTTTTTATTGTGCTGATGAAAATGACTCTTTCCTTCTATGCTTGCCTGATTCCTAAAAATTACTGTCCAGACCATAAGTACGAGAGATTTGTGAATGTAGGTGGCATGGTGTGGGTATAGACTGGTGTATTAGCTGTAGAGTATTGAAATGAAAACCTGAACTCAGCTACAGAAGATGAAATTAGGGCATGGTTCTGGTTGTTAAGATTAGAAAGGGGTTGAATTAAAGCCCTCTAAATTCAGAAAAAATACACATCTCTGCCTTTCTCAGTTGTTTCTCATTGAAGTTATCGGGACACTTAATCTTGAGTTCAATTAAAATACGTTTTAAGGCATAATGAATTTCAACAAAATTGTCTTCATCTCAAATATCATTAGAAAACCCCCCAATGAACAACTTCACGTGCACTGCTCTTGTGTGTTTTAGGTGATATGTGCCTTTTGTAACAGATACATTATAAAATAGAAAAGTGTCAGAGGAGGAAGTTCTCTTTATTTTAAGTAATGGTCTCAGAACTTTGTACTAGAATTTATAGCTATATGCTGTGAAGAAAGTACATAATTTCAGATGCTCCTAACATGAAAAATACAGTCCAGCAAATGCTAAAAAAAAAAAACCCCTCCAAAACTGGAAGAGGAAAATAAATGACCTAGGAGGCATTTGGGGCCAAGTAGCCCACAGCAGCTTTTTTCTTACCAAACAATGTGTTACCTTTGTAGAATAATTAAACCATCTTTATGTATTTTATCATTCCTGATGAAAGAAAGAAAAATTGTGGGAACAAAATAAGAATTCTTGATACTTGGGGATTTATTTTTGACTGGATTAACATAGAAACAATGGCCTTTAGGGGGACTTTAGGGGGACTGATGAGATTGCACGGTTGTCCTCAGACTGAGTCATGTGCTGTGAACTCAGATGCACAGGATGCACTTGGGATGAAAGTAAAAATTCTGTTCTCATCTAAGCTGAAATCCTGTAAGACTCATTGAAAACAAAATCCTTCAAGTGTATCCATTTAATCTGTGAGACCAGATACAAGATTAATTTGAATGTACTGTTAATCTATAGATCTCAGGGCACCGGAGCTTCTCGTAGGGACTGCCTAATACGCTGCCTGCCACAGTGATGCTCACACTCCTCCTCCTCTGATGAGACTTGAGCATCTGTGCTCTGCAAACCAGCCTTGCCCAGAGGCTTAAAACTGCTTTAATTTTGTTTTAGACCCAGAGCACACAAGATTGAGTGCCTGGACATACTTTCAATGTACCGCAGCTTTTCCTTTGGGCTGTCTGTGAGTAGATAGAGCAGGAAAGCCACTCTAGTTTCCGAGTATAGCTACTCTCTCTTATGAGGTACAAATTAAAATCGTTGCTGTGAGAAGGAAAGGGCAACTTCTTGAGAATTTTCATCTTGTCATCCAAACCTTTCTTAAATAAAATTACAGCTAGTTAGGAAGCTAGACTTCAGGGGAAGCAAAACAGCCTCCCCTGAATGTGCAGTTCAGTGTGATCAAGCTTAGAAGAATGGATGTCTATCTGGATTGTCTGATACCACTTCTATTCACATAAAACCCCACAGAGAGCTAAGCAAATTAAATTATACTGCATTCTTGTTTTCTGGGAGAAGAATATTTTCCTCGTGGCCAGCCCAAAGCAGTCTACTTCTCCTATAATTTTCATGTCTTATGCTTAAACTTTTACATTCTTGTCAAAATTCAACTATGTTTTAAAAAATGAATCCTTGTTCAATGTTTTTACAAAGTCTTTTTCTGGATGAAGTTCAGATAAAGAATACAAGCAAATGCAGCATCTTCACCCAGCAGCTGAGTGAAGACTGAAGGTTTCCAAGCCAAATGAAATGAAACAACTCATTCTACCACCTTAGGGGAAAAAAAAAGCCAATGGCACTTTGGTCTTGCCCTTTTTTATTTTATTTACAAGATCTATGCTCAAAATAAGCCTGGTAATGCCTCTCTGAACACAGAGGACCCCAGTCCTTGTGTTGAAGGGCAAGCAGGGCACCTTGTAGCCCAGTCACCATGCTCTGGTCCCCATATGAGAACAGGTCTGCTCCACTTTGCTCACACAAGTCATCTTCTGAGATTGCCTTGGGGGAAAGGCTTGTCACTAAGGACAAGTGTGTCCCAGATGTTATATGGGCCCAATGGCCTGTTTATCTGTTTTTATATATGTTCTTTCCCTTGCACTTGGCTAGGCATCTTTGGCTTCCCAGACTTTCAGACTGGAATGAGACCGTAACTTAGGCTTTAACACCATCTCCGTTTGTACCTTTCAAGCCTTTTCCACTGTATGTCATCTCTGTACTAAATAAAAATAAACTGTATGTTAAGTATATCATAAAATCTGCTGGTACATCCATAATTTGTTCATCCAACCACAGATTGTGTTATAAATAATTGTTTGTCACTAGCCTCTATTTTCAGCAGTCAGGCTGTAGCTATATCTTTCCTCAGGAATTGTTCACCACATTAAAAATACCACATGGTTAACTAATGTTCTGTTTAGCATTTTTGCAAAGAATAATTGACACAGATGCACAATCAATGCTGTCTATATGAACTCAAATTTAGCTGTTTCAGCTCTCATTAATGCAAAAAATTGCATGAAATGCTATATTCTCATGGTGAAAAGTTTAATAAATGAAGCCCAGTCCTGCTTTTCTGTCTTTTCTGTTATGCAAAATAGCAAAGTAAGGATGTGTCTTTGGAGTAGTGTGGTATTTTTTGATGTGAAGGGTTTTGTTAAAGAAAGCTTTGGATGGGCCAAATATATGATCAAATTTTCAATGAATTTCCATGATTTCTTTTTAATAATACAAGTTAGTTGTCAAATTTGAATTCCATTCCTTCATTTTAATGGTTAGTATATTTTAAAACTAGAGAGGCTTAATTGTGACATATGAAAGTCCTTATTTGGGGTAGATTTTTAATTTGATTGCTGTCTGCCCTGCTGCATAAATTGTCTCTTGGGTATGGATTTTTAAGAGTGTGTGTTCTCCTTTACATTTCACTGTGTGACAATTCCTCTTTACCCACCCTCTCCATCCTCCGAGCAAGCCAAGAGCAGACAATAGATACATACTAATGGAGCTGTGTACTTGCCATCTGTAAGAGCAGCTGCTCTCCTGCATCTGTACAATATGTTGGAACTGAGAGCTTCACTAATCTGCATAATAAGGAGAAGGCTTATCCCACTCTAGCTAATAATCGCAAGCAATCGATGCACTTCATTCCCCCACTGTAGAACACAACAAAGTTTCAATATGTTTGCATATTCTCCAGATATACAGAGGTCAAGCAAAAGAATGGACTGCTCATTCTGCCTCAAGCAATAAAGAAAATTCCATTCTCTGTCATTTGTGAAACTGTTATCAGCAAACCCCCATTACTATATTATTATTTTGCAATTCAAATGGAAAATAAAAAACTTCAAGATCCAAATTAAAATATCAGCACATCCAGTCAAGCATATCCTTTAAACTGTCTGTAGTATTGAGTGTTTTGGGTTTGTACTGTGACCTCTTTCTCTAACCTTGACCCCAATGCAAACATTGAATAAGCTAACATAGGATTTCCCCACCCTATGTGCTACTGAACACAATCCATACAGAGGAGTGATAGTGATTAATTTCTTTTGCTACTAGTATATTACANTTATGTGCTACTGAACACAGTGATAGTGATTAATTCTTTTGCTACTAGTATATTACATACAAACACTGATGGAAGATTATACAAATGCTCTTCTAACTATTGTGCACATAGAGGATGAATTTGAAATTCATGGCCATTTCAGAATGAGATTTGGTTCATGACTCCCACAGAGGCAGAAAAGCCTGTAATATTGTGTTACACCAAGAAAGAACAGAATGAGAGAGAAAATAGGCCAAGAGCAAGTGATAAGCAGTATTTATTTTCATTTAATTTACCACATTGGGGTGAAATGTGTATCTCATCTCTACCAGCATCCTGCAGGTAGCAAGGCTGAGCATAGAAAAATCATGAGAAAATGTTCACGTAGAAAATAGAAAAGTAAAATTTGGAGCTGGAACAAAAGCTGTTCTCTGATTTCTTAGGAACTGGTTGCAACTCTATGTTTTCTAATATTGATAATTTGCTCTAGATGAAATGAAAAGAGGCAATTCTGAAAGAAAATTGAATGCAATAACATTTAAAATGTTGGAGTAATTTGCAATCAGTCTGAAACAAATTTATTTTCCTGGCAGCAGCAGGAGCTGTAGCTAGCAGCCCATGGAAGGTGGCAAACAGGTCTTCTTTCCCTCTCTCCTGGAGGAGAATCGTAGCAGTTCTCACAGTGACTCCCTGGCAGCTTCCCAGCTATTCCAATGTATTTATAGAGCGTAGCAACTGGGGTAACAACTGGCTCAGGAAGAGTGCCTATATTAATCTATGAACCTGTTGTGGCTAGCAAAGTTTATAGGATACAAGCTATGACTTAGGGCTATGAAGAATTTTTAAAATCTTAATGGCAGAATCTCTAAGCAGGGTGGCACCTGGCAAACCTTTTGGAAAACGTGAGAATGTGTGTGCATAACTCCTCTACAGACCTACTATCACCCAGGTAACTTTTCAGCTCCCACAGACTTCAACGTTTATGATGAGGCCCAGCCATAGCTATGTTTAGAAGCTGCAACCAGTTTGTTTTAGCCCAAACAAACCATGTTTTTGGTGGGTGAAGACCATGTGCCCTAAGAACAGGGAAGGCTGTGCATCAGAGCACGCCTCAAGCAGCTTTGCTTCGTGCCTGTGCTCGCCTCTCCCAGCACAGGGAAATCCTTGTGGCAGCACTACTCACTTCAGTTCAGCAGGATGTAAAAAGCTTCTTTGAAGGAGAAAATGCTGGGAGCTGGCCCTGATTATTTTACTTCTCATTGTAACAAGGTGGGTTTTTTCTTTGCACACTGGTAGAAGGAATCAGATAATTATCTCTGAATTTTAGTTTTCAGACTACCAGAGACTTATCTTGAAAACATAAATCAAAATATGCTCCAAGTAAGCTAAAGTTTTTATGTTAAAATCAATCTATTATTATTATTTTTGTTGTTGTCACAACAGTCAGGGTTTAAACATAAATATTGGGTGATATTTTGCCAGTGATTCTGCAGATCATTCTTGTGAGAAATTGTGTATTTGTGAGGCTGCAGACAGTGGATACACAGGTATAAGTGGACATATGGCCCAATCACTTTGTGACAAACAGGGGGTTTTTCAAAGAGTATTTATTAATGTTCTGGCTCTGGTTCTGGAACCCAGGCAAGCAGTTTTGGTGCTCCCCACCTGTGTCTGTGTGTGTGCAATGGCTGTTAGAGCAGAGTTTAGAGAAACTCATTAAATTATGTGGTTGGTTTTTTTTTAAATCTTAATCCCCCACCCCCAAAGTCTGGAGTTTTGTGATGTCCTGGACACATAGAAGGTACTTCAGTTTGCCTGTTATGTTATCACTCAATACTGCCATTCATGCTGCAGAGGAAAACTGTGGTGGATCTTTCTGCATTTCATGCTCTTTAAATACACTAAGTTCTGCAAGTGGAAGAAAGCTTGGGAGAAAACTCGGATTCGGTGGATTTGGATGTGATGTCACACTCACATATCTGCCTTTTCAATACAGTAACTCAGGGTCTTTGCTCACATCATGCTTAAAAAGGAAACAGTAGCTCTAATGGGGCAAAATCAACAAAACCCAGTGGCATCCCCAGATGTCCATCCTCCATTCAGCGACTGACAAATGCATAGCAGATGGTACAAGCGCTCCCGGATGTATTTACACATCAATGTAAACGTAAATAAGTAACTAGCAGCAAATGCAAGCACCCACCCTATTGCTGGTGCCTTGGTGGCACTGACGAGTCTGACCTGACTGGAAACATGGAGGAGGAAAAAATTTGCTTGAAGTTACTTGTCCTAATGGACGGAAGGGAAAGGGTAAATCTTACAAGCTCCAGCTCCTTTTATTCCTGGGGAGAATTTCAGACAGTTAAATGCATTAGTGAGTGTTTTTGCCACCTCCTTCACCACAGGTGCAGTGATCCTGCTGCAATGTAAGGCAGGATCTCACTTTTCCCACCGTCCATAAGGATGAAAGTGTTGAGTGATGTGCAGTCGTACCAGATGCTGTGAGCTTGACAAAAATATTTGTTTTTTTCTCTGCAACAAGTTCTCCATTTTCTAATGATGGGAGGAGGGAAAGATGTGCTTGGCTTTTTTTATTTCCCCATATAGCAGCAGCAGTGGCTTCACTGTGGTGCCAGGGGCAGGGACCCTGTGGAAGGCTGTTCCAGCCCCTCTCCCTGCATCTCACCAGGCTCCTTTTGGGGGTTCTGCTAAAGCAACAAAAGAGCACTGAACTATCGAAGCAGAGTTTTACAGGTTTCCTGTTTTGGAGGTTTGTCATTCCCTGAAGCTAATCAAACAGGAGAAGAAAAATCACTAGAACATTTTCCAGTGATGTTTTAACAGCCATGATTATGACATGCTCTATAAGCACATGTGGGCACTGCGTGTCTGCCACTGAAAGACCTTGTTGTTTAAATAGAAGTGTTCCCTTTGAAGCTTCTAGGTGGGCAGAAACAACCCCAGAATTCCCCAGCTTGCCTTAAAAGCAAGGCAGCCTCACTTGCTCGGCCCTCTGTTCCCTACTTGAGTTTTGATGCTGTCATGTCTTCTCCAAAACCAATAACATAGAAAACCTGTACTTCAGACTAATAAACTTATTACTTGTGAGATAGTTCACATATTTGAAACACCTCAGTAAAGGCTGTTAGAAACATTACTCTCTGGAAAATCTGGGTTAAAATTTTTGCCCCGTGAAGTCCATGACAACAACCTATTACTCAGAGTGAAAAAAAAGTTTATCTGTGTGTGGGAATGTTTTGAAGTCTCACAGCTACCAGCTGTGCACCATGACCATTTTTGAAATGATCTCCTCCAACGAACGTTTCTGAATTCAGACTTCTTTTCAGTTTACAAATATTTTTGTAGCTACATAAAACTGGAACATTGTGACTTGCCCACTTTCTCTGAATTTGAACCTGTCCCTGAGATTTCTCAGTGCAGGATGAGATTACTGGACAATCTTGTTTTAGGATGTATGTTTTAGTATGAATGTATTGATAAATTTAGCCTACTGTTGTAGCACTGAGTTGAATATTTATTTGACTTAGGCACCTCCAGAAATGCCTTCAGATTTCACCAAGGAGGTTTTCATAGCTGGAGGAACCATTACTCCATGCAGGAGTTTGATTCATTATCCTCACTCTTTAAAATCAGCACCATTTGTCTGTTTTAAATTTGTGTGCCCTGAAGTTCCAGTTCTTAATAACATCAACACAGTAAGTTCTATATAGTTACAAAAATATTGATTTTCAACATGTTTTGAAGTAATGGATGGTCTTAAGGATACAACCACACAGAAACGAACCTCTCTCAAGGTAAATTGGCTCAGTGGAGTTTTTTCACTCAACTTCAATGGGCCCAGGATTATCCTCTTCTGCTTACAGGCATTAGGAGATTAGGCCTTTGTTGGATAGTTCTGATTGTTCCTCTGATGAATATATTGGCTGGAAAACTTACTTTTTATGAGTTTTTTTGCAGATTTTTATATTTTGTGTTGCACAGACTAAAGGTTTAGACACCAACTATGAACCTGAAATCTAAACAGAATCCAAAGGACAAAATCGGATGGTGCTAAACCTGGGAGTCTGACATGGGGACAACAATATTCAAAGCAAAAAAGAGAGGCCACTTACCAAATACACATTCCAACTGTAGGAGCAGTGACTTGAAAGCTCAAATGCTTTCTTTTTTTCTTGAATGGACCTATTTTCCTTAATCTTTGAAACAACATCTATAACTGGACAGTGTTAACTAAATGAAGCCTTCTCTTTCTGCAGTTTTTTGGTTTCAAAGTTTAAATGTAGTGTATCCTTTACCACTGACTATTTCAATTTGCCTTCCTGCTAACTCCAGTCTGTAATGAACTTTTGCATGTATGCTCAGGTGGTGTGTGTTTGTTTGTTTGTTCTGGGATGTATGTGTGGGTTTTCTTGTGTTGGCATCTCTTGAATGTGCTTTAGCTGGAAAAAATAAAGGAAGATATACTGCAAAATTGGAAAAACGATGCTATTTGTAGAAGAGAGAAGATTTAATTTTTGATTTTGACTTTGCTGCCATTTCTCTGTGCCCATATTCATCCAAAGGTATAATTTAAGGCCAAGACATTATACCGAAAATACAGCTGAAAGCAGCAACCTCTACCCAAGGTGCTGGCTGAAATTTGCAGCTCCTGTGGCACAACACTCAGTTCCTGGGAGCAGCCCTTGCTGGTACAAGCAGCAGCCCACATGTTTAACTGCATCATAACTGGAGCCTTTGTGATCCTGGGTAACCAAATTTGATTCTCTGTTTCAATTTCTCCATTTGCCAAATGAGAACATTGACCCTTTCATCACAGAAATGGAATGGAATTAAATATTCAAGTGATACAGTGCTCTGAATTGAGAAAGTATCAAACCATGCCAAATACTGTTGTTGTAAAATATCCATTTATAAAATAACCACAAATTCTTACAAAGATTAATTTAATTTCCTGGAAATGATGCGTTTTTATAAGGCCACAGAAGGTCTCCTGTAATACTGTGGATAGTGTTAAAACCCCTCTAAGTAGTTCAATATGAATTATTTAGAAAACCAAAAATTAACATGAGCTCAATGATATGTCTAAATATCCATATATCTGTATATAATTTTAATTCTATTCTATTTAATATTTCTTTTGTCTTCCAAAGCACCCAGAAGCTATCAACAATATCTCATATCCGCTGTATTGATGTTATGTCACCTATGGAGTCAGATTTGAAGAAGTTTCTCTCTGAAACATCATGAAGAAGTTTCACAGAGAAACATCCAGCCCACAGCAGGACAGTGAAGAGTACTGAATGGGGAAGAAAAGTTGAGTTTTAGGAGAGTGATGTGCCCACAGGACATAGTGGCCCAAGTGAGTGATTTTCCCCTGACCTTTTGGCAACCGAATATAGACCACAGGAGATCAGAGACAGCTCAACCATCTTTACAGAGTAATGGAATAAATAGGTCACCCATTACTGATCCTGTGCTGAAAAAAATAGCTCCAAGTGTATTTCAGATGGCCTGGCACCCTTTGTACAAAAGCCTACTACTGGTTTTCAATACAGTTCTTAAAATATAGGAAAGCAAATAAATACAACTGCATATCACAGCGAGTGCCTTTGCCAGTGTTAGATACCCAGTGAAAAGGAAACTCATGTTTTTCAGTGTAGTTTGAAAGTTGCACCTTTCAAAAGACAAATGCTGCCATGAACCTTTAAAGTTATTTAGCTTTTCCTTAGCTCTGTGTTATAATGATTTGTTCTGTTGGAAAAACATGCAGCAAGGGAGTATATTTTCAGTTCTCTGATACGTGGAGTGCGCTTACCTGAAGGAATATGAGCTCATGGTGCTGGAGGAGGTTTGTACACACAGGAGCAGCAAAAATTCTGCTGGTTTAGAAATGTTAACAATGCTACTAGCAGCCACAAAAATCAGACCTTCTTGCTTTTAACTGGGATCGAGGGAAAAAACAGGGAAGTGAGAAATACTCAAAGATATTGAATAATTGGTAAAGTCAAATTAGATTTTAAATGTATTGGGTCTTCTGCCTATAAATGCAATGGACCATTTTTTCCTCTCACTTGCACCATTACCATGCTGGCTGAAATAAATGATGCTCCTCTTTTTAGTCTATGACATTGTAGTGATGCCATTTCACACATCTAATGGGAGCACATTTTGCTTGAATAAGCCTATTAAAAAAATTCCTTGTTTTTGTTGTACCAATGTATGCTGCGTGTGACAGCACAGCAGGTGGCTGCATGGAGGTGAACTCTAATTAATTCAAATCAAAAAGTGAGAGACCCAGATAACAAGCTCCACAATTAGCAAATTACATCAAGTGTATGCAACTATCCATCAGAAAGTAGCTGCCTGGACACCAGTGGTAAATCCAGCCAGTTCATGACTGTGGCAAGCACTTCCCCAGGGGAGCAGCTCCTCTCTGTCCCTGCCACCACTGTCCAGGGCAGAGGGGCTGGCTGCCCACTGGGCTGGACAGCCTGGGGTTTTACCAGGCTCGCACTGGGTGGAGCTCCCTGGGCTTGTGACCACTCATTTTATGAGGAAATAAACTAGTGAACAACAGTCAGAAGTAAAATGGGTGGTGGTCTTAGCTCCTTGTCATTAGAGTGTCCTGAGCTGTGCAATGTGCTTTGGGATAGTGAGGCCTTACACTCCCTTTTAAAAGCTGTGCTGTGAGTACTTCACTGTGCTTTTCAAAGTACCTATAAAACATAGGAAGGGCTTGAGGGAAAAGATTTGCTCCCACCATAAATCAAAAGTGAGCAGACAAAGGTCAAAATACCAAAAGCCACAAGAACATTAACACTTAGGACATAAAGATTTCCTAAGAAACTAATGCGTGCTCTTTCCCCAGATAAAGCAGACACCTTATCTTTGGGAGTTTACAAAATGGAGCCAAGCTATACAAGTAACCACTTAACTAAACCAAGGCCTGGATCTTTTAGCAGTCTGCAGTCATTAAAGCTCTCAGAAAGTCTCCCAGGAGCCAATATGCTTGCTTAAGTATATGCTGTAAAAGGTCCCTGAGATTTACAAGGAACTGCTCCATGCTAAGCTAGGCACCATCTGATAAACAAGCAATTTTAGCTTCAGGCTAAACGATGCTCTTTGAGGCTCTGATTTACAAGGCTGCAGATGATATATTTGTAGTTCTAGGATAGGTTCTGCTGTGGACCTGCTGTGATTACTCATCCATGAACTAAGTTAGGGCTCAGTTCTTCAACTACGAGGTCAGAAAATTGTCAGTGGAGCAAGAAGTATTTGATAAGGTTTATTTAGATGCTAACCACATTAAAAAAACCCCCTAAATTAACCAAAGAGAGGTGAACAATTCTTAAGCTTTCTAGGGAGCAAGCTTGTTTTTTTTGTGTTTTTTTTTTTTTTTTTTTTTGGGTAGCCTAATCTGAAATCTCCAGAAAATGAAAAATATATGAAACTAACTCCCAAATTGACTTTCTAGACTAATTTTACTTTCATTAGCCTATTTTTTTCCAAAAGAGGGATGCATTGAACATCTCAAAAGAGAAAATTCTGACTTCCATTTTATGAAATTTCTCAATCCTGTTATGTTTCTCTCTAACATCTAAAAAACAACTTTGAAAGAATCAGCACAAGAGAAGTCACATAAACTTCAAAAATTTAGATTAAAATCCCAGGCATCTTTAGGGGAAAGAGCAAGTAGAAGAGGAAGCAAAACCCAACATTTCAGGAGTGTGTGGCTTTCACAATTTTTTCAGTGATCCCAGACATGAGGGCCCAATCCTGCACACTGCTGGTGCCCCCTGAGATGTGGTGAATCATCTCAGCTGCTGTTAAAACTGGAATGTTTTAGACATTCCTTCAACTTTGCTGTCAGGAATACAATTCAAGGGTTTTAAAAAATGTGATTTTAACCTTGCTGCTACATGTATTAGGATTTTTTTTTTCTCCAGAAAAGAGCACAGATCAAGCATTTTAAAGAGCAGGTTAAACACAAAATTTTAGTTCAGAAAAAAAGAACCTTTATTTATTGCTTTTAAATGCAATTTATGTGTTGTGAAATTCTTTTCTGTAATACTGACTGTTGATCTTACCTAAATAATATGTCACTGGAAAAGCCTGGAAAATGGAGGGGGTTTTTTTGTTACCACAAAAGCTGTAGACAAACTTTAAAAGTATACCTATTTTTTTTGCTTCTTTTCTAAGTTGTTTTCAAATGCAAATCTTGACTTTTGAAAACTGTGTGTCTGAAGATTTTCAGAAATGCTTTGCTTTTAAAGTCTATGTTTAAAAAGTCTTTCAAACAAAAATTTTGTTTCACTTTTAAACCTATCCAACCTTGGCTCTGTCAGATACTTGGTGCATTAAGCCCTCTGCCTTGAGAGTGCAGCATGTCCTGAATTCACCTCACCTCGGCTTCCTGCAAAGTTCAACTGAATTTATATCGAAGTTTATAAATCATTATGATTTCATAATGCAAAGAAGGCTTTTATCACATGAGCACACGACTGAAAGCAAACAAAACATGTTGTTTCACAAAGCCTCTGGGACTCAGCAGTCGCAGAAGGGGATGTTGCCAGCTGTACTTGGGAGAAAAACCTAACAAGATGTTTTCATTTTTAGCAAATACTGTGCAGAGGGTGCATGTGACAGTCAAAGTACTCAGGTAATGTAATCTCGTGTTGTGTTATACAACAGCCATTGAATTCAGAGATGTTGCACTTATTTAAATATCAGCGTTACAGGCAGTGTCCAGAAATTGTTAAGAATTGCAATTGCAGTCACTACGTAGCAATAATTGGAGTTAAGGCTCCAAAACTATGCTCTTTATTCATTTTCCTTATTATAACCCATTATCTTTACTCATTTTCTGCAATGCACATTTCTTAGATTCAAATTTAGAGTATGATATTTTGACTGGAATCTCTTAGTACAGTTGAGTCTGGCCTGTGAACCTAAGAATTGGTGTGGGGGTTTTTCTTAGTGGGTTTTGTTTGTTTGTTTTTTGAATGTTTGTTTTTTGAATGCCAGCTGATTCATGCCACCCCTTAAGTAAAAGAAATACCCTGGCTTTTTTTCTGCTCACAATCTAGATACAACTAATTAAGTCCTGCATTTTCTGTAGATATGCATGTGACATAAAACAAATTGAGGGCTGAGTCTGAAAATGCAAATATCTTACAGGAGGATTCTACTTCCCAAATCTTCCTATTTAAATCTGAACAACTTCAAGAAAATAACTTGTAATTTCAATTGTTGTTTCAACAACGCAAACACCGGGCATTGTCCACTTTCTAGAGGATATACTTGTGTCATTCCTAGTGACATCAACAGGGCTTGTGGATCAGCAAATGAAGTCCATATCCATCTGTTAGATATATAATATACAAAATACAATATCAAGGTGCAATTGGCAATGTGAAAGGTCACTTAAAAGGGGCTTAACTTTTTAAGTATATGTAGGAAGAGTACTTTGTTTTGTTTTGTTTTGTTTTGGGTTTTTTGTTTGTTTGTTTTTGTTCCAAGACTTCACATAAAATTAAGTATGGTAACTTTAATGACAGAAATATTAACAGAAAAATAACAACAAATGTGTCATAGCTTTTACTATAATAGTTTTTTATTTATTTTTCAGTTGAGAAGGACTCCATGGGAATTTGTTTTCCAAGAGTATAATAAGTTACAAGTGAGTCTCTACAATAAAAGGTAAAACCAGGGCAAGCTTGCAAAGCCATGCTGTCACGCAGAGCAGAGCAGGTGCAAGCAATGGAACAGCTGGAGGAAGGCTTTGTGAGCAATGTCCAAAGCATAGCTCAGAGTTCCAACTGCCTTAAAGCCAGGTGATTCCCAGTCCCTCAAGTCAGAGAAGCAGTGATGCCAGCAGGGAGGAGCCAAATTGGGCTGACAGCAGCCTTGCTGGAGTGGATGCAGGAATGACGAGATGCATCCATTCACACCTGGATGTGAGCATCCTCTGTCCCAGCAGCCGTGGGTAGGTGAGAGCAGGTCTTGAGTTGTCCTCTGCTGACCAGAGGGGCCCATAACAGCTCATTCAAGCAAAAAGAAGAGGCAGAAGCCCCCTGCTCCTTGCCTGTCCCTGTCCTACCATGAACTCACAGCCTGTGGGTGGGTGGGCAGCATCTTGAGCTCCCCTCTCCAGTGATCCATTGCAGAGTGGTCTTGCTGCCCTCCCTTCAGTTACCTGCCCTCTCCACAGGCTGCATGAACAGGGGATCAGCAGAAATGTTTACTTCCCCCTTTTTTTTGTAGCCATAAAAGCCATCGTGGCTTCTGCCAGGCTATTCATATTGGTTTTCCTTGACTCACAGCCTCTCCATCCAATGTCAGAATATTGGCTGGTAAACCAAGAGTGTGCAGTTTTCTCTCTGCTCTGCTTCTGGGGCTTTCTGACCCATGGAGCTTGGTCTTTGAGATCCTCTGGCCTCATTTCAACTGTCAAGGTCAAATGAATGTGGAATCTGAATCCTCATGAATATCATTATACCCCAGAATTTTCCCGAATTTTACATCCTGGGACCTTTTCAGATCTTTTGCAAGGCTACTCATCTTGAAAAATAAAATAAATTGGTAAATCTCTATGCCAATTGCAGAAGATAGAATCTAGGCAGCTCACAAAAATGTGAAAATATGCAAAGTAAACAGATTGTTTCTGACAGTAACAACCCTGCAATTGCATAAAGCATCATCAAATTGCAACCTGCACATATTAAGCTTTGAGAACAACTGAATTCACAGTGACACATTCTCAGCTCTTGAATTCATTATCACTCCTGCTCAGCTTGGAGATTTGCAGTATTGTACCTTGTTCTAAAAGGTGGTCTCCAAAGGAGCACTGTATTATCAATGTAATCTCATTTGGGTTCAATTTTATGAATTTCTTTGCGAGCTGTACAGAGAATTGTAGTGAGGGCAGGGCAAAGAGGTACCAGATGTAGGTGAATGTATGCAAACTCTTCTGTGGGTGCTGCCTTCTGCAAAGATGTTCATAGCAGGACCATGAGTGCTCCTGAAAGGAGATTGTGAAGGGGCAATGTGCTGCAGTGCCATTAAATCATGCTCTGACTCTGGCTATAGAGAGCCCAGCTGTGCTGATCTGCATGCACCTTCCCCTCTGTGATTTTAACAGTTTACTTTACTATGCAGAGGTTTCTTGGAGAAACAGAAACCCAAAGCTTAAAATCTAATTCACTGGGAAAATGGTAATAACTAATCACCAGGAAACAAGGTTTTTAAAACAAAATAAATAAATACTAGCCCCCTAATAAACACACTTTCATCCAAATACAAAATAAATACAAATTTCATGATAATGCTACAGTCTTGACCCTGGACAACATGCTGAGGATTCCTTAAATAGACATGTTAATGGATACTATTGCAGGCATTTTTCATATTTTAATATATTACTGTGCTGTAGAATTTTTAAACATTTTTAATTGCTGTGAACTCTCTCAGTTCTTCCAGATATCTTATTAAAGCATTTTCCCACTTAATCTAACAAAATGTATATATACAGACTTCTATCTAATGCTTGTCAGTAGACGTCATTAATGTGTATATAAATAATTTTTAATGGTT
Organism: Hylia prasina; assembly: GCA_013397195.1. Lineage (NCBI taxonomy): Eukaryota > Metazoa > Chordata > Aves > Passeriformes > Sylviidae > Hylia > Hylia prasina. Next base: position 171,275 of record VYXD01005457.1, read on the forward strand.
GTCTCTTCCAGTATTTAGTGTTGTTATGGTTAGAATGTGAGAGGTCCCCTGTAATAGTATTTATTTAAGGTCAGAATTAATATGCTGTGATGCAATACATTCTTTATAAAACAATTGTGTTCTCAAGCAGCCCACAATTTATTGTGTATCTATATCCATCTCCTTGATTTTATATAATTGATACTTGGAGACAGATGGTATACTTAAGAAAAATACTTTAGGCTGTTAAAGATTTTCATTTTTGTTTGTTTGGGCTCACTCTAAAGTGTTTATTTACCCATTGCATGTCTTATTTCTCACAGATGTACAACAGCACAATTTTCCAATAACAAAACTATTTCCTTTCATGAACAGCTCCATGCTATTACAGTAAACATCTGCTGAAGCCAGTGCTGGCTGGGAACTGACAGGCATTTCTCCAGCACAAGATCTTTCAAGGTCTTGCAGAAGCAGTTGGACAGATAGAGGTCACCCAGCCACCTCCTGGGGGGGACACTGGAGTGCAGTGAGCTCTTGCACTGCAGGTACCCATGTGAGCAGAACAAAAGCACCTTCTGTCATTAAAACGAATAGCTCGTGGCAAAGCACTCTCTGCTGCCTCATCCACTCCTTCACATGCTTAGCAAATTAGCAAATTTGTTTTGATTAATAAATCAAAACTTCCAAAAAATTAGCAAACGAAAAGGATTTGAAGATTTCTCATCCTTATTGCAGAGAAGAATTCTGCCGTGCTAGAGTTTTACATTTTCAATGCATGAAAAGTACTTTTTCATTAAAGAACGTTTTGGTTAGATTTGTCCTAACTCTATCTTTTTACACAAAACAGAGTGGTTGGAGAATCTTGGAGATAAGGACTTTGAAGTCAGAGAAGTTTCCTGGGAGCAAATTATAACAAGGTGAGTTATAAAGATAAAAATATGTCATGGAATCATAGAATATACTGAGTTGGAAGGGACTCACAAAGAACATCCAAGTCCAACTCCTGGCCCTGTACACAACCTGATATCATGAAGATAATGTATTTCTATTGTAGTCATAGAAAAATATGCCATGAGAAGAAAATGTTCCCTTCTCTATCCAGTCTGTAGCATCTTACTAATCAGATATGAATAGTTATGAATTCAGATTGTAACCCAGAGATAATTCATTAGTGAGATAAAGGTTGTGTAAAAATTGTTTTTGAAGGCAGAATCCTGCTGTTTAAAACGTTAACTTAAAGGAAACAGCAAACTCTTCCTCTCAGCTAAAGAAAAGTGGCCACAGGTGTGGGCAGGGGGGCTCTGCAGCCCAAGAGAAGTTGGAGAGCAGCTGAATGTGTGGCAGGACAGCTGTGCTGAGTTACCCTGATCAGGAGCCATATAAGAGCTAGGGAGGGGCTGGATTTTTGGTTTGGTCTGGTTTTGCTCAGTACTGCTCTGGGTGTGATGGGGCTCCGTGTCTCTGCTGATTTCCAGGTATTTGCTTACTTTAAGTCTATTATTGTGGGGTTTGGGTTTTTTGATAAGTTTACTATGGTACTGGCCAGGAGGGGTACTTTGTTGAAAATGTTTCTTTGGTTTTGGTTGGGTGGACTTGAGAGGTTGTGTCTCTTTTGGAGCTGCTGCAAGAAGGGTAGAAATCTGTACTTCATCCCTCAGGAGATGTCTTTTTTACTTTCTGTTTTGAGAAGCCTGTAATTCATAGAGTCATGGAATGGTTTGGGTTGAAAGGGGACCTTAGAGAACACCTTGTTCCAACCCTCCAGGAGTGGTCAGGGTGCTTTTCCTTTCAGACCTGGTTGTTCAGACCCTCATCCCATCCAGCCTTGAATGGCTCCAAGGGCGAGGCACCCGCAGCTTCTCTGAGTGATCTGTTCCAGTGCCTCACCCCCCAGACAGAAAAGAACTTTGTGCTAATTTTTGATCTAAACCCACTTGCTTTTTGTTTAAGTCTGTTGCACCTTTTCCTGTCCCTTCATGCTCTTATAAAAAAAGAACCCCATACCAATCCTTCTTCATTGCTCTTGTAGACCCCCTTAGTCAGAGGCTTTAAGGTTTCCCTGGATCTTCCTCTTCTTCAGCCTGAACACCCTTAACCCTCAATGTGTTTCTGTAACTGTTGCTTTGTAACATACTTTTTAAAATTGGTTGGGTGCTGCTGGGTGGGAACCAAGTGCAGCATTGCTGGGAAATCAAAACAATGTTTCTGTTGTGTGGCCCTGTCCTGACTCTGTTACTCTCATTGTTGAGTTGAGACCAGCCCTGAAAGAAATTAAGATTTGACTGAGGAAGCTCAGCGAAATCTCATTCAGCTGTGTGAAGTAAGCCTATCCGGGAGCAAACACAGCTGCTCTGAGTGATGCTCATTAGAAAGGAAGCCAACCTGTCTTCTTGCCAGTTTAAGTTCACTGCCTTAGGTCCAAGTCTGCTTTCCCCAGGACTGGAGCTGTCCCCTTGTAGCTGCCTCTGTCCAGTTACCTGCCAGCTCAGCATCTGTGTGTGGGTGCAACTCTGCCTGATGCTGCAGGCAAGGGAAGCTGCAGCTCTGCTGACAGAGCTCAGGGTGCCTGTGAGGAGGAGGAAAAGACTCACTCCTGGGGCCAGGGTTGCTTCTGCTGTCTTTGCTCTGAGTTTGTGTGGAATTATCTATGTTAATAACTGGCTGCCAGTTGTTAAAAGGGAGAGAATTCCTGTGTTGCTGAGGTCTAAGTCTAGCCAAGTTTCAGAGATGGCAGTTCCTCTTAAACAGAGTGTGAAAGGCCTGTGTGTCCTTCCCTTCCCCCCCTTATTGTATCTGCTGTTACTTTGAATATTCAATTTTTTTTTTAATACCTAGCAAAAAAGAGTCATGAAGAAGGAAAATGAGAAGCTCCTCTGGGTGACATAAAACTCACATCTGGCTACCAGGATAAACAAATGAGGTGAGTAACATATTCTGAATTCTTCCACCTTGTATTTACTTAGAATTTCTGCTGTAACGTATAAAAAATTACATCAAATATATATTTGCCATTTATGAATGCATGATTAAAAAACACTTTTTAAAGGAAACTCTGGTATTCATTGTTCAATGGCCATAAGTTTTTACCTACATATTCTTTAAAAACACAAAAGCAGAGTTAAAAATGTGATCTTGCATTTCATAAGTGAAAACAAATTGGTATTTTCAAATGGGGAAGATGGAGAAGGTTTCAGAGGGGAAAATATGCAGACAATGAAGAGCTAGGTAAGGAAACAAAATTAACTGGATAGAAAAGGAGAAAGAAACAAAGAGGAACAGCTTGGAAAAGGACACTTACTGAGTGACTACAGGAAGTCAAAACTTTGAAGAACAAACAGAAAGGCAGGAAGTGAGAGAAGAGTTGTGGTCACTCCACTCCTCCTCCTGTCAAGGCGCAGGAGGTCTGCAGGGAAGCCCCAAGCTGTGCATGCAGAGGGGTGGCCTGGCTGTCATTGCCCCTTTCTGTGCCTCTCCTCTTGCCCTGGTCATACTGAACTCCTCATTTGCTCCCAGTGCTTTATTCATACTTGTGTAAATGTCTGCTGGGGCAGCACCTGGCAAGGCAAGATTTCACCCTGCCCCTTCTCCTTACTGTCTCCCTCCGGTACTCAGAAGCTTTTAAGGGTGAATAAAGGTCAAAAAGAAAATGAAAGCCAGTGGTCAGCCAGTCTTAACTATTACTATAAACAAGCACTGAATTATGATATGTTTGCAAATGTCTGGATTTTCCATGTAGTAAGTTCAGATGGTAGAACTGAAAAGCTGTGACTGGGTTCTGCTGTGGTTGAGATGGACTAAACCTGGGTTTTGGAAAAACTTTTTTTTCTCTCTGCACTGCCCAAGTGGCAGGAATGAGCTCTGCTTAGAAATTTTGTAGGTTTGCTTAAAGTTGCAGTGACCTGTACAATGAATGTCTAAAGAAAAATTGTTTTCTTGCTGACTGACACATATTAGAGTGAAGATGAGGCAAAAATAATGAGCAACATTTACAGAACACCTAGGGACATTAGGTGACTTTCTACTGGAAATAAAGGTCGTTGTGCAAGGCTGAGTGCAGACTTGTATTCTGATCTTTGTTCTTGCTATAACTTTCCTGTGTTTGACTGGAAAATTTATTTATTAAAAATGTTTTTTCTTTTAAAATATGATTAGAAACCAAGTAAATCTGTAATTCCTTATTTAAAATGAAAAAAAAAATGCTTAGTACTGCTTTGGAATACTTTGTTCTTGGGGAAGAGAATTTCATTACTGCTTTTAGAATAAATTTGCTAAATTTTTCAAGGGTTTGACTGTCCTGACAGCACTCAGTTCAATCAACAGTATGAAGGCAAATTTTACTCCTCAAAAAAAGTGAGGGAGATATATACTTTTTCTAATTTTTAAGTATATTGATTGTCTAATATGAATTCAGTAGAGGATGTGATGCTATTTTATTATCGGAGGATCTGCTAGGGTTGCTGTTTGGTTTTCTTATGTTTTCTCTAACGCAAAATCTCAGAACAGGCTTAAATAATGCCAAGAAGAGGTTTTGAGTCTTGGACTCTGTACTGGTGGAGGAGTAGTCAGAACAAACAGGATCAGGTCACCAGTGTGAACATGAGTGTGTTTAAAAATATGTCTCAGCTCCCCTTTCTTTGTTTTCCTTGGAAATGTTTATCAACCTCAGACTCTGGGCTTCTTTCCTGTTAATTCTACCCCTGGCAAAATACAGGCAAGTTTTGCCGTCAATCACGTAACTTCAAAATTGGCCTCTAAGTCCTTGTTTCTAGTAGTTGGTCTAACAGTTTCTGGTGAATTTACAGTGTTTAATGCCTGAAGCAGTTTTACATGCTTATGCATACACACTTTTGCATTTGAAGTGTCTTGCTGTCTTTAAAGAATGAGGCAGAGGAGCTGTAGAAGAAATGTAGGGAATCCCATGTGTCTTTTACAGGTCAGAGGAAGGTGGGGTGGGAGGAGCTTAGTGGAGAAGCCCTTGAGTCTCACAGCTGGATCCCAGGTTGTACAGTCTGGACATACAAGTTATGTCCTCAGCTTGGCTTCTGTTGGAATCTGGGGATCATTCCTGTAGCTCATTTTCGTGTAATTGATGCTAATGACAGTAATTGCTAGCAATGGGCTGAGGTTAATTACCCAAACCACTTGTGATTTCAAGTATCTGGAATTGCAAACATCTTGAAGGTATTGATGGAGAGACTCTTTTTCAAGTATTTTATGTGAAATTATACTAAGAAGAAGCAGCAGCTAGTACAGTTTTAGGTTTCATCAAGTACTAAAGTAATGTTAGATATTAATTTCCACTTAGTCGAACAAGCAGAGAAAAACCAAGAATGTATCAGTGGTTTTAATTTTAGATGGTGGATGAATTTTTTCTCACAAAGCAGAAGATTCTTGGAGGTTATGAATGTGTGACTTGGGTAGAAGTTTAGACAACTTTGCAACTTCATATGGAGCAATTTTTCAGCTTTAGTTAGATTTGTTTTAAGTAGCTGCAGAGCTGTCATGTTATGATACAACAGGTTTTAGTGTGCTGTAGTGTATAGTCAGTCATATTTCAGCTTGTTTGGTTAAATTAGTAAAAATGCACACACATTGAGCACTTTGAGTTACTTTTAAATACCACAGTGCAGTAATGACCCGAGCTAGTCTCTAGTATTACTGGCCTTATTACAGTAATAATGTGCAGATCTTGTTTTGCACAATGGTTGCAAACCCTTCTTGACATGTAAATTCACTCATGTTCTGCATGCTTTTATTGATTTTTTTACAAAAAAGAATTGGTTTGTTTGACCTACCTTACTTTGATTTTTTTTCCCCCTTTTTTCCTAAGGAAATCAATATAATAAAGTAATTCTTTCCAGCTATCCTCTTCTTCACGAAGCTCTTCTGAGAACAGTCAGAAAATGTCTCCCCTTCAATTATTTTAGACTTGTTTGCATTAAATCCTTTCAAAGGGACCCATGCAAGTGTGCTACTTTAACAAGGATGTCTTCCTGTGATAGAAGCTAAATAAAATTTTACATTTAAGGTGAGTAAGAACCAGTTATGGAGAAAATTGTTTGATATATGTTCCATCCTAATTTCATTTTCCATGCAAAGCCAGCTCCAGCTCTAAAGTAGGATAGGAGTTTGATGATACAGTATGCATAATTCATGGTTTTGGCCTTCTGTCTGCCATTCTTTTTCTGGAATACTACATATTTAGATTAGGTAAACTTATTGTCTCCCACCAATACAGTTTGTTTTCAAGCAATATAATACAACATACAGCATTGCACCTGGAGAGAGTGAGACAGGCAGCTGGAGCCTCAGATTGCAGAGCAAGCTGTTTTCTCCTGCAGAGTGGATAGGTCTCATTTGAGAAGTTCACCTCTGTTTCATCCTGGATATCATCTGTTGATGACTTTCCAGAAAGAATGGGATGCTTTGCACCACCCTGGCATTATGAAGCAGTATTTCTGTGGTGGTTTAGTGGCAGCAATGAGAATACCAGGGTATGCACAGTTTATGAAGCACTTTTTAATATACTCACTGCATGTGGTCTGATCCAGAGCCATCTCTGCGTGCTTTGAGCCCTTTTTTTCTTTGTGCTATTACTTATCACTACTGTGAAGTATTTGTAAGTATATTTTTGATTTTTAAAGCTCATAGGCCTTCAAGGCATTGGTTTAGGCTAACATGCCCCTGAACTATTGAAAGTTCAACAGGTCAAATATGATTTGCCAAATGAAAACTGGAAGAATTTGATGTTGACAAATGTTTCCCAATGGTATTCTTGTTCTTTGTAGTCTTTGAGTTGCATTGAGCAGAAAAACTCTTCTTGTGTTAAATTTGGTGTTAGATGTTACTTTAAAAATCAAATGTCACCATGCAAGGTGGTACCATACTGCAGAAAAGTAGTTGAATTTGAATGTGTCTGAAAATAAATGTTTACTGTTAAATTGCTCCTTTGAAGTGAAAGCCTAAGATTGCAATTTTTTCAATAATAATAATAGGTTGTAAAGAGACCAGAGTAAATGATGGGTTCTTGGTTTTGGGAATTCAAATGCTGACCTTCATTTTAGATTCAACGCTTAATAATATTGTTCAAAATTTTCAGAAAAATTTACAAATTGGATTAATTTTGGAAAAATTACTACTATAGTTTCCTTTTATTATAATGTTTTTGAAGTCAACTATCCTGCATTTTTTCACAGAGGGAAATACTTTTAAAAGTTAACAAACTTTTGGTTACTTGGTCTTTTTAAAATGTGATTTTCTGATAGCACAATGAAGTAACTGAATGCTTTCCTTAGCCTAGGTGTTTTTTTAACTGGAAGGAACTTTGCAGAATCCCCCAGCTGATCCCTTATAGCTTTGGAATGGCAGAGTTGAAGAGTATTCACACATAATATTGCCAGTCTGGCATAGAAACATAATGTTCTCCCAGTGGAGAAATTAAAACTCAATTTATTTAATTTTATTTAGGATGGTCTTTTGAGTCTTTCATGTGTTTATTGGATAGCATTTTTACCCTTCAACAAAATAATAAAATTTTAAGTTTAGAATAACCACAATAGCAACGAATTACTGCTTTTCCATACTGAATCTTTAGGGAAGAAACCAAATTACTCAAGCAGTTGAATGTCTGAAGCCCTGCTTTAGAGGGAACAGTTCAGATTCCTGCACTCGTTTGCAGTGGGGTGAGGTGGTACTGGCTGTGCTGCCTGACTGCAGTGCCTGGTTTGAGCACTGGGGCTGAGCTTCAGAGCTTGAGATGAGTTTGTACAGATGCACCTGCAAAGTGGAATATGCTCTTCCAAGTGCTTTTCCAAATGTTCCGTAATTTGCCTCCTGTTTAAATTTAACCTTATAGCAAGAAAATTAAAATCAAGGCTTATTCCTGAACTTATAAAATAAATAAATAGCCTTTCCCCATGACCAGATACTGTAGTTGCTCTGAGCCTTGGATGTTGCAGTTGGGGGCTGGAAAATGGCTGTGGAGATGTTTTCTACTCTCAGGTGTGGAATTTTCCTTTATCCTTCTGAAAATACTTGCTGAAAGACAGGAATTGGTCCCAGATGGTTAATTCACTGTCACAGACAATACAAGCCAATCCTTCCCAAACAGATTTTATTTACCCATACTATTACTTGGAAGGAATAATACTGTGAATTCTACTTCTGTCAAAGGTCCTCTGCTTCAGTATAAATCCAGTGTCTATGAGTTGTATTGAAAGTTCCTAGGTGTGAGTGCTGTTTTTTGTCTTGTCTGCAGTTCCTTAATTGTCCCAGAAAGTGCAATAATTGTTTAGCATTGCAACTGCATAATTTGTTTTGATGTGTTATATGTTGCAGCTATACTAGTCTCAAGATGCAAATTTCTGGTGTTATCTGCTATGCAACCCTTTTGTACTGAGGTCAGGGTGGTAGCTGCAGACTTACCATGGACTCTGAATTCCAGGAGCTGGATTGTGGCTTTGCTTCCTTGTACCTAGTGTGTTTTAACTAAAGATGATTTTCATGCTCCATAATAGAAATCCAATAGGCTGGGAGAAGCTTAATGATATAAAATATACTGTTTAAACAACCCTTCTCAAAGATACTGCCTTCATCATAGGTGTCTGCAATAAATATAGCCAAAGAACCTCTGAGAAGAGGCAAAACTGATGGGTGACTAAATCATAGTGAGTTTGCACTGCAAAGCTGTTAATAAATACAATTCCTAGCTACCATTGTAGTGTAAATATTAAAATCTAGCTTTTTTTCCATGAATTTGTGTTTTGAAAAACATTTTCATGCTTATTTCAATCTCTCCCCTTCAGCATTACACCTCTAATCAGAAAGCAAAATAGACATGTCAGACAAGGTTTAAAAAGGGGAAGAGAAACATTTGGCTTTGTGTGGGAACAATTAGAGGCTGTAAATGGAATTTACCTAAGAATTGGCCTCATCAGTTGAAGATGAGTGTGTTGGAGAAGTTTGTTCTGTGCAGCAGGAGAGGAAAAGATCTGGGGCAGTGTCTGTGTGTGCAGGTGTGCCTCTGCAATACAATGTTTACAGTCATGATTGCCACTACTTTGGAAAACCTTTTGTTTTCCCATGCCAACCTGCACATTTGAGTACCACATCAACGCAAAAAGAAGGCATCAACAGTAATCAAATAAAAATAAACTATTTTTTATTTAAGGAAAAATGCTAGAAAGGTGAATTCTTTGCTCTGTAGTAGCTTGAGTTTTAATATGCTACTTAGCAGTAACAATGAGATGTGCCTTTAGCTTTTGAAGTCCCAGTTAGAGGTTTTGCACTGGGTACCCTGTGTTCTCCTCATGATCAGGGACCAAGAGTGGAGGGAGAAGGACTGCATCCAGCTGCTGGAATTGCTGTAGGTGGAGTGAGCAGAAGCCTGGCTGCCTCTGGTGTTAGTCTGGAACATAAATGGTGCTCAATTGGTAGGCTTCAGTGATGACTCTATTCTACCTCTTGTGCAGCTTGCAAGGGCTTTTGTTTCCTTTCAAGTATTTTATTCTGCACTCCTTGAGTTCAGCAGCATGTCTCCTTTACATCACTGTCTTAATTTGAGACAGGTACTTGCTGAATTTAGTACTTTGTAAAGGCAATAATCCTAAGTATAAATAAAAATTTCAGCATTCCAGGCAGTAATAGAAGCAATTTGTACATTCTTAACACACTAACATTTTTAAAGGTTAAAAAAAAAATTCAGTATGTCTCAAAGTAGCTTCTGAATAGTAGTAGTCTTCAGCTGATTGCTTCTTTGACATCCAAATGATATCCTGTGTTGTATATTCATAATTTAAAATATGAAATGTGTTGCAAAGGAGAGAATGGGAACTGGAAAGACTGGAAATAGGATCTGAAGTTAGATATATAGCTTTTCAGAAAAAATTAGAAAGGAATAATGCACACATTCCTAGCCTTTATATTTACTTAGTACCTACACAACTAGAAATGAATCTATTATATCACGTTGTATATGTTCTCATACATAAAATGGAAACTATAAATATTCGTCAATCATTTCATATATAGAGAGTCTATTTTAAGCCAGTGAGAATGTTTGACAAAAAAAATTCAACTTATCTTTTAAGACCAAGCCTATTTTTTATTTAACTGTAAGTGGTGGAAATGGCCCTCAGTGACTTGTAGAACAAGTTCTTCCTGGTTATGTCTGTCTTCTGTATTTATGTAAAACTCTATTTGCAAACTCTATATTACAAGTTTTTGCCAGCTTAATGATATTGGCTAGTGATATTTATGTTTTGGAAATTTTATTTATGCTAGAACTTATTTTGGTATAGGTGGAGTTATAGGAGTGCATACCTCTGTTTCTAATGTGGAACAAGAAGCTTCTGCAGAAACTGGGTGGACAATATCCTGTATTATCCTGCACCATACCCCTTAGATGGAGACTGAGGTTTTTGAAATAGTAGCTGGGGCATTTTGCTGGCATCTAAAGAACTGCTTCAAGTATTTATTTCTTATGTTCCTCTGTCCCTGCTTACTTAGAGCTGCCAATGACCTGCTTATGAAAAGTGATTAGAAAACTTGTATATTCAAGCGAAATGGGGCTTTCAGATTTGCACATCTTTATATAGTTATATCAGTGTGTGATTTTAATGTTTCTGTATCAAAGATGGAAGAATTTGGTTTCATGTTATTGATATCCATTTTTATCCACACTGTATTACTGTTTAATCCCTTCTGTCTGGTTGGTTGTTCTCTATTCCTGCATATAAAGGTTCAAAAGTGGCTGTAGTTTAACAGCTATTTCTTTTTTCATGTTTTTACTTTCAGTAATTCAGCCATCGTTTCTGTTAGAACAATCTGTGAGCTCCTGGAGCAATAAAGAGAGCAAAAATCTATTCTTGGAGATGTTTGCTCTTCTTGATTTACCTTGTCTTTTTCCTATGGTCTTTTGTCTGTAGTTATTAATTATAGTCAGGGCAACATTTTCTATGATTAATTGACTACTTCTTAAAACAATAAGGCTGCTTAATAAGCAAAACACAGTGAAAACTTCTATTTTTGTGAGACCCTCTTTGGTAAGAAAGCTCCTATGCACACTAGTAATTTTAGTGCTACAAAGTGAGGGGAATGTTTCTCATAGATATGTGATATTTAGAGTATGAACTGCTGGTTTTAAAAATGCCCCCACACCAGAATTAACACATTTTTGGCTGTAGCCCCTGATTAAATATTACACTTACTGGCATTCTTTAAACTAAAAGGGGGAAAAAATAATTGAGTTGTACTCTCTAGCACTGGGAGAAGGAGATAAGTATTACAGCCTTGCAGGACAACTGCCTTCACAAGATCTTAGAAAGGAATGATAAACTTCAGAGGGAAGAAGGATGTGATCATGCCAATTCCTCCCTCATTTCACCACGGGATTGAGTTTAAGCCACCAAATTAATGTGCAACCCCTGGTGTTTGTCCCTCTCCAAGTTGTGGTGTGCTCCAGGTGCTTTTTGAATACTGTTGATTTCCACTGCTTGTATAAGAGATTAGACATTCTTATGATAATTTATCCAAAACTGTCTTTTTGGGTGTCTAGCTATACCATCAATATATTGTTAATATTTTCAAGGTAGTGCAAAAACCTTGCAAACCCACTCAGTGCTGGGCAGAGTTAAATGGCCTGCAGGGAGTTCTGGCTTAAGCCTGGCCAAGTGAGCCAAGCCACCAAATCTGTGTTTGCATGCCAAAGAACCCTCCTTTCTGTCTGCATGTGCTCTCCATGTGATGGAGCAACAGTACTAATGTCTCCTGCTAGCTGAAGGACTAGTGCAGTTCTTGAGGAATTATCACTTTATCTACTCTTGCAAACTTAAGTACCTGGAGTGGCTGCCATCTATATACAGCATAACTTTCTCTGGAGTACTTCCTAGTACTTTTATATTTTGATGCTTTGGGTTTCTTTTAGCTCTTTTTTCTTCTATCAGATAATTTTTCCCTTCATAGTTCATGTTCCTTCTACTTCCACATCTTTTACCTGGGATACAAATATAATGCTTCAGTATGACATCATAAATACTGGAAATCAGGCAAAACTTTCNCAATGCTTCATGATGACATCATATTATGATGACATCATAATTACTGGAAATCAGGCAAAACTTTCAAACACTAGCTCCTTGTGATGACACTGCTTCCGTTAAAGAAGTCTCCATGAAATTTGGCATGTCCCTGGTTCTGTCACTTAACCCATCTTGCATTACTGTTTACTTCTGATACTGGAAGGGTGCAAGCTAAAGGGTGCAGGCTGTGATGTTTGCATTGGTACAGGTATTTGAAGTGTCTTCAACACAGTTAATAGCAGAGTTTATACCATTTATCCTGAAATTTGCTTGTAAGCCTGTGTGTCAGCTAAAATGAATCTCTTTATAATACAGAAAATGAAGGCGCTGAGCATTTTGCATATTGCCTGACCTATCTTTCTCCACTAATGGAGCTGACAGGTTTCTCCCAGGAATGCAACAGGGGACATTATTTGTTTCCTTGAGTGCCTCTTGTAGCTTCTCTGGGTCTTGTCTTACTGATGTGTAAGACAAAACACAAAGACAGCCTGACTGTGTTCTTTAGAAGTGTAATCAGAGATTAAACCAATCAAACTTGATAGACCTCCATGGCCTCCAGCAGGGTAGAGCCTCCCTTGGAAAGCCTTAGTGTAAAACCCCACCATAATAACAGCAGATCTGGCTTGGCAGGAACAAATGTTTCCATGGGTCTCTAACCATAACCCAGACAACTCTATTAAATAATCAAGGAAGAAAAATTGGAATTTTACTAAGATTTCTGCAGTCACTTGATTTGAATGCAAGAAAAAAAGGCAGACAATTGAGTATGCTGATACTATAGTGAACCACCCTAATTCTGCTGGCTTTCTGGAAAGGTCTGTAAATCCAGCAGCAAACATTTACATCCTCCTTTGCTGGCAGGATGAAACTTTCCTACAGGATTAAAATAAATGACAACTAGGCAATCATGTCCCTCCCAGGATTGTCCCTGGCATCATTTGTCTGGTTCCTGAAACTAATCAAGGTGTAGGGAATAACAAAAATATCCATACAGCTGTATCTTTGGCTTCTTGTCTGTAAACTTCCAGGTCATCTGTAATATATTGTAGATGGCACTGCTTATCAATAAAATTGACTTAAGCATCTTAAATCAAAGCCACAATTAGACCAGAACTGGCATTGCTAATGTATGTTAGTAATAGAATGGAAACCTCATCTTGTGAAACAATAATTATTTGTAATAGTTTATAAATTAAACTTTTAGAATGTTATAATTGGTCTAATAATGTACTGTTGTTAATGACTGAAGCAAGCCAAGTTGATCTATGGTTAGGCAATAAAGCTCTTGGAAACAAATGGTCACAATAAATCAGAGTTTTGTAAGCTTTTTTAAGTTAAAGCCAGAGGATACTTCCCTAGAAAGGGATCTCAGTGACTATTGCTAGAAGTGCTTTATAGTTATGATTTAGAGGATAGCTGTGTTGAGCCTTCTGCTGAATATAGCAAAAAGAGATGGCTTGTCTAGGGTTCTTTTAAAGTTCTGTATATTGCAGAAAACCTATGTTTAGTGGAAACAGTGCATATACTCTAAACTGTCTTTGAACTGTTGCACAGTGTTCTTTTGTAGCATATTCAGTAACATCCCTCATACACACAAAAACAGTCCTCAGTGAAATGAGAAATACTGATACAAATAATTTTCATTTTTAGGGTTCTTATACCATCAGGAGAATAAGAATTACTTATTGAAAAAGAATTATTAATTTGGTTAGGTATATTATTTGTGGACAATGTCAAATGTTTAGTATTAAAATAAAAAAATTACTTTCAGCTGATTTAATATTGCCATAAAAGAGGAATAATATTCCACTGAAATTCTTCAACACGATCCATTTTTAAAATAACTTCTCTCTGCTACATGTTACTTATCTCTACTAAAATAACTTCAGTGTTTCATATTCATGTTGTACCTTCCAGAGAAGAATGTATTAAAAAAAACCCCAAACCCTAAAAACAAACAAAACTCTATAGTGAATTAAAGAGAGATAAGTTATCATTTTATTGAAAAAAATAGGATCTCTTTTTGAATTTAAATTACCCTCTGCATGCTAGCAAAAATATTCCATTTTTTTTCAGGACCCTGAAGGGTAAATTATCATGGAGGAGAAAGTTTTAAGAAATGCTATTCATTCCTAATAAAGAAGCTGCAAAACAAATCTAGTAGGAGAGAAATGTTTAGGAGATGAAAAAGCTCATACAGAGGCTGTGAAACACTTGGTGAGAGGTGGGAGTACTGAGATGGAGGAGGAAGACAATATGTTAGTTTGGAGCTCCTTAGGGACTTTAATGCATGCAAATAAGAAAAATAAGAAGCCAAATATCCTGAAAGACAAATGTTTTCAGGGTTTATGGCTGATTCTATTTCAGGGGATACTGTGAAAACACTTCCTGTTCTGTATTGGCAACTTGCTGTATTGCTGACCCAAATTTTTATTTTTACCCACAACAGACTTTTGGCTGATTACTCAGAATATTTAGTTGCAATACTCTTACATCATACAGTTGTGTTGGGGTGTTAAAGTTATTATAAATCTAGATTGCTACAGGAACTGATGAACAATCACTATGAGTCTGACTGGAGGCCAATTATGTGCATTAGTCTCTCTAAAAGCAATCTTCACCACTACTGTTAGAGCTACATGGAAAAAAATCTTGAAGTTGTAATGGATAAAAATCAGTTGCAATTAAGCCTACAAATGCTTTTTGCTGTTCTTGGAAATTCTTTGGTATGTTTATTGTGAATTTTGCTAAACCATATTTAATGTATGCTCAAGTAAAAGAAAAACTTCTTCTGCTTTGGTCAGAGCTGGACCTGTGCAAGGCTATTCCACAAAACCATAGTTTTAAAATATTATTGTCTCAAAGCCAGAACATACCAATGCTTTCCATTAGTATATCAAGGGCAGCCTGAGTCTATAGCCTATAGAGGGGATTCCCTTTCCTTTCTGCAATCTTTGTACCAATTTCCATGCCAATCACATTCAGCTGCCTTGGAGAACTGTGCCTTGTACTGCCTAAATGCCTCTGTGTCTCCTTTGACTCTGAAACTGGGACAAAATTTCCTGAGCATTCTCTGTTCTGACCTTATAGGATTGGCCTAATCCTGCCTTGAAATAAGGGTCAGGAAGGGGTGTGTGTTCTCTTTGGGCAGCCAGCAGCAGTTACAGCTTGACAAAACCCAACTTCAGTAAAGATATAAACCGGAGAGAAATAACTATCTGATGGATCTGCCATGGGACTTGCAAAGAATTTGCTGGTGCATCTCTGAGCTAAAATGCTAATACATATGGTGTGTTTATCAGCTTTGAGGTAGACAAATGATGGTAGAAAAGTGATGTGAGTACATGGAGGGGGAACTGGCATATGCTAATTTAATTTTTGTTTAAATCCCCTTATTAAAATTCAGTCAGGCTCAAAATCATGGGGGAAGGTCTCTACATTTAAAGGTAGAATTTATTCCACCAAAACAAATGACATTTCAAACAAACTTCTTGAAGGTAAAAGGGCTGGAGAAGGCAGGGAGAAAAGGAGCAATCAGCAGGTTGCAGCTGTTTGAAGTGACAGCTCAGAGGATTTACAAATGTAGTTGCTATAACTATATTGCTTGAGTCACAATGAAAAGTAATAGAAGTGCAGCTGTTGAGAGGTGGTGACTAAAGCTGATGGAATAGTAGCAATTCATTTAAGCATACAAAGGATTGTGGAAATGGAGGAGCCACAGAAAAAGGAAATATAGAAAAATAAATGAGAGAAACCCAGCGAATGGATGTAAGAGTGTCCTAGGCAGCTCAGGATGCATCCAATGTGCATTCTAGGGGACAGCATTCACTAAAATATCATGGTTGCTCATGGGGTTTTGTGTGGTGGAGCATATTTTTCGCTCTGTGCAATGGGGAGCA
The DNA here is from genome assembly GCA_013397195.1 of Hylia prasina. Taxonomy (NCBI): domain Eukaryota; kingdom Metazoa; phylum Chordata; class Aves; order Passeriformes; family Sylviidae; genus Hylia; species Hylia prasina. The sequence continues at coordinate 187,230 of VYXD01005457.1, forward strand.
GCTGGGAGCATTTGTACTCATACAAATGAGTGCCACTTGCAGCTGACTCTGGTGAAGGTTGGTGTTTCTGTAGGGAGAGATAACATGCAGAGACTAAAGAAGTTACAGCACCAGGCTGCTGAGGTCCAGCAAGGGACTTGTGCATGATGCTTGAGGACTGTTCCTCCTGATTGTGGAATCCCTCAGCAGTGTGGGTTAATCCATGGGTAAAAACCATGGGACCCCACTAATGCACTGCTAGTGGTGGTGAGATTGAGGGCATGCAAGTGGATGTGTTTTGGATAGGGGGCACTGGCAGCTCCTGTGCAGGCATTGCTCACTTTTGGGAGCCTGCTGAAAAAATGGATGGAGTCCTCACAGAAAACGTTGAATAAGGTGGCATCATTTCAGGTGTCAGTCTCTTGGAGATGTAAAATGGATTAAATGGGTGTGGCAGAGGTGCTTGGATGAAGGAAAATACAGCACACAGCCTTTGAAAGTATAGTAGAAAGTGTAGAGCATGGCCATTTCTTGATGCTTTGATAGTCCAACCTGGAAGTTCCCTGAATGTTTTATCACCATCAGCTTGGGAAACAGCAGCTCTGAGGGAGACAGTACAAAATCTGTAACTGTCTTAAATCCACTGAAAAAAACTAATAGAATTCAAATGGCTTCTGTGCAATAGCAGATGAAATGAGTAGAAAGATGATAGATTTTAAGTTCAGCAAACTAAAATGGCAATATTATCACAGCTGTTCTTCAAAAGCCAAGAATTTGTTAGGATTTTTACATGTCCCCTGTAAGTGAGATGAAATTTGAGCACCATAGTAAAAGCAAAGGAAGAAAAAACATTATAAATCATTGGCAAGGCCATTATTTTAAGCTGGAAGAATTAGTGATATTTACAGAAGTAATATGATCAAAAGAGTAAGATTATAGTGTACTGTAAAAAGCTATCTGAATTTTGAATATATTTTTTATACTTAATTTCTACCAGCACATACTTATTTCTTCTCAATTTGAGCGAAAGGACAAAATTAAGGAGCTAAGAAAATGTTGCAGTTAAACTAAGTGTAATCCAGTACTTCCTATTGCTCATTCATGGGAAGTCCAAGTAGAGAGCCAGCAAGTAGTCTGTGTAGTACCTTGAACTGGAGAAGTCTTTTAGGCCTTCCTGCAGAGCACATTTCTTTAGTTTACTGTCAGCTGTTGCACCTTTTTATTGCCACTATTATCTTTTTCTTTTTACATATGTACAGTTATATCTCTTTAAATATGTACGTATATTAGTATATGTTATAGAGAGACCTAAACAAAGCCCAGGGGATGAATTCTGCCTTCTAATGCACTGCTAATAGTCAGTAAGAGCTGGAAGTGTTTTATTTTGAAATCAAAGCCGCTACCTTATAAACTGATGTGCCACAGTGAGAATTTTTAAGGAATTCTGCAAAATTTCATAATAAAACTATCACTTGTCTGTTCTGGGCTCATCCACAGTGACAAACACAGGATTCAAAATAAGTAGGGGTGGTGTGAAATTGTTAATGACAGCCAAGTTCAGGAAGCAACTGGCCTTGTCATATGCTCAAATTGTTTAAAATTTCGACGTTGACAAAACAATAATGAAATACTAATTTGCCATGTGTCTGCACAGCTTGCGTGGCAGTTTCAACCTCTTGGAGAGAAAAAGCCCTTGGAGATGTTCAGGTACAGGTTGTGGAGGATCTGTGAGGGACAGGTGACACTGGGAGCTGAGCAAAAACTTTTGTAAGTGTTCACCTTCTGAAATAAACCTTTAATTTTGCTAAAAGGAGATGAGAAGTCTTCCTCAGATACAGATTGTAGCCTCAGCCTGCACTAGGACAAGACATTTTGTTGCAGAAATAGAAGCATATTTATACAGTCCTAATTTGACTCACTGGCACATAAATTATTATGACTAAAACTGGCATACACATTATTATAATTTATCTTACTCAGCCAGAACTTTATCATGGGTAGATATGCCAGGAAGGCCAAATCTTCTAAACTGATTTTTACAAGTGAAAAAGACAAAACAGAAGCTGATAAATTTGTGTCCTCTGCCTACTTTCACCTTTTAGTATCCAGAAGCCAAAGCTGGTCTGCTATTTTCACTAAAAAGAAACTGTTGTAGCTTTTGCATGTCTCTGTGGGTTTCCCACAGTCTGAAATACTTTGTCTGTACTTTGAAAAATTATTTTCCTAAGTTTATAGTAACCTCTTTTCAGCCCATGTATTTGAGTGCATTGCAGGTTTTCTTACCATTCCGTCTCTTTCCATCTGCTAGTGCTAAGTGCATAATTCTATAATTTTGGGGGTCTTGCTGTGTATTTTTGTAGGTTCCTCTAAGCCTCCTTTCCATTGTAGCCCTTTTTTCTTCCCCCTCCCAAAGGCACACAATATGTATGCCTGGAAGTACTTCAGGCCAGATTTATTTATGAATTTGCCAGAAGCAGGTATTTATGGCTATTCTCTGTTTGTTCTTTCACATAGCTGATGGCTGTTCCTGCTTTGGTTTAGAGACACAGGAGTAAATGAGTCCTTGAGTGAATAACTACTTGTCACCCTAAAGAGAACAACCCTCATGTACTTCATCTACAAAAAATTCAGAGAACTGGAAACTACATAATAGCAACTAGCAGGATAACTGGGCCAATTCACGACTTTGGCACCAGAAGGTTTTTGTAGCCATCTTTGATGTATCCAAGTCTCTGTTGTGTTTTATTCCCAAAGGTATTTGCCTCATAAAAAAGGCAGAGATTAAATGATATAAATGTGGAGAGAAAAGATCACCTAGCAAAATCAACAGAGGGGGAAAAGCAGTGCGTTGAGAAGAGAATTCTACCACAACCAAGAAAAACTATAAAAATAAGATACAGTAGTAACAGCATTAGACTTTTTCTGTTTAACTTAGAGTCTTTGTGGAGTGGTGCTGAGTAGAAGTTCAGGAGTTACCTAGGTAGGCAGGAGACAACGTGTAGAGTTGTCATGGCATGCTGAGTGCCACTCTCCTCTCTACTTTGATTACAGGGGTTTCTTTCTGACACCAGTTTTAATTGTATTTAAAATTGCCCCTCTAAAAATGAAAATGTGAAAGCTCTAATCCAAATGAGTTTTAAAACATGTAGTTCAGAAACAAGAGCTAATTTCTACCACAAGTGGTAAAACCAGTAGGAGCTCTCTTAAAGTATTTGCTTCTGTTTCCTTTTGCTTCAGTAGAAAAAAGGTTGCTTGCACAGGGACTGATGCTGCATGAATACTTCCTGGCCTACTCCTGTACTCATTCAGTGCCCATCCTAGGATTTTTATCTATAAGAGAAGCTTGGTATGTTGTGTGATACTACTGTAAATGTCAAAGAAAAACATTTGGCTAAGAAACACTGGCAATTCCTTTTTAAAAAAACCTCTTTAAGAACTGGATTTTATTATCATGAACTTAAAAGTTAGAAAGAAAGAAAACAAGGTTTCAGCCAGAGCTGAATGGTAGTGGCAACTTTAAGTTATGAGACATGATTTTTTTCAGGGACACTCTTGCTATGGATGGTTTTAGTTGCTTTCTCCAAAGTGTCTGGGTAAATTCTACAAACAGGTCTTCAGAACCAGACTCGTTTTACTCAAAATTTCTGGTTTGGCATGACTAGATAACTCAAAGTAGTGAACTATTTATGGGCTTTTATTTACTTTGTTCACCTATAACAATTGTGCTGCTGCTAAATTTTAAATTGCTATATATGAAGATCAACTATATAGAGAAAAAACTCATACAGCTTCAGGAGTGTCCAATATAGATAGACCTATGACACTCTAGGTTTTTGAGAACATAGCATTGCAAAATCAGAAAAGGAAAGGTGAAGTGTTCAATAGTTAAACATATTTTTCAAGTACTAAAAAAGCAAGCTTCCTCTGCTTTTCTTTTGGAACTAAATATTGCCAGGAAAAAACTTGCAGATACATATTTGGCAAAAAAAGTATTTCTTTGCTTTTATGTCTTATGATGAAGTATGAATAAGACTAATATTTACAGCCAAGGTCAGTTCTGCTGTAACAGTTCTACTTTTAACATGTTCGGCTTTCGGAAAAAAGTTCTTTTAATGTAAAAATATATTGAATTCAAGGGGTACAGCATTTAGGATTCTGCAAACTGGACCTTAACCTGTGATCTTTTTCTTTAACTCTAATTTGCAGAGTAACTGTCTCCACAGTGAGGATTAAATGCTCCCTTATGAATGTTCCTTAGTTCTTAGACAGCTCTTGCAGCCTCTGATCCCCCCAAGGAGCACATACTGAAAGAGGAAAAGCCTGTTTGTACTAACTACATAACCTTTCTAAACATAACCCATAAGAAAAAAACAAATTAGGGACTTTGATCAGCCTGGGCTGGGCATCAGATTGATATGATTGTTATAATATAATGCTCTATAGATAACTAGGAAGTTTAAGAAGTTAATGTTTTTGTCAGTGGTATATAACTTTTGGAGCTCTCTGTGGAATTTTGCATTGGCTGTTTTCTCAACTTTTCAGTATTGAATAGACAAAGCCAAAACACCTTCCACTTTCCAGGAGGTCAACAGAATGGGTGTGTCTGATTTAGTGAAAACCAAACCTAGCTTCAAGATGCAGACTTTGATCCAGGTTATGCATACTTACTCAATTTGGGATGATTCAGGTTCTTGAAATACATTGTACCCATTTAAAAGAAGGATTTATAAATGAATCTAAAATTGCAGTATTCTCTGCTAGTTGAGCTTATGTTGATAGCTCTATCACATATGCAAATAATAGCTTGGAGACCTTGCACAAAGGCATTTGCCTGCAATTTTGTTTGTGAAGGGTGCCAGTCTACACTGGGTACTGGTCTTGCAGGTACTGTGTCCTCCTAGGACTAAATCTGAGTGAAGACACCTTTTTTTTCCTCTCTCTCGTGCATCTAAAAATGATAATTCTTGCTTTTGGGTATTCTACATGGAATCTCTGCACCTTTCATGGTACACAGAAGCTTTAGAAAATGCGAGCAATATGATTCAGAAGGAAAAAAAAATACTCATTTTTCCTGGTTTTAGCTCTTATTTTATTGATCCTGACTCGTCAGGGAGCAGATAATAATTCGGTGTCAGATGAGATGGCTGCCTACATGAACAATAGAATTTGACTGCCACAATGGACAGTAAGGGAAATGAACAATTGACCAGAACTGTTTGTGCTGTTTTAGGTAACATCTGCTTATACCCACCTATTGTTTTCAGTGGCTACAATGCTGGTCATGAAGCGCTTTTCACCAGGGCTTTGACTTGGTGGGACCAGCTCATCTCCATTATAACAGTACTGTTGATAGCTGCCCTGCTACACCAAGTTGACCTAACTTGATATGCATTGCTCTAGCTTTAGCTTTCCTCTCTGTTAAAAATAATGATGGTTTACTTAATGTTTTTTCTTCTCCTTTTCTTCCAAGACTGTACAGGAAAGAGTTTTGTTTATTTGGGTTTGCATGTGTTTGGATGAAGTGTCTGTGTAGGAAACCTTACTGCATCAAAGTCAAATCAGTAAGAACAGCTTATTCTTTTACTGCCAGAGAGTTAAGCTGAGCTTTTCACTTGGCTTTTGCAGCACTGAGTTCCACAGAGGAAATCTTAGAAAAATTATCTTTTGTGCTCTAGAGACTCTTGTTTGACTAACTTTCAAGACTTCAGTGCAAGTCAGCTGTTTGAAAACTGTTATGGTTCTGGAGGGAAGGAGTCAAGACAGACCTCAAGAGGCAAATCACTGCTTTTATTGGTGCATCAAGCACAGGTCATGCTTATAGCACTCTAAAAATTGCTGCTCAGCTAGGGAGGACTCAAACTCTTTGAGAGATGGAACTATGGTCCTCTCAAACACAGTATTTTGGTAACCCTGATAACTCAGAGCTTGAGTGTCAGGGAAAGATAATGTTCTTGTCTGTGATGACTCAGGCAGGACTGTCTGCAAATGTTACTCCACCAGGCTTCAGTGCCAAAAACCATTTTGGCAGCAGAGGCAGGGATTGGTCCTCGATGTGAGGCAGAAGTGAGACAAGCAGAGCTGGTGATAATGTGATAAAACAATCCAATCTTGTGTTTGCTTCTTGCACACAAAAATTTGTTTATTTGCACACAGAAATGCCTTAAGAAGGAGAAATAGCTAAGATGGAGAACATGAGCACTGATTTTGGTTGGTGAGCTGCTGTTGTGCATCTTATAGGTTATTAACATTAATGTATTTGTCCATATGAGGATTTATTCTTAACTTTTCAGTTCACTTGTTAACTCTGACTGTTCACTTCCGTTTGTTTCCTCTGGCATTAGAATGAGTGAAAATCTGCTATTCCTTCTCTCTTTTGATTTCCTCTTTTCTTTGTCTGCTAAACTGAAGGTGTGTTGGTAATCACTGCTGGTGTGTGTTCTTGAGCAGAAGGATATGGCTGCTTAGGGAAGGTAAAAAAGATGTGGTGGGCTGCTGTTAGGTTGATATATCTGTAGTTTCCTTTCCCTGGAAACCCTGAAGATATGATTCCAAAAGGACACAAATGTCTCAGCTCATTCTCCTGCCACAAAAAAAATAAATGGAAGGGGTGAAGAATGAACTAAGATTTCTTCATGTGAATATTATTTCAATTTTTAAAAAGTTGCATTGTTATAGGCCACTACCAATCTAGAAGTATTGTAAACTAATTTTTTTCCAGTACTATGTTTTGTTGATGATTCTCTAATAAATATTGTAGCTTTTTTGTCCCCTGGGGATATGATTCTAAATTTTAAGATCTAGATTTCAAATAGCAATCCATTTTGTCCATAAGGCTTGTGAATATTTTTACAATTCAATGATACAAGTATATCTTATTTTCAAAGTGGTCATTCCCCTATTTCATAAGGCAAGGGGGGGGGGAACCCTCCCACACACAGCTGTACTTAGTTACATCAGCAGGCATCATTACTGCCTATCAGATGCAAAAAATAAACTCAGAGATACTGCTTTATACATGTTCTTGAACTATACTTTTCACTCTAAAAGATAAAGGCTAATTTTTCAATGGCCCTATTTTAGACCATGCTTTTCCTTTCCAGTTTTCATTCACAACTTTTTTTGTATGCCTTCAGAAAATATAAACCCCTTCTTAATCCAGAAAAGTGGCCCTATGGGATTTGGAATAATGTTTGTCAGTTGATATTATTCATATATATGAAAGACTGGGCTTAGTTATTATCTGTGATTCAATCTGCTCTTTCAAAAAAGGTCCCAGTAAATACCAGGTTAGTAAGTTCATCTTTCCAGTTGCCTCAAAGTGTTGTAGCTTTAAGTGCTTGTTTGAATGCAAGAACTGTGTTCCTTCACTGCGTGAACAGTATCATACTGTGAGATTTACAAGCAAGCAGCTTAATACTTTCCCCAGCATTGTCTTCAAGGTATTTCACTTCCTTTATTTTCCTTCTTCAGTAAATAAGGCTGCAAGTTGCAAATCTGAGTGCTTGAAATTAGACTTTCAGGTCTTACTGAGGCTTTTAAATAGCAGAGTCCAGATTCTCAGAAGTGAGTCTGGGTTGATTTTGGAAGCCAACAGAATGTATTAGAACAAGTTTAAGCACCTAGCTTAGGTACTTTTTTAACCTCTGTTTTAGGGTTTTTACTGAAGTATTTTCTTGTGTTAAAAGGGGAGGTATGGGCTCCTCTTGCTGCTCACACAGCAACAAACTCTAAACTGTTTTTATATATAAAGAATTGGATTCTTAGCTTTCTTCCATGATCACTGAGTACAGCTATCAGATCCTAAATTGCCTTTAATTTATTTTACATCTTTAATTCATTCTGTGCTTGAGTGTCAAAACTGGGTAAACAGCTTGGAGTGTGTGAAACGAATTATTCATTCTCTTTAAATTAATTATGAAGTTTGATTGGAATACGAAATAGATTAAAAAAAGTTTTCACTCTCTAAATCTGCTGTTTCACCTCTCTCTTAAGAGCATATTACTTTGAAACCCACGACAGGTGTTTATATGCTGCCTCCTCTTGGGCTGCTGTGCCGTGCCCTGAGACTCCCAGCAGAAAGTGGCTGTGCAGAGGCAGATCCAAACCAGGTTAGAGGGTGCCCCTGCAGCCCTGGGGCAGGGATGTGTGTGCAGAGGCAAGAGAAGGCATCCCCTGGTTAGCTTCCCTCCTGTGGGAATGGCTTAAGTCAGAAAACTGGAAGTGCTCAAAAATACCTGGTTTGGAGCACATAATTGGAGCCATCCCTATTATCTACAACTGCCCATGGTGTGTGGTCCTGCATTATTTCTCCCTGCCAAAGCTGTTTCTGATGGAAAAGTTATGGTTGTGTTTGTGGCTGGATCAAAATACTCTTCCTTCATAAACAAGGAAGACATTGTTTGTTTAAGATTTCCAAAAGAATGTGGAGAAATTGTTGTAGCCACTGCACTTGGATGTAATTGCAAGCAGGTGCCTTTAATAACAGGTTATGGCTTCATTTAGTCAGGTTGAACCCCACTTTGCTGTGCCAAAGTGAGATTGGCTCATTGCACCAGGGACAGGAGACTTGCCAAGCTACTGGAGCTTCAAAGCCTAAGTCATAAAAGCCCTTTATGTTTCCCCTGTATACATTATCAGTGCTGAGTTTTTATGGCCAAATAGGGTTGCACAAGTAAAAATAATTGGTGCTTCATAGGCTCCTTTTGAATGAGTCCAGTGTATGCTGGAAATATCTAGATAACATTTAGTGTAAGATATTTATTTCATTTACCTCCATGCTTACCCCATTTGTCATAGGCTCATGCTAACTTTGCCTCTGTCCTCCTGTATTTACTTCAGCAGGTGAGAAATGGTGCTGCTCAGAAAAACATCTTTTTGCCTGCTAGGTTGCGTTTTGGATTTACTTCTGGTGGGTCTGCAGTGGGTCACTGGATATAGGAGAGATGAACTCAGCAGAACTCTGGACCCTATCAGGCACTCAAATGGGTCAGAAATAAGTAATTTGAAACCAGTCTGGATTAGTTCCACCATTCACTGACTTTTGTGGTTTAAGAAATGGAGGATTACAGCAGTCAGGCTACTGGGTCAGACATGAAAGGAGTTTCAGTCTTGGAGCTGAAGGAGAAACTGGGTTTTGTGCCTCTTTTCTTTCCTCTTTCATCTGGTTGGCATTGTCATTAACATCTCAAAATTAAAGTGCTTTGGAAAAAAAACAACCTGTTTAACAGTATCTTTTCCTATAGATTGATATTAATGGAGGAAAAAGTTTGATGTTGTTTATTTGAAGGAGTCAATAAGCTGAAGGAAAGGGGTGCTTGGCTTATCTTCTACCTGAAATTCTGATAGATTTTTAACACTCTCCCTCACCAAAACTAGGGAAGTTAAGAAGCCTTAGAGGCAAGGGAAGTCCTTGCACAGACTTAAAAGCTAGGAGGTAATTTCTGAAAATAGACAGGGGAGTGCGTGCTTGGTGACTGCAGCAGATGGTGTTTGGCAGTGGTGTTCCAAGGGTTCTGCACTGTTTATGAGAATGTATATAAATGGGCTTGAAAAGGGAGGAGAGCAGTGAGGTGACTAAGTTTGCTGTTGATACACAATTATTCAAGGTAGTGAGGATGAAGGCAGACTGTGAAGAATTACACAAGGATCTGAAGAGACTGTGTGACTGGGCAATAAAATAGCAGATGAAATTCAGTGTAGATAAATGTGAAGTGATGCATGTGGGGAAAAACAATCCTAGCTTCACATATAAAATGATTGGCTCCAAGCTGTCTGTTGCCACTCAGGAGTAAGACCTTGGGCTATGATGGATAGTTCCATGAAAACATCAGCCTGTGCTTGACAGCAGCCTAAAAAGCAAATCAAATTTTAGGAATTATGAAGAAAGGACCAGAGAACAAAACAGATAATGTCCTTATGCAGCCATATAAATCTATGGCTCACCTTTACCTTGGGTACCACACGTAGGTCTGACTTGCTAAGCTTGATGAGGATGCATTAGGATGGGAAGGCTCAGAAGTGGGAGAGGAGTGTGCATGCAAAGGGCTGAGTAGGCTGGGACTCTCTTGTCTGGGGAAAAGTCAGCCAAGGGGGATAATGATAGGTTAAAAAACCTGTGAATGGTGGAGAGGGATGGATCTGTCATTGCCTCTTTCAGCATGAGAGTTAAGGGGCATTGAATGAAGCTTATAGAAGCTGATTCAGAGCAGGAGAAGGCATCTTTTTGAGAAGGGAATAATGTACTTTGTCAAAGCTGTGCAGAGGGTCTGGGGGAGAATGGACAAATAATTGGAGGAAATGCCAGGTCAAGGACAGCTAGATGCAGAAACCCTAACAGGCTTGAGAAATCTCTTGAAAAATGCTGGAAACTGCAAGAGCTTTGTTAGAAATACTGTGTATGTTTGTCCTGTGCTTTCAGTTGTGACTGCTTTTGCTCTCTGTTGAGACTGAAAGTGGCTTTGAGAGAGTGGGGTCTATAGCCTGGCTATTCTAGCCCTGTCAGAGATCCGTGAGGGGGCTGCATGCAGACGATTCATGCACCAATTGCAGGCTGCTGGGACTTTGATTTCTCGTTATCCAATACTGAGTGCAAAGATCATTACAGAGACAGGACTCTGATAGCACAGCAAGCCTGTTACTCCAGTCTCAGGTCCTCCTAATGTTAATGCATTTACAAGTGCCTGTAATGCAAACTCAGGTGTGATTGATGCTGGAATCTCTGGGCATATATCAGTAGTAGGAATACCTTGTGAACTGGAGTAGTATTAAAGGAAATTAGAGTTTCTGAAGTTGTGCATTAAGGTATTCACAGATGGGAATCAAAGATTTTGGTAAGACCCTCCTCCAAATATATAAAGTTATAAAGTTTGGAATAAAATAATAAACGCCTCTTCCTTCATACATTTAAAATTTTTCTCAAGTCATTCATCTATATTTACTGCATGTATTACTGCATATAAGCATTCATTTCACTACATTATTCAATTAGAGAGAACAAGTATTGCTCAATAAATTCAAATAAATTGAATACTATGTAAGAATTGTGTATCAAGCACTCATTTGCTTACCTCTCTGCTAAGGAGTGCTGATTTACATGATGCTTGGGATGGAAGAGAAATCTTAGGGATGAAAACAACAAAGTAGTATGATTTGTACAGCAAACATGACAATGCAAATTTTAGGAAGATGGAGAGGGAGCAAAGATGATGTGCAATGTGTGTAAAACCTGTGAAACAGTAACTGAGGTGAGTAAAGAGTGTTTTCTTGAATCTGCCTACTAGTTTTTTCAATATTATGCCTTTCATGTCTTTCATTCCCCAAAACAGAATGTGTCTGTTGAATGAAATAGAGATAAATACTAAATTCAGCATTTCTTTTGAGGTGGCTGCTGCCAAAATTACGAAAGGTGTGTGGAGTGGATATTAGATGTGCATGGAGAGAGGAAAGGGCTGAGCATCAAAAAAAAAAAAAGTCCAATTGATTGCTAAAAGCCTTTAAAAATAAGCTGCTGGTTGCTACTGTAGTAGGTACCATCTGTTCTAACAGAGCATAGGTTGACACTTGAAGGGGAGCATAACTGGCTAAATGTCAACCAGTGCAGTAGTCTTGAGAACTTGAGTTAATTTAAATGTCCTGAGTCTGACCCTGAGGAAAGGGAAGGACTTTGGTTCTGCAGCCTCTCCAGAGACCCCTTCTTCTACTTTGTTCTCACAGTGAAGGACATGTTAAATTGTAGTTTTGCTTGTTAAAATATGACTGTTGCCTGGAAAGGACAGATAGTCGCATGACAAATGTGGTTACAAGAAGGACTATACATTTCTGCTTAGGGTGGTAAACGAGCTCCTCCCATGGTTTTAGTGATGGAAAAACCTGCAGTGGAATGCATTGCCTAAACTTCATGATTAATATCTCTCTCCATGTGTCCTGTGCATGTGACACGTCCTTTTTGCAAGCTGGTTGGTAACATAGTAGATATTCCACACCCAGTGGCTCAGGTAGGAGCCAGTAAAACAGCTGTTCCACCCAACAGGTTATGGGCTCTCTGAAAAACCCTGACCCCACCCCTGTAATGGTCGTCTTGCTCTGAACTATTGCTGCAGGTGAGTGGCTGCCTCAGGGATAGCCTGACTTGCAACTTTCAGGTTGTGCCACAAAGAACCAAGACATGAAAAATATGCAAAGGATCTGTGTTACATAATGATTTATGAATAAATTCAACAAAATGATATTTTATGAATTAGATTTCTTGTTCTCATCTATTAAGATTGAGGGAAGAATGACTTAAATCTCTCAATCGTCTTGTAGTCTAACCAAGCAAAAACATACTGAGTTACTCCCAAACTTTGCTCTTACCTTTGTTCCTGATCTGCCTGCCCAAAACTTTTAAAAGGCCAGGAGAACATAAGTTTTCCTTTATGAGTAAATTAACTTTTTTTGGTTTTCTGTACTTATTCCTTGACCAATATTTGTCTGCTTTTAAAGGAAAATGTGAGGTGAGGATCAGCAAACCAAAGGGAGAGAACTAGTAGAAAATGAGTCATCTTATTCATGTGTTATCATAAATTCTTTATCACAGGGAATGTTCTTACAACTGCTTTCAGAAAAGCGAAGAATCAAATGCAAAATACCCTGTCCTAAGTATGATGGGAAAGCAGCTGAAGTATTTTCAACTCAGTGTCTGTTTAGCGTGTTATGTCCACAATTCTGCATTATGCAGCCAGAAGTACTATGACCTATTCAAATATTCTTCTGGAGCATTGACCTATACATACAGTTTACTAATATCTTACAATGAGTCAAGAATTTACGTTTATTTTTCAAAGACACTGTTGGTACAATGTTGCAATGCTAGCTAGTGCTTTTGAGGAACAAACCACGGTTTCTTTTGCTGACTGATGAACCTTAGGTCTACGCTGACCTGTTCCAATATAATATTCATATTAGTAGCTCTATAAAAGCCTTGTTAAAATACACTTGTTACAGCAGTTCCTGGCAGCATATGCAGCATTTCAGTTGTTTTGATTTTTTTAAACCGTCCACAATGAAAATTTGAAAACAAGTGGCAAGTAGTAGTATGAAGTCAGAACAAGTGCCATTTATAGCAAATAGTGGTTCTGTGTATAGTTTGTACTGGATGATGTGAATGTGATAACATTCATGTAATCATGTGGGCTTAAGTTTTAATATGTTGATCAGCAACAACCCTGGTGTGGCTATGGTGCATTTTTCTTTTCAGAAAGGTGATACTGAACAATTAAGATGGCTTTTGTGTTACTGAAGGTAATAAGATAAATTACCAAAAGTTTCCATTTCCTTTGTTCTACCTTTCTACTTTCCAATATAAATAGACGCAGGTTTTCACTCAGTCACATTTGGACCAGTTTAACTGGAAGTAGGGTAGAATTCCCACCATCAGGAGTTGTCAGCTCAGGACTGTCAGTCTGAATACTGCTTTTAGTTTGAGTTGGAGTTTGTTGTTCCCACCTGATGGTCCCTGATTGCCTTTTGGCAGAGTCAGAAGTTTGTAACCAGCATTAAAACAAAAGGTTCTGATCTACCAATGATTTCTGAGCAGTTTATAGCACTATGTCACAGCTGGTGAGTTGAGTTTGTGACTTAAACTATTTTGTTACAAAATGAATCCTATTCAGGTTTCAAAATTTTCAGTCTAAGTTTGGAAATGTCATGTAGCTCTAGGATAAAGCAAAATGAAGAAATAAAACTACAAAATTGAAAGAATAAATGTGATTAATATTTATTTTATTTTTATAATTAAAACTACTACTCTACAGTAATATAAATATTTTTCTTCAATTTTCTCAGGTAAAAAAAATTTTAAAAGTATTAATTTTCCTTGGTCTGTCTGTGTTATCACTGTTTGTACAACTCATGGAACAGCACTTCAATTTCTCATTTCTTGACCCCTTGATGAAATATTTCTGTAACAGGGAGAATGTCTTCAATCAACCCTTTAATATTTCTGAACTTTAATTGATTAAGCTTATACCAATTCTTGTAAAAACACACCTTTCAAACAAATTTTGGCTATCAGCATATGGATCTGACACTTTGCATGTTTGTGGAATTGCATCATCTTGCAGTTTGTGACCAAAGTCATTGTTCAAATTCAAGGCACTTGTAATCACTCTGAAAAAGTCAAGTTTCCTTGTTTTCTTTAGATGGTTCTGCTGAGTAATTAACAGCTGTGGAGTGCTTTAGTTAGGCCACTTCTGTATTCACAAAATTCAACTACTCAACTTAGTCCCAGGAAAGATAAGGGGGGAAAAAAGGGTTTCCCAGAGCTATTGTGCTTCCCTGTAGAATTAAAATTAATTTAATTTTAGTAGTCAAGAAATCAGAAAGATCCATCTGAAAATGAAATACTAATGTACCACCTCTCCTTTTCTCTAGAAGTCCCTTATGTGTGAACAAGTAACATGAGAAAAATTCTTGTATGAACAAAATACTTCGGGAACTGCAAGTGAGATTGGGAGGGCTGGTGGGTTAGCAGCATAGTTTCAGTCATTCAAAAACATAATTAGAGATGCACTTTCTTTTGGTTCTAGAAATTTGAAAATGTCTGTCATCCTCAGTTTAGTTCTAGTTTACTCGAGGCATGATGAATACAATTAAAAAAATCTTAGAAAATGACTTCATGAAACCGCTAATATTTTACAAAGAATAAATCCAAATTTTGGTCAGATCTGTCACTGGAGTATTGCTGAATATTGCTATTTAAGACAACTGAGGACTTACTGATGCTGACCCATTAGGAGATATACTGAGATGCTTGTGTGTGCATGGAGAGTGCCTCATTGATTAATAGTCCTGCTGCAAGTGTGACATATCTGTGCTGCTGTGTAACTTTTCCAGAATGCTAGACACTTATGTTTAATGATATTTGCCACTTCAATAGGAGGAAAAAGATTGAGATGATCTTAAATTGCTTTTCTCAGTGTGTGCAATGTAGAAAAGGAAACGAAACATTAATTCTGGGAGGTTTTTTTGTCTTTTGTATGTGTCTGTGGAGCAAGGGCTCTGACTTTAGCCCATCATTGTGCATGTGGGCAGATCTGCTACCCAGCTGTGCCTCGTCTGGGGGGGCTGCCTCTGTTCTGGGCAGGGGTAAATCCTGTGTATACAGCCTCAGGACAGTCCTGGACAATCATAGCACTTCTCTACATCAGAAAGCATTCCTATAAGTTTAGAACAACCCCCAAAACCCTGGGATCCGTACAAGCTCCGAGCTCAAAAGCAGGCAACAGAGTTTTTAGGGCTTCTTGGGCTCTCCATCTAAAATATATTTCTATCCATTATTGCCGCTACAGCCAGAGGGCTCGGAAAGGATCGTTTTGGCAATGACACCTTTAAAACCTGAGAGGACAGCGTTTTTGCCTCTCTGCTAAGGAGGATGCGGTGCCGGAGGACGGCGGGGAGAGCTCAGGGGCTCGACTGCCACCTACTGCCCGCTGCCCCGCGCCTGCCGCCCCGGCGCCTGCGGGGGCAGCGCGGCCGGCAGACCTGGCCGGGGGGCAGACGGGTCTTCTTGAGCTATGAAGGAGCCACAACTGAATTCACGAATTAAATGTTGCTGGTGGTTTGCAGTCAATAAATTCCCGGCGTAAGAGATGCTGAAGAACTTGTGATATGTTTAGCACATGGAGCCGGTAAAAAAGTTGAAGAAGCTCCACGTCTGAATTTCAAAACCTACAAAGTTCAACAAAGGAGAAAGCTTGACTTAGAATGCACTTGGACTTTAAATGGAAATAGAGGTTTCCTTAGGGTTTTTTTAGCAGTTTTTTAGTGGGGACTGTAAGTTAATTTTTAGCCAAGCGTTAACTCCAGGTGAAGGGGGAAATAGAGAAGCTGGTGACCAAACACCCTCTGTTTTCTGCTCACAGAAGGTCCCCACCCTGCCTCACACAGAACTGCCCCCTCTAGGAGAGCCTCTCATGGGGATCTGGCACTGCCCATCATTGGAGTCCTGAAACGCAGGACTTCAAATCCTGGGAATCACCTTGCTCTGTTCAGACCCTTTTAATGGCAGCATTTGTGAGAAAAAAACAAACACCTGAAAACAAATCCATAAAAACCTCAAGAACAACCCAATCCCTAATCTACAGACTTTCGGCACAATCCAGAGCTGTTGGTGTCACATGGTGCCCTACAGTAATTATAACAAATATTGCCCAAAAAAGCACTGGGCATATGCAGATCACATGAGATAAATGATAAACATGAGGAGCTGTGTTGCTGTACTAACCTTTACTAACGAGATCCAAATAAGATGTGAAATAAAATTTCTTCAGAAAAAATATTGATGTTGTCACTGTAAACTACATGCAGAGGAGATTTGGTGTAATTGTCTTGTTGATAGTGAGCAAGTTTGTCTTCAGTGTTTCCTTTGCAACATTCCTTTTCACAAATTAAGAGCCAGTATTGGCAAATGGATTTAATTCCTATGAAAGCCTTTCAGTCCGTCCATAAATAAGAGCTTGTTCTCACTATGTTGATGATGTGATTCTCTCTGGTACTATGCTGGGAAAGGCAGAGGGGTGTTAAACTCCTGTTCACAAAGTTCAGTCAGAGTCCTATAGGTTATTTCAAGAGTAAAGGAAAACCCATTTAATGCTTCCCAAAGAGTTAACTGTTAGGGCCTTATCCATAGAGACAAATCAGGATCTTTGTAGGGCTAATGTCACCCAACTGAGCAACTGAAAAAGAGATCCTGTGATTTAGACAAGCAATCCAATTACACAAATAATGAATAACTACTATGTGAAGTGAGACATTTATACATTATTCTGACCTTAAAATTCCTTAAAGTAGATTGTGGAATGTAAAAAATCCAGCCTTTCTCTAGTAATTGTGATCTATAAGTGGGCTTTTCAGGAATCTAAAACTGCCCATGCTGTACCCATTGAATTGAACTCAATGAGTAGATGAGTTAGCTGTACCTATAACTTTGGGAAAGTATTATCTATTGTTTGTTTGTCTGGAGCCCATGTAAAGGTAAATGTTGTTTTAGTGATTAAGAGAAAATGCTTTTTCATTTGGTAATGCTAATTTGTCCATTAAAAAAAAAACAAATGAAACTTCTCCTCTTTGAGAGGATGAGTGGGAAAACCTGATGACCTTTAAAATTTTTGTATAAGTCATGTTTACCAAAGCCTAAATACCCTACTAAATTTTAAAGATCATAATGGAACTTACAAAACAAAACTTATTAAACAAAAATAGTTTCTCCATCCAGTTTTACTTTTAAGACAGGAAAATAATCATAAGGAAGTCCAAAGTCTACACAGTGCAAGTATTCCATTAACAGGTTAAAGGTATTTTCTAATGTGCAAAATTGAAACAAAAGTAAACAAAGTTCAGCATATCAAATATTATTGAATAAATTTTGGCACTATTACATGGTTAATTGTTTTATTGTACTGAAGAGTGTGCAAGATCCCTCACAGCTCAGATACATGAAAGCATGTAAAAAGCTTGTCACTAAATTTCACAGAGGGCAAAATCAGAAGACAGCGCCGCAGGCTTGCTGAGTTAAAGGATTAGGAAAGGTTGTATTAATAAGTTCATGTGATTATTCAGCAAAGTCAGGCTACAGAACAATTGAACTGCTATTTTTGGGCACAAATAAAAAATGTTGTGGCTGAGTCCCTTCCTGGTAAATGGTAGAGGAATGGGTTTTAAAGTCCATTTGGAATGAGAACGCATGCTTAGATAGAACATATCTGAGTGAGAGTTTTGCCTGCCAGAAGCCTGGAAGGATTGGGTCCTTCTCCATTGCATGAGCTGCTATTGTTGCAAGAAGTTATCGGATCAAATTCAGCTGTATTACTCAGGAGTGAATTACACATTTCATCCCAAACCAGTGCCAGTGAATCCTTTGAATCTGAATTGCCAAGAGGTAGTATAATGGTAAAACTGACATATACTTGATAGCTGTAACCTTATTTACATTGACGCTGACAGAACTCATCACATTATAAAGCAGTATTAATAAAATGTTAATTGAACTACTATATACCATCAGCCATTAAAATTACCAGTTGCTGCCATAATCCACTAATAGAATATTTACTGAAAACTAAAGGAAGAAATTATTTTGCCTAAAATATTGGTAAAAAAACCCTGAAAGAATAAAATTAAGTTGACCTTTTGATAGATGTCTGTTTATTGATTTAAATTCACCATTTTGTGAACAATGTCAAAGAGGTCTGTTAGAATAAGAAGCATGTATAATAACATGAGCTAAACAATTTTTATTTCTTTGTGTGTCATTACAGAGAGATTGAAGCAAGCTTCACCTAAGTGTAGTGATGCAAAAAAAATAATAATACCCAGTCTGGATGTGAAAAAGCAGAGGAAAACAAGAGCTTCATATTAAAGTGCCTTCTAGGTAGCTGACATGACGCATCTAGTCAGACGTAAATAATGACAGACGGAAACTATCATGAGGTCTGTGAAGCATCAACATGCTGCCATCATTTTCTTTCTAACCTTGCTTTGCTAGCAGCTCTCAGACTTACAGGCTGAGAGATCATTTAAAAAGCAAATCCTAATGATGCTGCCCACTGTAGCAACAGTCAGTGAGACTGGCATCAACTTAGCTCAGTTTGGGAACTCGGGCCAGCAGCCATTGCTGGCTCCTGACACCCCAAACGGGAGCTGTCCCAGCTCCTTCCCTGGCTCCCCACAGCTTCACCTGCATCTCCCTGAAAATGACCCACCTGTATGGGCAAGGGGGGGAGAGCAGGCACTCCTCCTTCACCCACCTCTTGGCAAATAAGCCCTTCAGTTATTTTCTTTATGGGATTTAGGTGTATTTGGGTGCAGGATGCCTGGAATGATTTTCGTTGTACATGTTTTATTTGTAGCGCGTATGTCTGGTGAAAGAGAGGGAGTAATATGCTGGTATCCCTGTAGCTTCAGCAGAGCTGTGTTGTGGTTCAGATAAACACATCTGTACATGGCTGCCATGATCAATGTGGACTAGCAGAGCAGTTTTGCAAATGCAGCTTAAGGGGGGGAAATGGCAAAAAATAAAAATCTCACAACAGGTCACCAGTCTTGTCCAGCTCAGTAGACTCTATTCGTCAAAACAGTGTCCAATAAAACAGTGGCACATTTTATTTAAGCTGGTGACTGCATTGCAAACCATTGGGAAACAAAGCTGGTGTGAGATAACACAATGGCATTATCACTTTGCAAATCAGCATGTGGCTTTGCTTGGGTGCTAGCAGGGCATGAGGGCTCAGAGACGGATGACAATGTGGACAAAGATGTAGATCAGACTGCTTGTTTTTGATTGTAAACATTATTTTCATATACAACTATGCATTCCATCCTGTTTGGTAAGCCTGACCTCAGGCTGTATGAACGTATTTCCATTGTTTGTATGTAAATTAAAACATAACAAAAAAAAAAAAAAAAATCCTTCCCAACCCTCCCTATCAGAAGGCTATTTATGCTTCACAGATCTTTCCAGTACTTTAAGCACAGCTAAGCAGCTACCTCAGGTAAAGGAGATGCTATTTTTCCAAGGAAGCATTTTAAAATATTTCCCCACACACACTTCTGAATGTTCTAAATACTAATGCAGAATTCGTGACTCTCAGAGTAAATAGATGGCACTTAATTATGCTGGTGATGTCAGGTATTGTATAGGTTGATTTCCCAAGGCGTAAGTGAAAAATGTACTATTTGGTCTTAAATTTAAACTTAATAAATAGCTAATTTAGGTTCTTGCTCTATATGCAAGGATATAATCACAAGGCATTCATTTTTAAAAGGTTTCATTTATTCTTGTGAGCTTAATTATTGCAAGGAAACTGTGAGCAATTTGTTTTTTTTTACCAGTGTCTGATTTCTGAGAATGGTTATTAAATATTAAATGGATGCATAATTCAGGCAATTAAGAAAGTAATCACACAAAGTAATGTAATGGAAGTTAATTATTACTGCATAAGCAAATAGTTCATTAATGCTAGTAGTTGCTATGGCTGCATTCTTAATACATGCAGAACTGAAGCATGAATCCTCTGTGTATTCAGAGGTACCAGAAGTATGGTACTGCAGAAAGAGTGCTCCTAATGAAAGGCCCAGGCAAATAAGGTCATATTGACCCCTGACTTGTCTGAATGCTGCAGGATCATCATTACTTAAGAGAATTTTATCAAAACCATGGCTACTTTAGATGCTTATAATACCTTCTGTTTGTAATATGGGCCATTGCTTAAATCAAGGAAGAACTTGGGGAATTCAGCTGTTTTAAAATAAATTAATAAATTGCCAATCCTGCTTCTCTTGTTAAAATTCTACCCAGTGGTGCTCCTCTTGTTAAAAGGCTATAAAATCATTATATGTAACTTAAAAGGATTGTACAATTTTTCTGTACAAAGGCATAATAGCTGACAGCCACCCTTGTTAGATTTTGTTCTTCAGCGATGAGAGCAAAACCTGACATTCTTTTGCTACCATTATTTCCTTAAAGCAGAGCTTTTCATAAAGACCATTTTGAGCCAAGAGACATTTGTGCAGCTACATTCCACCTAGCAGGCTGCAAGGCAGTAATATTACCCTTAGTGCTGTAGGGTTTAGCCAGGGATGGGAGGATCTGTGACTGAGGGGTGAATGGTGCAAAATGGTGACAAGGTTCTCATTGGAACCTTGAAAGGTGTGAAGATAGGACTATTGGTTCCTTCATGTGTGTCTTTGGAGAGGAACAGAATGTCACTTTTTCATTTTTAGGCTATGTGTCCCTTTAAAAGGGGAAGAAAGGAACAAGGCAGCAATTACCATGCTGGAGAACCCCTGCAGGTCATCACATGCCTATTCCTGCCAGCTGCTGGTTCTCACATCCTCATCCTCCCTCAAAATGCTGCCATGGTAGATAAAAGGTGGATTTTGTGACTAATTGTGCACTATAGCTAGGCAAGAAGTGCAATTGTGTTAGTTCTGTGTAAAGACTGCTGTGAACTGCTTGGGGTACCTGTAGAACCAAATGACCATTTGACAACACAGAACACGAAGGTGTACAGTTTTTAATAACCCTCTCTTCATTTCAGTGTGTCCCACTAAAGGACAGTAGGCAAATGAGTGTGTAGAACCTGGCTGTTACTAGCTCAGTGCTTTCAGAGTTTTCTGGAGAAGTCTTCAAATGATTGCTTTATGCTCCCAAGATAGCTTGGGTTTGAGCAGACTGGGGAACCTAAGGGGGGAGTGAGGAGGGAAAGCAGTGTGGTGGCAGCTCAGTGTTGTGCTCTGGTCTTCCCAAGGAATAGCAATCAGCCAGAATACTGATATGATGAATCTGGAAATAAAACTCTTGTAAACCCTTGTGACTGGCTAAGGGAAAAAAGAGGTTAGACCTTTGGATTGAAAATGTGCCCATGCACACGTGCACAATGACATGTTTTAATTTATTTTAGGGCCATTCAATCTATGAAAGTGTTCATTATTTTGAAATACTTAATGCTGTTTCAGAATGAAAACAAATGTTGAAGTATAGGAAATTCCTGTGGGACAGAAATTGTGTTTTTTACCAGCTCTAATAACCACCATTGCAACAGCATGAGCAGTCAATCAAACAGGAATTGAGCCAGCACAACCCCAGGAAAGTTCCTTTCATCCCTTCTTTATTTGAGAAGCAAACCCTTAGTCTTTTTGCAAGCCCTATTAAAAGTACAGCTTTTGCAGTATGTCTGGGGAGGCATGAGAAGTGTCTGCTTGGGGCTGGGTGTGAGGGAACAAGTACCAGACTCTCCCAAGCCCCACAAAGAGCACCTTGCAAGTGGCCATCTGAAGCTTTCCACGTTGAGTGCCACTTCTGGAAGTGTCGCACAGGAGGGTGATGAGCCCCTCTGCTCAGCCACCTGGAGACCTTCTGTGGTACTTCTGGCTGATAGCTTGGCCCTCAAATCTCTTTCAATGCCACCCACACCAGTTTTGGAGCCCTCCTGTCATCTGCTCTGGACAAAACTCAGTCTTTCTTACTGCTTAAATTGGTGAGTCTGGTGCAGCTTTGCACCCGGACTGGTTTCAGGGTACAGCCCTTTGCAGAGGGCAGTGCAGCCATCCAGAGGGAAAACAGATTGCAAAGGTGACTACTTGTGGATAACTGAAAGGATGCCTAGTTCAATTCAGGCTGGTCGTGTTGCCCTTCCTCCTCATTCCTGCTAGGAGGTGAAATCAAGAGGGAAGTGTTTAATGATCAGGGTGATAGTGAGGTTGGCCAGGTGTGATAGGACTTTCATGACTAGCTGAAGACATACTACCCAGGGAATTATTAAGCAGCACAGGTTGTTCTGTTAGAAATGTCCTCTCCTGGTCAGCAGCCAGACCTCACCTCCTGCCTATTCCTGATGCCCTCCAGCAGGCTGGGAGGGCAAGCCTGGCATCAGCACTCACAGCTTTCCAGAATGTGTCTGCCATCTAGTTCTGTCTGACAGCACCTGGGTGCTTTGTTGGCTTTCTCGTTTTGGTGGGGTTCTATACCTGGTGTGTACATCTTTTGGTGACTGCATCAGAAGTTTTGATAACTGCATTGACTGAAGTTTTATTTCTTGCTATGCTGCTTCTCTGTTCTCTGCAGATGAATGTGTGCCAAGTGCACTTAAAGGTTTTCCTTTGAATGAAAACTTGTTTATTATATACAGAGTGATATGCCCGAATAATTCCTAATAATGATTTTATTTTCTTTCATTCCAATGACACTACTAAGAAAGTAAAGGATTCTAGAAACAATTACACAAATAGAAAATGTCTTATTAAAATTATAATCCTCTGAAATTAATGAATAGTTCTGAATACAAAATTTAGTAACAATTTTCTTAATCCTATGCTTTTAGTATGCTGTACTTTTTAATCAAGTAATTGTAATCATTTTCAGCTATGAATTTGAAGTCTCTTTTTCTGTCATGTATTACAGAAATAACCCTCAAAACTTGATCATTTAACAACAATATTGATGCTAAATACTTCTTCCTTTACTGAAACAACTGAGGCTTTTGTGAAGAAAAATAATCTAGCAAAGCCAAATACAAAAGCTGATTTTTGTTTTAAACCACATTGTTGTAGCTCCAAGTTCTGGTTCAATGTGAATAATTGGCAGATGTTTTGTTTTCATTTATGTGGCAAAAATGAATGCTGAGAACAGTGCAGTAGGCCAGGACACTGACCTGCATTCATAATCACACTTCTCTAGCTGGGGGTATGTTCAAATTAAAATAATGGTAATGGCCAAGTGTTTCTATTTAGCTACATAAATTTAAAGTTTTAAGTAAAAAAGATAACTTTGAAATTCTACCTGTCTCTCAGCCTTGCCTATAAATTTATCAATTTCTGGGCTCAAACAAAGCATGAAAAATCTAAATGCTTTGGCAGATGTCCCCTGTGTGAACAACTCCCTCTTGGCTTCCTATCTATACAGAACATGAGTGTTCCTTATTCTGCTTCCAAACGTGGCTTCACATGGCAAGAAAGAATTACACCCTTGCTTTGTTCAGGAGGCAGAGTCTTCACAGGAAATACTTTGGGAAATTTTTTCTTAACTAGCTCTAAGGTGCTATATTGGGGCATCTTATTTTGAGTGATTTCTCCCTATTTCTGCAATAGTCCTCTTGATTTAAGTCAATATAGTCAAACAATAAACATTTCAATAACCAGGTCAGCATGTAGTATTCATAAATTCTTGCAGAGCTGCTCTATATCCATCATGCAGTACAGGAAAGGTTGAACACCACAGTCTTATCCTATTTTTCATTTTCCTTAAAAATATGCACATCCTTTAAAAAATCTTACGCCACTGTTATTCATAGATTCTGGGAAGCTGTCACAAAATATAACAAAAAGAGGTGTACACATAATTGCACGGACTCTAACAGAAACAACAAAGAAAAGTTGAAGTTTCAAGTACTAATTCAAGTCTTGGTTAAGGAAAATTATTTGTTTCTCTTTGGTCTTTGGCACACAAGCATTGAAGTAAGGAGTGCCCAGCTGTAGGATGTCTGTCTGTGTAAGCATGGTGATGTCTTCTGCTATCAGTTATGCTTGCAGCGTCTGTTCATACTACATTTGTTCTCATGGTGATAGGATTCCATGTAGGGATTCAGAATATCTAAAAACCTTCCACCTAAGTTTTAACAGAGAAAGTAATGAACTTCAGATGGGTCTGGGATGAAAAGTTTAAAGAAAAGTAGAGAAAATGGTATGCTTGTGATGGTTCAGAATAATTTGCTTATTCTGTATGGAGGTTTTGGTTTGGTTTTGCTTAATGCAGAAATTCTTCATTAAAGTATGACTCCTTTTTCCTTCAGTGTTTTTCTTAACTCTCTGCTAGTTTGGGAGTTTCACTGGGTGTGATGATTATCAGAAACTATTTTTGTTTCCTGTTCTTTGCTGCTTCTTTGTTTTTCAGCAAGTATTGCTTAAGCAACTTAAACAGGTCAGTCACCTGCTTCCCATCTTTTATATACTGTCCTGGTTCCCATGGTACAGAGAATTGTCCCAATCTTTAGAAAAGACAAAGACATCCTGGGAGAAGCTGGGCCTTGGCTGGAGAGCAAACAAGCTGATCTTACGGCACGTAGGGTGTGCAGGTTCTGGCCACCCGTCACCTCCCAGTTTACTGGCTGATGTCACTTAGAGCCAAAGGCCATCCAAATGCCAGGATCAGCTCGTGTGCCAGTGCTGTCTGCAGGCAGCGTGTGAGGGACAGGTGCTGTTATATTGCAGTGAGCTGGGAGAGGGAAGGCTGAGTGTTATCCCTCACCAGAACTGCCACACATCTGACTCCTCCCGTGTCAGCCCCCTCAGCTGCCCTTGCTGCTGGTGAGTGCTGCTGCAGCCCCACCTCCCCTTCCCTCCGGGTGCTGCACGGCCTCACTGGTTGCATGGATTGCCTCTGCCTTGATGGAATGTTTGGTCCAGTCAACAGAACTACACCTGGAAGTTTGAAGGAAGGAAAGAATGAAATTGTGCAGAAATACAAACCATAGGTGCTAAGCAAAAAGAAATGCCACAGACAGCTGAATGTGAGTAGGGTACTTGTTGGTTGCTGGTAGGGTTGCAGTGGTGTGTTTACATCTGTATAGTGGGAAGAATTTCATGGCTGTAGAAATTTGGATGAGGTTAATCTCACATCTCAATTACCTTTATTGGCATTACTTTAAGTTTATATTTCAAAATTGGCTAATGGGATGAGAATACAGATGTGCTGGATAATTATCTCACTTCCTATTCCAAATACAACTGGAAGTGCCTTGATAGTATCTTATGGATATGTAATGAATGATCAAAATAATTCAGAGGGGGTTATTTTTAGTTATTGCTTACGTCCAAAATGCACTGTGTGCTGTATAACAAACAGAGAAAATAAAGGCAGCTTCAACACGAAAAATCTGTCTGAAAAATTGAAATGGAAAGCTAGGGTTCCAGATGAAATCTAAGAATAGCCCATTTAATTTTATTTTAGCCATTTTCATTCCCAGTTTCCCTCGCAGAAGCCTTGCAGCAGGAGCCGAGTGCTTAGCCATGCCTTTGGAACTGCTTCTCAACTTGGCTCCTTGTGAGCCAGGTGTCTGCAAAGTTTGCTTTGTCCACAATACTCACCAGCAACACTTAATTTCATGTGGAATGACAAAAAGATGATGTTGACCTTCGAAAGGGAAAAAGCTCCATCCTACCATTACCTGGTTGCACACCCCTTCAGGTGAATGGATTTAGGGATAGGATGATTCACTTTGAACTGGTGCTGACTCCACAGCTGTCCTGCCAAGGGAATACTCTAATGTTACAGGTAATTCAGTGTCATGCTAGTATATCACATGTACAGCTTGCCTGGACTAATCTTAGAGGTGGAAAACCTTGGAAAGCACTTCAGGACTTGCACTTGGAATATGCAGGTCAGTTAATGGCTCTCAGAGTTCAAGAGGTGCTTTATCTGTTATGTGGATGGCACCATAACATTCCATAGGAAGTGTTTGCTAGATCCAGAACTCACTAGTGAACTGCTAATAGTTCATCTCAGTGTTTGGCCCTGAACTGAGATGCTGATGGGCTGCCAAGACTAGTTCAACAAAATGCTTCCGGAGAAATTCTCAGGAGTACAAGATCAGCATACAGTCCTTCCTCTTGTCTCTGTAAAAATATAAAAGCTATTTCAAGGCATCTGATGCTAGAATCTGTTACTAAAATAAAATCAGAACAGGATTTTTTCCCCATTCTCTAGCTCCAGCCCTCCTTTCTGCAATTACTTCCTTTTCCAGAACAGTTCACCTTCATATCTGTGGCACCTAGCAGCCATGCAATTACTCTAGGATTATATCACACAAAGGAAAGATGTAGCTGAGCATTAATATTTTTACTAATATTAATAAACAGTTCCTGCAAGCCAATTTTTTTGTCATTCCTCTAAAATGAAAAATTGACATTGAGTTGCAGATTCCTGTTTTCAGTAGGAAACGAAACAGTTGAGGACAGCTTTTCAAAAGCCTTTCACATAAAATTTCAGTAGTCTCACTGAACAGAGGCAAAGAGCTATAGGATGTTTTTTTTTTTTCCTCTGGACAGCAAGTCTCAAATCATCCAGGATACAGAGAATTTTTTTACTCTTTTATAAAACAGTCACTAAAGTATTAAGGAGTGAATGAATCCACATGTTCTGGGTCACTCTTAATGCTTTGTAGGTAAGGAACAAAGGACAGCTGAAAACATGGAGATGATGGCAGAAGAGCAAGGCTTAAAAGTGCATTGATGTCAGCCAGCAGATGATCTTGGATAACTCTTGCAGATAAGAAACACAGGTGTCAGTTAAGAGTCTGAGCAGCTACAAGCATTGGTGAGGGGAAATTAAATGTAAAATTAAGAGCAGTAGTGGATCACAGTGTTCTACAGGAGCACAAACAAGCAAAGGTGGTCCCTGCAAGAAGCTGTGTGCTGGGAGACATGTACTGTGTGTTCTCTTTTAACCAGGTGTGAAGGGGTAGAATTTAGACTTTTTGCCTCTAAAGCAAGCACAGTCTTGGCAGAAGTGCAGGTCATGTTCTTGCCCATCCTGACCCTAATTTTGAACCCTGTGAAAGAAAAGGAAGATGATTCCTGTCGACTTCAGAGCACTTTGGGTCAGATCTGCTGCATGGTACTTGGCAAGAACCAGGTACCACTGCTACAGTCTTTCCTGCAGACAGCTACAGTGTTCAAATTAATTTGAAACAGCATGTGTGGTGCGAAGGTAGCTGTATGTTGCCATTGCTGCTTAGGGATAATAGCTTATCCCTGCAAAGACAATAAGTGTGAAAGTCTCTGCAGATGCTGTCTGGGGCATTCCCAGGCAGGAGAGAGAGCTTGGCGCCATTTTTATAGATATGCCTGTTAAGATTTAATAGATGGAAAGTTTCATTAGTGAACTGTGTTGCAATTAACCTGAAGGAGGTTCCAGCTTACTGTATGCAGTCCTTCCTCAGAGAAAGTTGTTTACATTTCCTTTTGGAAATTATTGGCTCTTCAGTACTTGATTGTTAGTGAATAGCAAAGGCTGTGATTTAACAGAAAACCCACCAACAACACAACATGATTTTCTCATTACTCTAACAGAAGATTGGGTTGTATAAAAGATCAGTTGTATAACTTTTCATTCCTTTGTGAACAGCCCAGTTACTGAAAGTCAAAACTGAGTTGACCCAAGGGCAAGGGATAACACAGAAATGCAGATATCAGAGAAGGGTTTCCTCCTTGCTAACACCTGTAATGAGGATTAATGGGGTAGTGACCTGGTTTTTTGTTTGGTTTTTTTACCAGTCCACCCTGAGGCCAGATCCTGCATGCTTCACACAATACTTTCATTGCAAAATAGATTAGGATTTAGGCCTTCTCAGTCTTGTGGGTGACCTGCCATGAGAGAAGAGGCACACAATTCCCGCCAACTTTAGAGCTGCTGCAGATGGATTTTAGTGCGCTTAAGGGGGATTTGCCCTGTGTTAATCCATTTGAAAGAGGAATATGTGGCCGCATGAAGCTGATTGATGCTCATGATAACTGAAGATCGTGTTCTTTGAACCCTCTGGGTCCTCTTGAGAAGAGCTGTATCAGAGCAAGCAGTGGCTGAGGCCAGCCCTGAGGAGCCCACCCTGTGCCAGCACCCAGCTTTGCTGCAGCACAGAGCTCTTGCTGCCCTCACGAGCCACGAGCTAGTGCTGCTGAGATGTCTGGGGAGGCTTCCCCCTTTGAGAGGCTCTGAGCATGCTTTTGCTGGCACTCACAACCATGAAGTCTAGGCAAACTGCTCGGAAAAATTTTCCTTGATTCAGAAACAACTTCCTCTGAATTCTATCAAAGGCCTTGTCCCAAGAAAGAAGTTTTGACAAGTGTAATCGTGAAACAGATCTTGTACTTGACCATGAAGTTGTGGTGACCCAAATGAATTCTGTGTGATGGCACTTCAGAGCACCATAACTGGTGGTTGCTCTTGTTTTCCTTGTACAGACATTTCTTCTCTGAGGAAGATAGTGCAGAGCTGACAAACTGGTGTCAACAGGAGCTGGAAGGTTTTTACATTTCTTAGCAAAATGGGAAATCTGTGTGATGACTAATGTGTGATGTGTGACTTGTTATAGGGCTGGTATCATAGCTTGAAAATGAATGAACAGAAATAAGGAAGATATTACACTATTATGTGCTAAATTAACCTATCTGTAGAGTATTAAATATGTCTCTGGAGAGATGTTATAAAACCAAAGTATTTTCACTGTAACAATGAAATTAAAAGCATTTAATGTTTTCCTGCTAGGATGTAAAATTACTAACCGTTTTTTTTAAAAAAACCAGGAAAATGTGAACGAATCAAATTAATTTAATTTTGCTTTTAACTGAAATTTCAGTAATTGTTTCATTTAGCACCAATCAAAGTTTTTTTTTTCATTTAACATATTCTTGTGAAGGGCAAAAGCAGATTCCTCAAAGCTTAAATACTCTGTAGGAGCAGTGGCCTGTCTGAACTCTGCTGTGGGCAAGGTTTGCAGGGCTGAGGGTGGAAAGTGTTGTCAGAGTGGACACAGACAGGATTATCAAATGACCCATGTGTGCACTCTAGTCTAGACCACGTGGGCCTAGGGAAGGGCTGTAAAGTGAAAATTGCTGTTTCTGCCATTGCTATTGCAGCCAAGCATCTTTTTCAGAATGAGCACCTCCACCTGCAATGCAACAGATGAACCATTTTGTATTAAAGACTTAGGGAGACCAGAGAATGAAGCAGCATAAATGACCTTTTAGTCTCACCCCAGAGACTGATTTATGAGGAGGGAAACTGGCAAGCCAGAAATGAGTCCAAGCAACCTCATATATTGTATTATTGCTCCATGAGCCCCATCAGTCTACTGGGAGATACTTTTTCTTTGCTTTTCCTTCTCTCAGGACACAGTGACTTACTTTAGGAGATCTTAGCATTTTTGAGGAGAATCTGAGAAAATCATGAGAAAATTTAAAAACCCCCAAAGTTATGATTCCTGCCCTGCTTCATATGTGATTGCAATTGAGAAGGCTAAGGGAAAAGTTTTGGACATGTACAGCTAATCCATTATTTCTTATTTTGATGGACTTAGATTGAAAAATAAAGGATGAAGTGGTATACAGAGGAAGTGGATGTGTATGTGAGAGACAGGGCATCCATTCAGAAAAACAAAGTGTGATTGCCATGACACATTGGCTGCATCACTGTGATCCTGTCCAAGAGGACAAATGCCCACACACACTGCCACCACACCTTAACAAAGAGGGACATGTCGGCTTTTTCTCAATTTTGGATCTCACTACTTTATTTGATAAATGAGATATTGTTAATTTTCACTAAAATTCCTAGGAGTCAGAGTGATTTGAAGTGTTGTGTAAGGAAAGAGGCAGACCCTGGTCAGTGTGAATAGGATGAAGATCTTCTCCAGAGTGTTCCCCAACACACCTGTGGAATCTGGAGCTATCCTGAGAGTTGAGGTGGTGCCCTCAATGTGGTGGGTTTTGTCACCAAATGTGTTTGAGATTGAATCAATACAGTTAAGGCTGCAGAGCAGTTGTGGCTGCAGCTCAGTGGGACAGCAGTGCACCAACAGCATGGGACAACTTTCCAGCCTTCCCTGCCTCCACCAAATTATTCATAGTGGTTGAGTGCTGTAATCCTAGAAACAATACTTCCAAAGGCTTAAAAGACACGTCATGTAACCTTTATTAGTTTATCACTGCAGCAGAGACACCTCCAACTTGCTTTGATTTAGTGACATAACTTGTGGTTAAAAGCTTTAGGCAAGGCCACACGCATGCAAACAGTGACTAGTGATTTGAATAATTAGTAAGAATGGCAGAGCCCTGTCTCTTTACATGAAAGGTAGCAATGATAAGCAATTAAAAATGAGCTGTAAGAGGTAAAATCATATAACAAGATGCAGTGCAATAGACCAGGTTGAGTAAAGCAACATAACAGTGACACCAAAAAAAGATAGGAGAATGAGAGGAAGATGCACGAATTTTGAGTGTTGTTTTCAAAGAAATTGTTTCTAAAAGTGGAATGTGGGAGGACCATCAGCTTTTCTGTCAAACAGGGGTAGCTCCATCACAACAGCCGGTGTCCTGATGCTTGCAGGATTTGTTTTCTCAGAGTATAAGATGTTAATGGACCACCTTGATACTATAATTAATCAGAAAGGTGTGAGGTACAATTAATGTTTTCTCTTACAATTATTTTTCTACCTCATAGCTCTTGCTCACTACTTAAGTGAGCCCTACTTGGCTCCACTACCTATACTCTTTGCATTGGGAAGGTTTCAAATTGGCCCCAGCATTATTTGCTTTGACAAATTTGGGGTGTATACCCTTTTCCTGCCTGTCTACTCCTCATTTGCCTTTTGAAACTGAATTTCTGACACAGAACCATTTCCTTGGCAATAGCCTTCCAGTTATATATGGAGTCAGAGAAAATGTGAGAATAGTTATCAATTATTTCTAAATGTTTGGCTCTATCATAGTACAGAAGTTGTGACCAATAGAAGAAATTAGCGTATGTTATGGATTCATTTGATATGGATGCATTTGATGGGGAACTTCTTTTTGAGGGAAGTATTTCTGTGCAAGTGAGGATTGATGTGTGTCTGTGAATTATATAATCTTACTTGGAAAACAAAAAAGATGGTCAGTGCTGAGAAACAAGGAATTCAAATGGTTCAAAAGTTTCAGAAAGGTTTGGCATGGGGTTGGTTGATCAGAAATGGTTTGAAACTTTTAGTTTTGTGCTTCTCAGCTCTCTGGAACATTGATTGAGTCTTGCAGGGCAGAATAAAATTGCAGACTGCAGCAAGACTGTTAAATAGCATAGTTGGAAAAAATCCAAACATGCTCACACATCTAAAATCTGTTATTTTGAGTGAAAACCTTGCCCAACCGTTTACATGTTGTGCTAGCTTCAAGGAAATATTGCATCAGTTTGATTGTAATGTTGCTCATAGAGCATTATTATTCAGTGCACAACAGGGTTGGGTTTTCAGGGATCATTTTCTGATTTTCAGGATGGCTGCTGAGATCCGTGGCACAGAGTGTGATGAGAGAACTCTTGTAGGCCTTCCCTTATTTGACACAAAGCGGAGTGTTTGTGTTTTAGAGCACTGCATGGCATTTAGGACAGTGGGAATACAGTTCTGTGTCTCAAACACTGGGGTGTTGCTGCTAAAAAAATAGCTAAAAATCTTGGCTTTATGGGCCTGGAATAGCTTGCTGAATCAGCGATTCAGGTTATGTGCAAGATATGAATTCCTTAAAATCAGGAACTTCCCTCTGTTTTAGATTATTTGATTGTTTTTAATGAATGGTCAAATAATAATATAGGTGAGAGTTAATGTGAGAGTGAATCCAAACTTGTAGCCAGAAAGCCCCATGGGATTTTCCCCTATTTCCAGTGGGTGCATCCAGCCACCTCTCTCTTGGAAAGAGCGCAGCTGTGATCTGTGTCAAGGAGTAAGGGCTGCTCTGAGATTGCAGTGATTACCTGATTTGCATCTCCAGTTGAAAGGAAACTCTAGCTAATCAATGGACTCAGCTACACTTGTTTCAATTTAAATAAGCAAGTCTAAAAGCCTTCTCTGCACCCCTGTTTGTTTAAGTTGGCTTTGTCTCTTTGATCTCATGTTAACATACCTTAATGACAGGTAATGATTGATAATGGTGTATTGTAAAGTTAAGGTAATAAATAGTGTTTTACTCATAATAATGCTGAATAATGTACTTTTTATGACCTAGTTTGATGGAAAATTTCCTTGTCAACTCTGCCTAAATTGTCCAAACAAACCACCCATTACTTAGAGAGATACATGTCTAAACTAGACACATTAATTAGGGTCATGACTGAGCTACACAAAGGAATATAGTAACACTTCAGTTATCTTTAACTATGATCTTTGGACAGCAGTGCTGATGTTTAACTGAAATTTAATGGGAAGCTATTGTTTACAATATCCTTTTGTAGCTCACAGACACGTTGGAATCAATCCATAGTGGCTGGGTGATGGGAAAAGTGATTTCTCCCTGAAGGTCTTTGAAGGTCATAAGCAATATTAGTTTGAACACCAAAAAATGACAAAATTGAATAAGACTGGATGAAAAAAGGAGGAAAAAGTTTCTGGAAATGAATTCCTGAACAATGGAATTTTAATTCTACAAAAACATTAGCTTCCAAAAGTAGACCTTCTTGTAGGACAAATAATTTTCTAATAAAGGGTTTCATTGATGATGAGTTCTGGTCCCTTTAAATAAGCAATGCTCACTTTCATAAGTACATACAAACAAGTGTGGGATACTGCTGGTATAAGAGAATTTGTATTCTCTCTCACTGCCCCCATGCAGCAGAGCATTCACTGGGCACTGGAAACAGCAGCTTCTGTGCAAGACTCTGTCAGTGTGCTTGGAATGAAATCAAAAACCTCTTACCTGTCCCTTTCCTACCTCTGTAGTTTCCATTCAGTATCAAAAGTGTTGAAGATGTTATGCCAGAAGGGATTTGTCCTTTTTATCTAGGAAGGGAAATGTTTTTGCTATTTGCATTTCTGAATTGCTTAGCTGCCCAAGCATGCTTTATGTGTGCTGCTTGAAATGTGTCATCAGATCACGTGTCCACTGTTCTCCGGCTGATGTTGGACTTTCTCCAACAAATATGGATTATGTTAAAGCAGGTTCTGAATTGACGAGAATATGTTAATAACTCCCAGATGGGCATCTTTGTGCAGGGAAATACAAGCAGTCTATGGCAGGAGCTAGTGTTTGGCAGGTCCATCATTCCGTCATTAAAGGCCACATTATTACTCCCAACTCTGCTTGCATGACAATTGCTTGCATAAACTCAGTCCTCCAAAACCAAATAGATACAATTTGCTTTTAGATGTGCTTTATTCTTGTAAGGAATCTTTTTATGCCAGCTGGTGCTTCCTCCAGTTTATCATATGGATTTTTATAATTAAAGAATAGGGTGAAATAAACACTTATGCTCCACAAATGCACACCTAAGGTCACTTTTCCAGATGTGTGATATAAATATAAGCTCAAAATACTTCTACTCCCACTGTGAGGACTGTATTATTCAATGGTGTGTTTATTTAAGGTTTGCTTGGAGTTACAATTGGATATGCTATTTTTAAAAAAAAGTTTATTTCATGTTCTTTATTGGGTTTGAAGTCTTCTTATAGAAGACTTGATAAAAATAATATTGCTTTCCACTTACCTGCATGGATTGGAAGGAGCTGCTGTAACTAGACAAACATGTAAAAATATATGTAAGTGTGAATTATACAATAAATATATCTTGATTCACCACACTCATTCCTCATCTATTAATCCATTTTGCCAAAACATTCCAAACTCGGTCCGTCCAGCAAGCACTTACAAAGTAAGAATGACTGGAAAATATTATTTTCTTCTCCATCCAATGGTTTTCCTCAAACCTAACCTGCCAGGTACCCAGTTGTGAACTTACAAACAGATGCAAAAGCCATGCTAGGCTTTTTGTGGCATCTGAAAAAATACAAATTGTTAACAGATTATACCTTTCACTGCTGGCTGGAGGTGAAGCAAAGACTTTGGATTCTGGGAACAGGAAACTTAGAGATTCTTAGTTCTTGATCTTATGCTTAGTTCTAGAGCCGTGGGTCCAGGAGCTGAATTCTACAAAGCGTTGCCTACACTGAAAATCTGAGGAGTAGTTACCAGGTTAACACTTAAACACCTTCATAAAATAATAATAAACATTTTGTGAAAGGACCTAATGACTAAATCACTAAATTGTCTAAATTATTCCACCTCAAGGTCAGTGATCTCTATACTTTATTTAATGTAGTCTCACAAGCCCATATATGTATTTGCTCATGCACCTATATTTAAACATGGATTTTGACTGACATATCAATGATGATTATGACTTTATTGTTCTTAATAACAAAGAGAGTAAAGCATAACATCTTTAAGTCAACTGATGAGAATTTACATTTTTCAGCATGTTCTAGGGAATACTGCTGTGTTGGGGCAGTATTTTCTGGTGATAACCCAGAACGTCAATACTATCAAATATTTGGAACTGACACAGGCATCAAATATATCATGAGGGGTCCTCTTAGTTTTGTGCTTCTCTAGTCTCTTTCTGCATGTTCTGATATTATTACTCTCAAACTGGCACTTAATTTTCTTGGCTCTTAAAATGAGCGTTGTAAGAGTAGTTGAATGTAATATGTGGTATTTTAATATTGTGACTCTTAATGCTACATAAAACCTTTGTTTCCTACAGGTTTATTGAGCTGGAGTATTAGATTTCCTGCTGCATGAGCAAGAAGATTATGGTGGCTTACGTCTAAGTATACTTTTGGGAGGCATTTTGTGTTTTCTCTCTAAATAGTCTTTCTAAAACACAATTGTGAAACTATTAATGTTTATATCACATTATACATCTCTCTAAGTTTACTGTGATGAGTATACAGGGTGGTAACAAGAGGAAACCTTTTTGCCTAGGAGACGTGTTCAGAATTGTTATTGTTAGAAGCCTACTAAAAGGCAATTTTTTTAATATTTATGTTATCTGTAGGATAGTTTTGGCTTATTACACTGAGTCATCCCTGTTTTCACCAATAGTAAAATTACATCTTTTATGGAGTTAAGCACTTCAATGGAGCTTGCAAATACACAGCTTTGAGCAGAAATTTAGGTGCTCTGGCTATTCCTTTTTTTGTCAGAAAGCTGAAACGAGTCAATTGCAATTATAAGCTCTTCACAAGTAAAGTTTGGGCTTGGGGATGAGAGTGTGTGCACAGCAAAACTTGTGTTTTGTACTGATGTGGGTTTTTTTTACCTTAAGCAAAAGAATGCATTTATTATGGACTTTAAAGATGCAAACCCTAGAAAGATCCCTCATCTTGACACACATGGAAATTCTATGTGGGGGGAGGGATGTAGAGGCAGTTCATACCCGTGTTACTGACTTCCATTCTGTTTCAGTAATTTCTTCTCGATTTGGGAGAAAATGCTGCAGGTCTAGTTCTATGAGCTCCCCTGCAGCCATTTTCCCTGCTGTACCTGAACAGCCACATTCATTATCTTTTGGAGCTGTAACGTGAGCGAAACACGCTGTTGTCCAGCGAGATGGAGATGGGTGTCTCCAAGCAGGGCGGGCTGTGCGGCTCAGCGGCCCGAGCTGTGGGTAATCTGCAATGTGCTGGGGGCATCGTTAGGGGCTGTGCCCGCGGGGCAGGATTGCGGCCGGGCCCGGAGCAGCTGCCGCGGGCGGGACCGCGGGCCGGGCAGAGCCCTCCGGGGACCAGCCGCAGCTATTAGGTCAGATGAGTTACATTAAGTGGCAAGTGATAAATTCAAGATGACAATTCAAAACAGCAGTGTTTCTTTTGGTAATTAATTCCAGCGGTGCCTGAGGCAGTGCTTAGCTGCTACAACCAGTGTGGCCAATGCTGAGCAGCTAATGAGAAAACATTACAGCGAGGATTAGGGGCCGGTGCATTCTGGCAGGATGAGGTCACTATGATTAGAAAATATTAGTTCAGGCTTAATGTGATAAACTGACTATGACAAAGGGACTTTATTTTATCCTGAGTGGTTAAAAGGCAAAGATTCTTTTTATTTATTTGTTGTTTCTTCCCCTTCAACCACCTTTTACTTTCTGCCTTTAGTCCAGTGGCACCAAGCGTTGCTTTGGCGCTGTCACATGCAAACCTTGTCAAGGCTATTTACCTGCTGCAGCCGCACGCAAATTCTTCTCTTTATTTGTTTTAATTACTTCTGTCAGGTAACACCGCTCAACTTGGAGGAAGGGGCCGTGTGGTTGTTACCTGTAAGCAGAAAGAATGACAGGAAAGTAGCACTTCTGCTTTGCTACTGCCTTGGGTGAGCAGCAGTGATGGAATCACACGGTTTTGTCTTGTGAAAGACAGTCCCGCCTGAAAACTGTGACTGTGCTGGGGATGTGGAAAGGTGGTGCAAGAACAACCCTCCCCTGCTGCAGCAGCGTAGCTTTGAGGGGTGACTTGTGAAGAAAAAGGTGTAGCCGATGGCACTTTAAAAAACATTTCTGTGAGTTTTTTCCAGGCTGTTATGCTATTCCCCTGTTATAGTTGCAGGATCTGTGTTATTCATAAACTATTGCTGCTGTGTGCTGGCCTAATGGAAAACTGTGGGTTATAATGTGCTTGCTAAGCACTTCTACCAATAGAGATGAAACAATAATCGTGGAGTGAGACTTCTTTCCTATTAATTGCAAGTATATAGACGAGATGGACTGCCTATTGTGGCACTTGGAGTCTTTTTTTGTCTAAAGCCTGAAGTTATTTTCATATTTTTGTTTTCTCTTAGCGTATTTATGTAACAATCATTTTAAAACTGAAATCATTATAAATACTTCAGCATAAATGTTTCCATAGAGCAGATAAAAAGTGTTTAATCACATCAGCAAGACTTCAACTGGTCCCAAGTGTCAAATAATATAATTAATTGGCAAGCTTGTAACCAAATTCTTACACTATCTCAGAATAGATTGAGCTGTCAGGCATGTTCTTACCCTGTGTCTTATTGGAGTACATACCTTTATCTTTTAAAGAAAAACAAAAAGTATTTTTTAAAAATTTCATTAAGACATAAGAGTGTCTTCTTTATTTCACCCACCTAACTTATCTTTTAGAACTACTCCAGAATGGTCACAGAAGAAAATATAAATTCCATTCATTTTTTTCTTCTTATTCAGTTATTTTTGAACACCATTGAAGTAGTATAGCAAAAATACTTGGTCTCCAAAGCAAAAAATGGAGTTTGAGATACAACAATAGTTAAAAATATTTGTATCAAATACATTGAATCATCCAATAATTTTGTAGACTTGCAATGACACTAATATTATTTTTCTGAACAATTAAAGCATCATCATGGGTACTATGCTACAGTCTGATAAATGACATTTGTTTGCGTGGTATGCAATATTTTTTGACATACAAGATTATTATATAAACATAAAAAGGAGTATGTTTGCTCAGGTTTTATTAATTTCTTCTCATAGATACCTATGGATAATTATTTTGTCTTCATTTTCAGGTAGAAGAAAAAATATACTATAGTTAAACCCTGTAGTGGGGCCTTAGAATCTTAATTAATTGAAAGGTTGGAAACTAAAACTAAAGTATATTGTATGCAAGAATTTGACTCCAATCTTACTCTCGTTTAGTTCTAATATTTGAATTTTCATATAGGCAAAGCACCTTAAGAGCAAATTAAACTCTCAGCATAATTAAAGCACAGCTGTAGAACTGCTGGAGTTCTAGGTAGACTTTGGAATTTCTGTAGATTCCTACAACATCATTCTAAATAGTTTCATTAATACTGGTATCAAATAAGATTTCAGTATAACTTCTATGCTTCTAAGTATGAGCTTTTAGGTATATTAATGTAATATACAGTAAAAATTTTAAACTGGATTTTCAGTGTGGCTGTGGGATTTGGTTCCACATGAGAAGACGGCTAATAAGTCTGGATGTTAATCCTGATATAACCATAGAATATCTTGAGTTTGAAGGGACCCACAAGGATCATCAAGTCCAGCTCTCAGGGCCTCTCTCATCTAAGTCCTAGTGTGATTTAGATACAGGCTTCCATTTAATCAAAGCATCAGAACAAATATTTTATTTCAAAAGTTTGGCCAGGGCTTTGACCAGTCTGTGAGGTTTTCTGTCTTCAAAGGAGATGCACAGAGATTTTATAAATAGATTCTTCTTCAGATCCTTGTGCCAAACCTGTGTGGCTGTTAGAGAGAGATGCTTGGAAACTTTTTGCTTTGCTCTTACTAAACTGAGTATACTTCATACTCACTACTACCTACATTTGTGTATTTTTCTTCTGTTCCTGAACAGCCATTTAGTGCAATGAATGTGGAGTGGGCTGAACATAAATACTGAGAGATGACAGGGTTTTGCTGCAGTTGGGAACTTGGAAAAATGTAATTGCATTGTTGTCTCTCACTGTGCTCCCACGTGTAACTTGCTTAAATGTCATTTGATGCTGCGGGCTCTCACTATTCCTTTCCCCACAAGCCTTGTTCCCCCCACACTCAGCTGTCATGGCCTGGTGTTCTGGGGGGATTCCCGAGCCAGGCGCTGCCCATCACTGACCTGGCTGGGGCTGGGTGTGAGACTCCTTGGATGTGGCTGGGTGTGACACCCCCTGGCTGTGGCTGTATGTGGTACCCCCTGGCTATTGGTGTGTGTGACACTCCCTGGCTGTTGCTGTATGTGGTACCCCCTGGCTATTGGTGTGTGTGAGACTCCCCGGCTGTGGCTGTATGTGGTACCCCCTGGCTATTGGTGTGTGTGACACTCCCTGGCTGTGGCTGTATGTGGTACCCCCTGGCTATTGGTGTGTGTG
The DNA here is from genome assembly GCA_013397195.1 of Hylia prasina. Taxonomy (NCBI): domain Eukaryota; kingdom Metazoa; phylum Chordata; class Aves; order Passeriformes; family Sylviidae; genus Hylia; species Hylia prasina. Next base: position 226,140 of record VYXD01005457.1, read on the forward strand.
ACACTCCCTGGCTGTGGCTGTATGTGGTACCCCCTGGCTATTGGTGTGTGTGACACTCCCTGGCTGTTGCTGGGTGTGATACTCGCGGTAAACTTGCGCAATCGATGCGACGTGAGCCCGCCTCGCTCCTGGGAATGCCGACCTGAAACGGGGCACTTAATCTTGGGTCTGGCTCTTGCTCCCTGCTCCGCTGCTAAACCGGGTGGTTGGCCTACTTGATGCGGCATTATTGCTGCAGAGGTCAGGTGTGAGCTGCCTTGGCAAGCGCTGATGAATGGCTGTTGGTGATGGAGCACCTCTCCTGCCCAACTAGAGACATTTAATAATGATGGACCATACGTGTGTGTGCACAAAAAACCTTGTAGCTTGGTTGTGAGCTCATACAGTGGAAGCTAAACAAGGCAGTGTGTTAGTTTGGAACAACTATTTGGGAAAAAAAGAATGAATGAGGAAAGCGAGGTCTTATTAAAAGTTAAAGAAAACTTCCCTTTTGTTACAAGATTGCAGCAGTGGCTGCAAATACATATATTTTCCTGCCATCCTACTTGCATTGCTTCCTCTTCTCCTTGTATGTTAAAAAAAACCACATTAGCCTTCAAGATGATTTCTTAACACAAATTCTCTTCAGGAATTTATTTTATTTGAACTGTGTTCTCCCACACAAGGTATTAAATTTTGTTTGAAACTGGTAATATGGGATGAGACTGGGTGTTCAAATACGTCTTGCAAAAATTAAGTTTCTCTTATCTAGATAAGAGAGAAATCTTTGTGAATGAAACAAACTGCAGAGAAGCTCACCTTAATGCTGGAGAGAGCTTTCCATGAGGTTTCTTCCTTTAAAAGAAAAAGCTGAAGTAGCCAAATAATAATTTCTGGATTTATGTAATGTGTTAGCCTTTGATTCCATAGGCTTTCCACCTCTCCTCTCTCTCTTACAGACATTGGTTATAATGTCCAAAGAACAGCTGACCTACACAAAGTGTGGCACAGGCCAGCAAGAACTCTGAAACAGGCACTTACTGCTCTGTTCTACAGCTGACTCAAAGTCAGATGATCGTGTTTATGTATCCAGATATTCATAACTATGGAATCACTTCTTACAGGTGTAAAACACTTCAGCAAATCCATAGAGGAATGCCTGTGCATTGTGATTTAAGATACTTTAACCTGTCTTGCATAAGTAGCTCTTTTAAAGTCTGTACTGAGGAGGACCTGAAAGTTGGCAGGGTAAGTCCAACACCCTTTGTGTTCAAAACCACCCCTTCGCCTGTGGACAAACATCACTCTTGAGAAAAATATGTGTTCTGCCTTAGGAATTCCAATCCTGCAAGCTGATGCTTTACAGTAAAAAATTCAGCTGTACAGTGTCCACTGAAGTGTCCACTTAAACCCTAATGCTGTTTCGTTGTGCACATGTTTGAAAACTGTTGTGCAGAAGGGAAAAGTTTTGCTTCAAACATTTGCCTGTTTCCTAAACCAAGCCACAGCACTCTTCCAAAGACAAATTCAGTGCTGAGTTTTTTAAAGTAGTATTTGCATGATATTAGTACTTACGTAGCCATGTGCCATTGATTGCTTTGTGATACTTAACACAATGTTCCCCAAAATGTTTCATTGTCTTTTTTTTCCCCTCAACCCTCACACACAGGAATGAGATTCTCACTAGACCATTAAGTTTTATTACAGAAGACCTGCATTTAAACAAATACAGATTTAGGAAAGGATAAGTGTTGGAAGGCAGAGTTAGCTGATGAGAATTGAAACTACCCAAATAAGGCCCGTTGGTTTTAACTGAGTATAAGCCACGTTATTCCTGGTCATGACTGGACTTAAAAATGGTGAGTTTCTGGCATGAGTCTCCATCCAGAGTGTGACTCACTGTGGTAGCAGTTGTGCTGGAACCTCCAGTGCTTGGCTGTTTAGTTTTGCTGTGCTGCATGAGGTTGTGTACAGATTTTGTGGGGGGGAAAAAAAAAAAAAAGCCTCCTTTGCATATGCAAGCAGCTGCTTTTGATTTTCACAAAGAGCAGCTAGATGCAGTCAGGGATTTTTGTCTCCTGCTGGTTTCATTTTCTTGTATAAAGCCAGTGTGTTAGGTCACTCTGGCCAACCTCAGAAGAATGAGTTCTAATTTTATAAACTGGTAGCATAAACTGATATGTTTTTATAGGTACGGGAGTCAGAAAAATTAGTTTGGGCCAAGAAAAGTAATTTACAAGAAATAATATGGGAGAAGCTGCCAATTCATCAGCCCCTTGTAGTCTTTTCATTAGTTGTTCCTCCTGCTGCAGTGCTGCCCCTTCATGTATTCAGTCTGAAATGTCTGAAAATGACCTCTTGGAAAAACTTAATTCACTGTCATAAGAAAAACCCCATTCTGCAAAGAGTATGAATGGTTTTGTAAAGGAGGCCTCACTTATTTTCTTACTGAAATGCTTTCCTTGGCCATAACTGTGGCAGGAAGCAATAGCATGAGGTCAGTATGGAAATCTGCAAATGGTCCACGCTCCAAGGCAGAGATGAGACAGGGCTTTGTGCCCAGGTCTTTCCCACTGTGCTGGACTCCAGTGTCCTGCAGCAACAGCTGCAGGTTTTAGACATGATGGCCTTACTGAAGAGCTCTAAATTGTATTCTGAGAGCTAAAGCACCAACATGGGAGAGGGCAGAGTGTGGGTTTGCAACTGGTAAAAAGAAGTGAGAGGGTGTAATGATTAAGGATGCAGAAGTAGATACGGTCCTTAGGGTGAATCAAAGAGACCCAACTGTAGTGAAACTAAGTATTAAAAAAAAAAATATAGCTAAGTGTAAAGTCTATTAGGTTAGGCAGCAATTGTAAAAAGAAAAAGTAATGAAAGCCCCATTTCTGAGATGTTTAAAACTGAACAAGTCAAAAGACCAGAAAATATAATGTAGATAGCATAATATAATGATAGGAGGATAGACTTACTCCAGTAGGCCTATTTAATTTCTAATTCCTCCGAGTCACCTAAGCTATTTATGCTTAATTTTACATAGTTATGACTACAGAGTATAATCATCCAAATTGCAATAAAATCCTTATAACGGATTAATAAAAAAAAAGTGATGTCCCATTTTGCTTCAGTGAGCTAACATGCCTCAGAAATGAATGACAATCCATGCTGCTGGGGCAGCAGCAGGGTCACCAGTGATACATTTAAGTAATATCAAGTCCTATACTCAATTATAATCCTGTATTTTGTTTTTCTAGAAGTAAAAGCCACAAAGTAGAGGGTCCTGAGTGCTGTAAAACTATGAACTACAATACATACTCCAGAGCTCCTCCCCATTTGGTTCTTAACCCATGAGAGGGTGATGTCCTGGCTTTGGCTTGTATTTGGGCTGGTACCCTTAGCCAGAAGTCCTGAGGTGTGTGACACTTTTTCTGCCTTGTCCCTGTGAGTGTCGGGTCACACTTCCTGCTGCAGCAGAGGGCAGTGACCAGGAACCCCTGGCTGTGCTCCCTAGGTGGGCAGGGATGTGATGAGCGCCTGCCATGTGCCAAAATTCCCGGGCAAGGGAGGGAGAAGGGGAAGAGGAGGCTGTGGGCCTATCTCCCCAAGTGGGATGGGGGTGCTGTAGGCAGCACCCACTGCAGACTAGCATCAGGACCAGTATGTGCAGGTACACTCAGTTCTTTATTTGACTCCCAACATACTTGTTTCTTACCAGGACTCTTTCCCTGAACATGGTGTGACTGTTTTTACAGTATTGTAAAAACAATTTGAGCATCATTATTTCATTTGCACTTTGTGTAACACAAGGACTAGAAACTCTTCTTTGGGGTTATGTTTACAGCTATTTGTAGAGAATTATCCTGTTTACTTTTGCTTTGGTGCCTGCTCCGACATTTAGAGCTCACCTCATGGAGATTTTATGGGGTTCTCTCCCTGCTCTTCTCTACCCTCTATGAAACTATGTTCTGAATTTTCTATAAGCAAGAATAAACTGTTAACACTTGGTATGGCAAAAGATGCTCTGAATTTTGCTAAGAACTGTTTTGATGTTTGTAACTGGCACATAGCATATTTTTAATTTCTATCTAGCCAATCATCCTGATACATAAGTTGTATCATCCTGTGAATGGTCACTAAACTCAGCACTAGGACACCTGATTGTGACAGAGAATTTTGAGCACAATAAATGTAAGTTGATGGGGAAATGTATTCATTCATCACATTTATTTTAATTAGAATGGAAAGTGATGTGACATTCCTATTTTACAAAAAAAAAAAGAAGCTATTACCTACTAATGGGTTAAAAATAAACAGAAGCTTTCATATTAAAAAAAAAGGCAAAAGAAACAGAGAGAAACGGTAATGACAGTTTTGAAGTATCCAGTACCTGTTGTGACAGGAATAACAAATTAATTGGGACTATAACGGATTCTTTGTAAAGGTGAAGTAAACACACTTGACTGTATATTTTTCACCATCAGTTAAGTCTCAATTGGTTCTAAAAATAAACAGAAGACATTGAACAGTTTTAATGGATTTTGACACCTAGGTATTATGCTGTCACTCCAGTATAAATGAATCATAACTTTAGACTGCGCCAAGGAATTACTACACATTTGGAGAAAATTTATGGTGCACCGGGCTTTGAATCATGATGTGATATCAAAACTAAAGTCACAAGAGGAAAAAAGTCTAGCATAAATTATTATTTACCCAAGCCACACATATCCATGGGAACGCAACAAGTATGGTTTGCAGGGTTAGTTAGAAATGCCACTATAATTTCTAGGTGTTAACACCTCTCTGAGTGGCTGTTCTGGCAGAGCTCCCAGGGAGCTGCATCCAGAGGGGAACTGAGCACAAATGCTGGGCAAACCACTGCAGCTGCCAGATGTTTGTTGCTTCTCAGAATTTGACCTAATTAAGAGTTTACCAAGGAAAAGGTTAAAAGAAAGAATTTCAGCATTTGGCTTTGCAGTAACATTAGGCTTAAATTTGCTTATTTTAATATCTAATGCAGGACTTGCAAATGATTAATTTCTTACTTTGGGGTCAAAGAGACCTTAAACTTTTTGTGGCTGTGAACATCTGCAAAGTGATGGGTTGCTGGGTTCAAGCTGGCCACCTAATTTGTGGTCAGATAGGTAGGTAAGCCTTAAAATATACCGACATGCATATAATGTTTGCTGAGTCTTTCTCTAGTAATTTATTTGGAAACACAGTAGTTTGTGCAGTTGCTTAGGCAATGAGAGCATGCTTTTTAATACTTCTAAAGTAAACAAGCATATACAGGCATATTCATAGGAGGCTCAGCTGTGTTCAGTGCACAATTGTAGAGTTGTAGTTTTTGTAAGTCCTCATCAAAATTATCCTGCTTTTAAAACCACTTGTTTTTCAAAGCACAGGTTGTTGTCAATACTCAATCTATAGTACTTTTACAGCTTCCTCAACAGTTCCTTCTGTTTTTCAAGATATTCTGAACTCATATTTTCTAGCATTTTGGCTTAAAACCTGACTGTTTCTTCAGAAGTTATTGTAAAATACTAAAAAAGAAGACATCCAAATTTTAAGACTCTATTAAGCAAAAAGGAGCAAATCCAAAAAAGATTATAAGCAGGCAGAGAAGAGGTTTTGTCCAGAAATCCATAGTGTATCGGTTTATAAAGCTTTCACGCATTCTGGCTGTAATGCTTTACAAAAGTGGATTGATTCACTATTTCTGACCTACTGGGAGGCTAATCATTTGTTTAATGACTGTGGTAATCTTCCCTTCAAGCGGTGGTACAGGCGCTGAACTTGCTGCTGATGGCCGTAAGGCTCCGGGTCAAATCCTTAACTGATACAAATACTCTGTTCTTCCATACAAATACTCTGTTCTTCCATACAAATACTCTGTTCTTCCATACAAATACTCTGCTCTTCCATACAAATACTCTGTTCTTCCTCAGGCCAAGCCCTGCCTGCTTGCCCCTCTCTCCTGCTCTCTGGTTTGTTTTCCAGCCTCCATCCAGATGTTGTCCTTGCCAGTGCCGGAGTGGCTGGGCATCCATCACCCTGCTCCACAGCAGTTTGCCTAAGGAACCAAGAAACTTCCAGGATCTGCCATGCGACTGTGGCTGTAAAAAGTGTCCTGTTTCTGCAGCTGCCGCTGCCTCTGGCTGCAGCTATTAATCTTATGGGAGAGACCAGTGTGATGTTTGCAAGTAACTTTGTATCATCTTTTATTAACCGGGTTAGTGCTGAAGGGCTGTCACCAGGAGGAGAGCTGCGCAAACAACACCCGGGGTTTGCCCTTTCACTGGGAGAGAAGTGGGGAAAGAGAAGACAGTTGGGTTTGTTCCCTGAAAAACACAAAAAGGAATAAGCATCCACTACTAAAAAGCCTAAGCTTTTTTTACCTTCAGTTTAAGACAATTTCATGTACTTTATTGTTTCTTCCTTAGCCTGATATATGTTTCAAAGTAATTTTTAAAGTGGGAAAAGCTACTTCCCTCTCTCCAGGGCAGCGTAAGGATGCAGTTTAGACTTTGCTGCAGGGAAATGGTCCCGTTGGCAGTATTGTGCCCCAAAACTCGCCTAAGTGGCTTGCTTCATGCACTGACCTTGCCCTTTTTCTCTGAAAAAGAATCCTGACAGTCGATTCCTGTCACCTGTTCCCCAGCAGGCACCAAGCTCCTCACATGCTCTTCAGGAGGAGTAAGGAAGTTGTCTGTAAAGTGTTCCCTGTGAAGGATGGTGTTTTCCAGGGCTGATGCTGGTCAGGGTGTGTTCACCACCTGCCTGTTGAGAGAAGTCACAACAAAACCTTAAAGCACCCAGTATTCTGTGTTTTTAACCTGCCTGCCGGGGTCTAGTGGATAGTTTTAGAATGTGCATCAGGCATAATGAATTGGTGAATAAACACTTCTGTGATATCCACCTCTTTCCCCAAAACTGCTGCCAAGGTTTGCCAAGCAGTGGTAGCTGCACAGAGCTCTCCCTTGGGACCTTCAAAGGTGCAAAGTCTCAGCTAATCAGAAATATGGATGTGTACATAAAATATACATTATTCTCATCTGGATTGTTATGGGAGAAACTACATCCCACTGTGAGCATAGAGCCTCCTCCCTGGTGGCAGCTGGTGTGTGAAAAGCACACCACATGACAAACATGTGGAGAAAAACATGGGGAGGATGTTTACTGTGTGGGTTTTAATGCTTCCTCAACCTGTAAAGGGAGATTTCCTGGGCAAAGTGGGAGGCCTATGCTGAGCATCCTGAACTGGGGTGTTGGCAGGGCTGCTGTAAGATTCCCAAATTTATCTGATGTTGACAGCATCCATCCTGAAGGGGATACTGCATAGTGGGGGTTGGCCTCCAAACATTTTTTACATGAGTGGTGAGCAAAGGTACCTGAGAAGCTTCAAGCACATTTATTTTATAGCTTATCCAACCAGCACAAAATGAAGAGGTGGAAGATACACAACCATCATGACATATGACATATTCCCCTTTGCTTGTTTCTAATATGTGCAAATGATATTTTTAAATATTAAAAAATATTCACCTTGAGTTTATAATACTTAAATTGTCATCTAATTGTCTTAGTTCCACTGAAATTATGCTAATTATTATAGCAATTTATTAATGCAATTAATTTTATAAAGGTTTTCAAATTTATTTCCCTGTGAAAAACCCCAAAGCATTCTCACAGTACCATTACTTTGAAGGTTCTAATTTTAGGTCTCTTTCACTTTATGTTTATTTGCTATGTGGCAGCATTTCTTTTTTCATTGAGTACATTACTTAGGCATTATCAATTAATTCAGCATGGATATATCAATCTAACAGGTATGTTTCTCTGGTAATAGAGATAAACAATTAAGGTATTTATCTCCTGGGTTTTTTCCTTAAAGGGACTATTCTAAAATTTTTCTTCTGGTGTTCTGCAAACTCTGAGGTATTTTGTTTTCATAAATTATGAAAGGAAAATGTCACAAGCTATCACTGTTTCTGTGCTCTGCCTTTGCTGACAGCTGTATGATGCTCATTCAGTGCAGCAGATTGGGAGCTGAAAGTTTCATCAATAAATATGACTCTGATGGCTTCATGTCAACGGTCAAGGTAATGGCCTTTTATTATCCTGGAAACACACTTCCACAAGGAGTGTGTATATTTTTCTTAAATTCTTCTGAGGGGAATTTTTTTTTTACTTTTGCATACAATTGTAGTCATTGTCCTCTGTAACTGATATATAAGGCATTTTAATAAAAGAAAAAAATATTAATTTTTATTTATTACTGTGTGCTGAGGAAGAAAGAAATTAAGGGAATGTTGAATTGTCTTCCTGTAAACTTCATGGTTAATGTAGAAGGATTTTATAATATTTTGAAATCTTTGAAAATAGAAAGGGAAATATGCAACTGTTCTATTTGAAAAAGTACAAAATGCAGCACTGAGAGATTTGCAGCATTAAAAATCACAGAACAGCTTTATTCTGCACTAATTGGATGAGACATGATTTTGTGTTTCATTGAATTTTAGAATTATTATTATTATGGTAAAAAATATTAATTTTTAAATGGAATTTTCCAGTCCATTGTACTACTGAAGAAAATGATTGTAACATGTATATACTGGAATAGTATGCATCCATATGATACAGAAATGAGCATTATAATGTTTCAACTTTTCACTGCTCTTTTACAGATTAAATACTTTCTAATATTTAAAATGTTTTTGCAAGTTTTAACTTAGAGCTTTTTTAAGTGGTCTAGTGAATGCATTTATTGTTAATTAAATTAGATTTTAGTAACAGGTTTTCCTGTCTGCTTAGTTAGATGGTCAATATTTGGCCCTCAAATACTAACTTGTAAATTAAAATCTAGGGAAAAGAGATACTTACCTCTACAAAAATATTTCTCATTCAATGGCTGTACTATGGTTTTATCTTTTACCCAAGAGTTTTGACTTACATTTGTAAGATTTTTAGAATATCTAACTAGTTTTAATGAGTATACGATTCTCAATAATATCTGATTTGCAAAAACTTCTCATTAAAACATATATTCCACAAGATAGAGCCTAATTTTGGTGAATTTCAGTATATCTGGAAGAACTGCCAGCTGTCAATAGATTAACATATTAGTGAAACTATTACTGGGAGATACTGCTTTGGCCCTAATAATGTGAGGAATGTGGCTCCTTTTCATGAAAAAACTGTGTTTGTTTGGGTTTAAAAAAGAAAACTTCTCTGCATGGGGTTTTAGCTTCCATTTGTGTTACAGCATTTTGTAGGCTTTCTTTAATAGAAACCGTCTTAAAAGGAAGTTGGAAATCCTTCCAGGTATTTGAGGAATAAAATAATCTCTACAATGTCCATGAAATCAAGATAATTTTTATCATGTGTCTTAGCCACATCTAGTATTTTCTTTGATATGGTTTACATCTGGTGGGTTCTACTTTTTCTAAACTAATGTCTTGAATTGTGGCACCCAACTGGTGCTGCGAAATTAAGACATCCCAAGTGCTGTAGGTGTTGGATATGGTCCCAGTGTTCCAGTGGGAACACGGCCACCAAACCCTCCTGGCAGAGGAGGTGCTCTGCCTGGGAGGTCCCGGGAGCTCCAGGGAAACTGATGGATCAGCTGCCCTGCCCAGGCTCCACCACAGGGATGTGGCTCTCTGCTGGTAGTGCTACACAGGAACTCCATGAAGAATTTGAAAGCACTAATTAAAAGTTATGTTATGAGCAAGATGCTGACTCTGGGCACTTAATTGAATTGATGTGGACTGCTGAGGTGGGGAAGAGGACCAGAATTAGGTGATGTGGCCCTGATCTGCAGTAGAGACTTGTCCTTGTTTTGTGGCTTCCTTTTCCTCTGTTGCTGGTAGAATTGCAAACTTAAAATTCCCATTCTTGCATGCTAGACGTCTTCAAAAAAGTAGAGGTATGAAGCAAATAAAGCAACATTTTACTGAAAGTTCATTCATCAAAAAGCTGCATATTTTGAAAAGGGTAAAAGTACTACTAGACCCATCAGGGATAAGTAAAGGCTATATACTATAGATTATTTTAATCCCCTTGCTAGATATAAAAGGGATAATTACATATTTGTGGTTGAAGCCATGTGGTGGAAAAATCAATACAACTTTTTTGTATGACACTTCATTAGTGTGAAAAATTTTAAAAGTTGAAAAGAACTGCCTTGCAATTAAATGCCTCTGCTATTTCAGATTCAGTAATGGGTTTGTATTATTATCTAGTTTATTTGAAATAGTGGTTGCACTATAGCAGTAATTGGAAAACATTGATTATGCACTTGTATATAGAAAACCTGGCAAATCATTACAGGGCATAGCAACAGTTAGTTAGCCTTACTAATGAAGCACTAATTGCTGTAAGTAGGTTAACATGTTAGTGAAACTACAGGGAGATAGAGCTTTGAAATCTTTTGTCTGTTCAGTGTTACGTATTTTTTTTAAAAAATCTTATTTTAAGAAATCTCATTTTGCAAATACAAACCACAAGATTTTCTTGATGCTGTATTTGGAATAATTTTGTAGATTTGGTTTGGGTTTTTTTTTTTTCATTTAGATAGAAAGTCTGGCACACTTTAGTCATATTTATGCTACTCCAATCAACATGGTGACTTTAATGTATGTAAATGGCTAGCTGGAGTGAAAGGGTGGTTGGCTCGATTGATTTCCTTATTCTAATGCAATTATGTCATCCATGCTATATGCTTCTTGAGCAATTTTTTTTTTAATTAGACTGTTCTATTGATGAGGAAGTAGCTAAACTGCTATATGACTACTTGGGATATAATTTTTTTAAAAACCCTTCACTTTTTGAAAACCTGAAGGCCCCAAATCTGTCTAGTAAAATGTATTAGAAATAGAAATGGATTATTTATTATAGCTGTTGACTCAGGAAGGCATATTACAATTTCTTTAATTGATTATGCTGTATTAGTACATTTTGCAAGCTTTTGAATCAGAAGTAACTTGAACTTCACCTTTGCTATCTGCTTAAGAACATATCATTAAGGTGTGGCTTAATGAGCAGCGGGAGGGATGAAATCCAGGGCACTTAGTGGCCATCCTCCTCACAGCCCTGCCCTCCAGGAGAGGCTTGCAGGGCAGCTCTCCCACCTGGTGAGGCGCTCCCTGACCCCAGAGCAAGGGGAGTCAGTGGCTTCCCACTGCTCTTCCCTTGGTTTCCCCCAGACTCCTCCTCAGGAAGGTGAGTGCAGGGTTTGGCTGCATGGGGCAGGTCGCAGAAGCTCCTGCAGCTTCTCTGCTGCCTCCCTCCCTCCTTCCCACCATATGGCACAGCAGCTCCACTGCATTTTGATACTGCTTGGCTGCAGAAGTGCAGGGCCAGGATTTCCTTGTTTTAAATAGGTGTTAAATTCTCTCCCAGATTCACGGGAATAAAGCGTGACCCCCTAAGAAGTTACATAATGACCCTGACTTACAGAACATCTTGGAACAATTCTTACGTTGAAAAGCAAATGAATAACAACACACAAACTTTACTAACCAAGTGTTGGAAAATGCCAGTTGTGATTCTTACCACATTCCAATTTTTAAAAAATAACCGTGTGTGGTTTTTCAAAAGATTTTAAAGGGTAGGAGGGATGTTTTAAAGGGGAAACTGCTTTCAGTTCAGAGCTAGCCTCAACTAGTTCTGCTTTGACTCAGCTTACTTAACAATATTATACCCCTCTGTTCATAATAATGAGCTGTTTTGTGCAAAGCAGCTCATTATTATGAATGTAAGGGCATGTTTGGACTAGTAAAGCAAATCATAAAAATTGCTGCCCATGTCACGTTTTTCCTTTGTCAATAAAAGATTTTCCTCAGGGTCAGAAACAATTATTGACCAGAGAAAAATCTCAAGTTCTATTTGGAAATTTTACCTGATGATTCTGGAAGTAAGGAAGTGAAGTTTTGAAACTAAAAGTATGTGTGGTGAAGATTATCTGTGAGGTCTTTCGTGTTAAAGAAATCACGACATCTGCCAATCTTTCAAATTCCAAAGGGTAAAGAATGAGGTCTGTTAGGCTGTCATTGAACATGACAGGCTTAATGTAAAGTTTATAACAGAAAAAGGGCAATCTTATTGTGGTTTATTCAGTTTTATGTTGCTTGTTCAGTAGAAAAGCTCATTTTTTATCTAATTTATAGCATTTGAAATACCAAACAGAATTTTTACATATCTCCTGAGCTCTCAGCTCTTCTTGGCTACCCCTTAGTCATTCCTTTAGGGAGCAGTCTTAAATCCTTCCAATTTAGCATCTATGTGAGACCAGACAATTGTTTTACTTGAGCATATCCTTCAGTTGTTATAGAGCTGTTTCTAACTCCAAACATTTTAGTTTAATTACTGCTTAGAATATTTGCTATATTTTTATTTAGGTTGCCTCTCACTTGAGCCCATTGGGCTGAAGAAAGAATTACTCCCCATGCTGTTCTGTAGCCTTTCTTGTTCAGATCTGTAATTGGCCCTGTGTTTTTGACTTTTTGCTAATAAGCAGCTTACTTGCTCTCCCACTAGACTCAACCCACCACTTTTGTTTCATGAATTTTACAAAGGATTTTAATAGATGCTTTAGGCTATGCAAAATGTTATATGAAGGAAAGCATTAATGCTCTAGCCTTGACACAAAGGATGTGTGAATGGCTGCTTATCATTACCGTCAGGTATCAGAATTTTCATTAGGAGTTGTGGAGGACAAAAGGGGAAAAAGTGTAGCTATATGAAAGAATATTAACCTATACTGTGCAACCAACCACAATTGCTTAGCATTTTACATTAACTCTCTTCAGACACGGGCTCTCATTATTTTCACACATACATAATAACTGCTTATTATAGCGGTACAGTTCACACTGATATATTGTAGATAAGGTTGTGTCAGCACTTCCATTATAAACCCTATTTTCAGAGGTTTAAAAGGCAGCTGTAAAAATTTACTCCAGACAGAAGATTGGTTTTCCAGGTTTCTGCCTCAAGCAATTTTTTTTTTAAACCAATTAAAAACAATTGGCTGTTTTTTAAGCTACAGAAGTAAACAAAACAAATTAAGAAGTTTAAAGCACTTTTTGCACTTCTGTAACTCACCAACCTTTATTAAAAAAGAGACAAAGAAATTTAGAAAGCAATCTGTTAATGTTATACTCACCAGTGCTGTTCCACAAATGAAATATACGTTGGGCATTACAAAAGAGAGTTGTAAACCAGCATACGAAAGCTTAAAATTGACTCCTGAACACAGTAGGTGATTCTTAACAAAAGAATTCTTTTTTAGCTCTAGAATATGTCTGGTCCTTGCTGTCATGAAACAAAGATCTAATTTTTCTGAAGTGCTCACTCCTCCAAGGACTGAAAAGAATCGTTTCCTCTTAGGCTTCTCCGTGGGCTCTTTGGGAAACCAAGGTGTGATCTTGCAGTCCTGTCTGTGGCAGCAGCAGTCCCATTCCCTGTATAGTGTTGGGATCTCTCCTCAGAGCTTTCCACTCCTACAGGAAGTGGTAGAGGTTAAGAGAACTTCTGGAGATGGGGTGAGAACCTTCTCATTTCTGTGTGTGACCGAGCTGGCACTGCACCTCCACAGAGACAATGGAGGTCAGCTCCCTTCCTGCTTTGCATTCCATGGATACCTATGGAGGCAGCCCTACGGATGAAGGGCTCGGTGGGGAGAGCTTGCTCTGCAGGTCATTTATGGCTTCAGTCACTGTGTGACACACTGGCACTTTACACCAGCTGTATCATGAGTACATGCAGCCCCTCATCCTGCCACAAATTCCCTGAAAGTTCTCGAGCAGGGAAGGGATGTGCCTCCACTAGAGTTTGAGGACTTGTCATACAGGAGATGTGATACTTCCTCGCCTCACATCTGGAAGGTGAAGGCATGGCTGTCATTTGCAATGCTCTTTCCTTTAGTTAGTCCTGTGAATATTGTCTAGGTGCCAGCATGGTGGATGGAACAGCACTTGGATTTTGCTCTGTAGCTGTACCTGGCAGTGAGAAAGAAAAATAACAGCACACCCATGGTTATGGAGGTTACTTGGGAGGTACCCAAATTATTCTGCTTGATGTCCCAACATTTCAGCCCATCTGTTCAAACAGGGATTTATCCACTACTGTGAATTGTGCCTTAGTATCTACTGGGTAATATTGTGTGTTAATTTCTGCAAATAGATTTAGGTATGACATTTCTGACAGTTGTTCAGCTGAAATGGATTAATAATGCATTTTTATGATTTTCTTTTCACTTAAAAATATATTACAGTGCAGGATATTGAGATAGCCTCTAGTTTTAAAAGAAATATTTTAAATATATTTAAATAATGTTGGCTCATTTGGGATAGACATGGGCAAAAGAAAAACAACAACCTATGCATGTTCTTGAAACCTTGTCACTAATTTGGAGGTATTTTCTGTCTTTCCTCTTAAATGATTTCACAAGGAAATGTCATCTGCCAAAAAAGTGGCTGACAAATGCCAGTACTCTATCTTTTACCATAAGAACAAAGGATCAAATCCTGAAGTTTTTCCTAGGTATTGTGTCTGTTTGCAATATGGCAAGGCCCCATCTTAGAACTGAATAAAGGGTTTGGAACTTAGGAAAAAGTATAAAGGCACCTGGAACAAGATTTGGAAATTAAAGCCTATCAGTCATATGTTTTGAGGTGGCACTTCATACAAATTGGGAAAACATGTGACAAACATAGGAGTTCATGTTTGCTTGCTTACTTTTTCTTGCTATATGGTAGCGATGGAAAACCGGAAATCTGTCTGTTAATGAAAGCAGCTTAGTAAGATATTGAACTTCTGACCCTACCAGCTTCCCTTCGTTCCCCTCCTGGCAAACAGACTGCCATTAAGTTCCTCACAGATAATTAATTACCTGTATGCTCGTACTCACCACGGTACCTGCCCACAGGGCAGTATCAAGCCAGAGTGACTGTCATGGGGCACGTCTGCACTGACTGTCCCAGCCCTGCAGCAGCTGATCCAGGCTGCCTTGCACAAGCATGAAGTGTAATAAGAAAGAAAACACAGAAAAGAAATGTGAAAAGGTAGCAAAGTTCATGCATCATAATGTAGTTTCTATCCAAACAAAAATTCAAATTTAATTGTAAAATTGAAGTGGCCATGTTTATGGAGGAGGTAATAGTATCTCTGTAAAGCTCATTAGGTGTAAGCCATTTTATGTTTTAGATTTTACAAAAAAAGGAGCAATTTGTGGTTGAGATTTTATAGAAGAATTGCAAATTAAAAGTTGAGTCAAAGGATCGGATCAGGCAGGTTTCATCTGGGCAAAATAATTCATGTTGTGTTCCAGTTCTCTTATCTTTCCTGAAAAAGCTGTTTGGTTTGTGCTTATTCAGCAGCTAATTAAGATAGGATATATCTCCATAGTTTTTTGGGGCAATGCACCCAAAGTTACTGAAACTGCAAGAACCCAAAGAATGAGTAAAGCCAGGAAGAATGGAAATGGTAAGAACACTGTTTAATACAGTCTGGATGCTTTCCATTTTATGTATGCTAAGATATAGGTTACCCCACAGTATTTAATGTTAATGATACATCACCACATTTTCTCCATTACATGGAACTGTTTCCATGAGATTTGTATACAAAGAGATAAAAATTATAATGGCTGGGCTTAAATGACCTATTGCAATTATTTTGAAACAAATAACTAAAAAATATCATTGAAGAGTTTGACCCATTCTACAGAGAAGTTTAGATTTTAAATACAGGCAAGGAACATCTGAGTACAAATTCTGTCCAGCTTTCTGTATGTGCTTTGATCAGAGGACGAGCTCCTAGTAAAGTGGTGTTCTCTCCAGTTCTCCATAAGCCTACAGAGGCACCATTACAGATGGATATTTCTCTTTGCAATTCAAGAAGACAGGGTTAAATCAGTCTTTGTGTCAGCCTAGCTGGTTGAGATCAACTACAGGCAGAATATAGATGATTTACCCTGGTGAGCCATGGTTAGAATGGAGCTGTAGGATTTGTCCCTTGGGAGGTGTAAGAGCAATGGAACAAGCTCAAGCAAACTATGTCCCTCAAAAGTGAAGACAGCCAAGAGTGTGAGTTTATTTCTGATCCTAAATAACATAAGTTTTGGTGTGGTTTTTGTTTGGTTCTTTCCTGCTTAGTTCTGGTTTATCCTCTAAAGTTGGAGAAACGTATGTGTCAACTGTGGAATATGAAACACAAGGCAGGTTCTATAAAGTGTTGGTATAATGCATACCACTTTAAATAATTGTAAACTATTCACAGAATTGCAGAGTCTGTAACCTTTTGAGAGCAGAACTAAAGAAGCATTGAAAGAGCAGGGTGTTGAGTACGTTTAAAATATGTGGAGAAATCTGTATAAACTCCCCAACACCTTTGACTAAAGGTAGATATCAACACTAAAATGCCTCCAAACACAGAGGCATGATTCAAAAAAATAATGCCACTAACTTAGAGACCAGTGAAAATTTATTTCCTCCCCTTACAAATTAGCAAAATTTTCTGTAAAACACTTTGACAGTGTTGTCAACAAAAGACAAACCAGGCTTTGGTTTGTCTTTTGCAAACAAAGCACTCAAGCAGAGTTGGAGACAAGAACAAAACTTTCCTAGTCAGCTACGACGTTGTTTAACTTGAGCATAAGGATCCACCTTAAGACAGGTCCAAGGAGCGAGATGGAAACCAAATACAGTCAAAGGAAGTTGGGGATGTGGGTGTCAGGTTGTCAGTAATCTGACAGCTGTGGTAACTACCCTCTAATCCAGCAGCTCCAGCCACGCTCTCGGCTGACACCGCAAGGACTGACTGACAGCTGAAGAGCGGGCACTTCTTACAGGCAAAAGTGACATCCAGTCTATTAAGGCTGACAAGCACAAAGCAGAGATTTGCCCTGAATGGTTTGGTACTGAAGCCTAGTAAAGGGGTTATTTGAAAGGTCTTAGAGAAAGTGTCAGACTCAAGCTCAGATGATAACAATATTGTAATGATAGCACTGGACAATGAAGTGCTATGATTGCCCATACAGGCCAGGAAGATTGCATGTGGATATTGAGCTTCAGAAGCCAGTTTACAGCAGCAGATTCTCAAAGCAAACTTGCAACAGCTGTAAATTCACTCTAGGTCAGAAACTTGAATATATATATTTTTTTTTTCCCAGTGTATAATAATCTACTTATGCCTTTGTTACTTTTGCTCTAGTGTCTAAGGAAAAAACTAGCAGTAGGGCAATTACTGCACACCCCGTAAAAGATGGAAATAAGGAAAATGTCACACTCAGCATCTTGCAGGTTAGATTAAGAATGTTCTCAATATTGAAAAATTACATTAATAATTGAAATAGCTGTATCCCAGTCCAAATGTTAAGTAATGGAATAATCAGAGTGTGATATTGTACTGTAAATTCATACATAGATGTGCTTGACAAAAAGGGGTTAACAAGTAAATATGAAAAGGTATAGTATTGTAGTAGTTAAGCAGCTGACTGGTATTGTGAAGCTCCAGGTATTACAAATGTGACCCTTCGTTATAGCAGGATCTGAATCTGCTATGGACTAGCACTTTTTAATATTCCTTTTAACCTTCCTGAGATGTTTTGTTTTCAACAAAGCTCTTAAAATTTTCTTCTGGTTTCTTTTTCTTGGTTTTTATAGAAAATACAATATTTAATCAAGTGATGAAGTGATTTTTTTTATTTTTTGTTTACACAGAAGCTTAATTCTGTAAGCAGCTGCCTCTTCATTCCCACTCTCCCTAGTACTATCCTTCAGATCCCTCATCTGGCACCCACACTTAGTGGGTGCTAGAAACCTCATGTAGTAGCTGGCTTTTCAAGTAGAAATGGCACCATTCAACAGTTTGAGCCACCCTATACCATCTACTAATTCTTCAACAATCTATATTGTTTTCCCAATATCAAAGTGATCCTGCAGTTATGTTTTCTTTTGTGGGTTTTTGTGTGTTTTAGTTTTATGTCTTCCCCCCACCTCCTTTCTTCCAGATACTTTCAGGAAGTCACACCTCCTTTCCCTTAGATAACTTTATGTAGCTCCAGCCTATGAACTGAAGCTAGCCTAAAAGAGATAACACTCAATTTTATGTCTCTTCTGCTTGTTGACTGCATTTTCTGGGGAACAGATGTTTACAAGCAAAATTATCAGATCAGGTTTAAAACAACTCAAATACTAATTGCCAAGGAAAAAGAATGGCCAAATAATGGTCACTGACTGAAGAATGAAGAGTTTACAGAAGAAAAACCAACGCTACGGTTTTTCCAGTTTCAAGAGTTTACATTGTGAAAACCTGCACATGGTTTGATTGCCAGTAGGTGAATAGTCAAGGCTGGGGTAATTTTCATCCATTGTTACTCATGGTCCAATTATTGCCTTTAAACAGAATTTTTTGTGAAGATGAAATACTAGTGGTGGTAGCACTTCTGTTTGAAGACAGAGGCATGATTGCAGGTGTGTGGAAGAGCTTATGCCTGTAAATGGCTGTAGGAGTGGGCACTGCTTTCATCTGAGAGGCCAGGGCAGAATAAATGTGAGTGTGGCCAGTCCCGCCCAGCCCAGAGTGCCGTGGACCTCAGGAATGGATGTGTTACCTGGGCTGGCTTCATGAGATCTGTAGATTCTGGAGGAGTTTTGGGGTGTCATTGTCAACTGGCAACATTGTGACTTCTTTGCTGAAGTTTTTTATGCTGCCATGAAATTTAAAAAAAATTCTGCTCTGACCTGTACAAATAATTGTTTTCATTCCTCCATGTGTTTTGGATTTCTTGCACATTTATGTGATGTAGGTTCCAATTTTTTGAGCTGGTGAGACCAATGAGTAGAACTAACTGTGTGAAGGTCAAACCTCACTGTTTTCAAAAACAGTCAACAGGAAGTAAGTGAAAATTATATGAATATATTAAATGTAGTTAATAATCCTATAAAATATACAACATACTTCCACATTTGTTCCATTATATATATGTGCATGTGTATGTGTAGATACATGCTGTGTTTTTCAGTGTGATGGTTTGGTTAATTTGAAGTGGGAGTGGGTTAATGTGTTTGTGTATGTGTATTTGGTTTTTTGTTTTTTGTGGGGTTTTTTTTGTTTGTTTTGGTTTTTTTTTTTTTTTTTTAGTTGGTGAGCAAGGATTTGCTTTCATTTCCTTGCTGCTTAGTGCTTTATTTCAACAACTATTTAATATGATTTTTTTCAGCACACTAGATTTTACTTAGGGCAAACAAACCTGCTTATGGATCTTTGTTTTTAGAAGCATAACACAAATACATAACTTTTGGCAAGAGTTCAGTAGAAAGAATTACCTGAAACTCGGTGCCAATGTATTCCTGTATTTGCTGTTCTAAACTAAAAACCTGATCACTAACTCTGTTGTAGCCATCTGTCATTTACAAAATGACACATCCAATTTAAAACCACTAGGAAACAAAATGTTTAATCAGAATTTTAGGAATACTTGTTTACCATGAATCTTGGAGGCCGAACTACTTAGCTATTACTGTGCAATTTATCTGACAAGAGGTGTCATCTATTGCAGATGATGTAAAAGTGCAAGTCAGCATCACCTTGAGCAGGGTACTTTATTTGTCCTTTGCCCCAGTTTTCCAGTATGTGGAATGGGATGTAGAGGTTTTCCCATTTATAGGAAAGGTATTGACAGGAGAGAAAGTTCAAGTGCGTTTCTTACATATCGGTCTTGCACAAAGTTTTTACGACATGTCTCTGCCAAAGGTATTACTGTAGAATTTTGGATATTAGTGTGAAGCTTTATGGTGGAATTATGTGACGGAGGGATTTGATAGGACAGGAAGCCTGTCTTTGTTGTGTGTTTCTAGAACATAACTAAAAGATATGAACACAGAGCACTGAAATGCAAAGTTTAGTGATGAAAATCTATACAGAAGTTTTATACAGAGGCTGACTCCTCCTGGGTCATCAAACTCAGTCCCTTTGTACATTAAATGTTGTTAGCCTTTTTTAGTGCTTGGTTTGTACTACTTTGTAATACAAGCACCAGAAGTTCCTAAGCTACAGGGTTACCTTGCATAAATATACAAAACAAAAGAAAACCCCTGTTCTGAGGAGCTCAGCTTTAACAGATGAGACAAATAGAGATGTGAAATGATTCACTGAGGATTACCCCAGAAACAGGAGGTCAGTCACAAGGAAGACTCAGGGTATTAGACTGTCCTGGCTCTTTTAGGCTCCTCCTTGAGGAGATGTTCCCCTTCAGGAGTTGCCCTGTTCCTCTTCTTTCACTTCTCCAAATAGAAATTTAAATGTGTTGCAGAAATAAAGTTTTAAGTATGAGTTATATTGGGAAATAGAAATGCCTGATGACAAAAACAGAAGCAGTATTTCCTGGGTGTGTTTCTGAAGATGGAGCTCTGACAATGATGTAAGCTCTTTAAACCAGTCATAGAGCCAAGAGAAATGTAAACCTTTATTAGCTTCTTTGCTTTATTATATTTTATTATATGCCATTAACAGTTATTTTTAAAATATGGTAAGTGCATTCATTTTCCATACAGTAGTTGTGAAAAGTATTGCAGATCTAAAGGAAAAAAACTAGAGAGAATGACCTCTGAAGATGTGAAAAGAGAAAAACTGGATAGTAAATGTTCAATCAGTCTGAGGTATTTTGTAAATCAGACAACTTTTATTTGGATATACTATTGTTTAACAGCCGGTTTAAATTGGGACCAGCATCCTGATTCTGGACAACATGGCTTTTATTGGAAGTCCCTGCCACTTTTAAACATCTTTAATACATTTTAAAAATAGAACTGTAAAAAACAGTAACCAGACTTCAAAGCGAAGCCGTGTTGTGCCAGAATTGCGAAGCTGGTGCCGATTTTCACTGGTTGTAAAGGCTCGGGAGCGCCCTGCGGTCTGTCCCGCGGTGACAAACACCAGGAGCGCCGGCGGCTGCCGCGGGACACCCGCCCAGGGAGGGAGGGAGGGATGGAGGAGCCCTGCTCACCAGCGTGGGACACAGACCCCTGTCCTCCAGCCTCAGTTGTCCATCTGTGCCACCTTAGCATGGCCTGGCCTGCAGGAGGGGACCAGGAGCTTGGGGCACAGCAGCCTATGGATGGTCAGCTAGAGTGGCCAGGGGTTTGGCTGCCTCTGGGTGGTACTTAACAGCAAACAGGGGAAACCAAGAGTACCTGTAGGTAGTGCCCTGTGGAAGGGCTGTCCTGTCAGATTGTCTTTGTTTCACACCAACCATTTACAAAAAGTCTCCTCACTTGCTCCTCCAGGAGTGGGTGGGTAGTGATATAACAATTACCTGTATGATGGTGCTGGGAGAAACAGCCAAGAGGGGAAGAAGAAAATGCTTTGATTTTTTTATTTCTTTTTTTCTACTTACTAGTGACACTTATAAATATACTAAGATGAAGGGAGGGATTCTGCTGGGTTAAACTGGCCATGCTCAACTGAGGCTTCACCAGCCTGAAAGACTACCCTGGAGCTGAAGCTGGTGTCATTAAGTTGGTGTTTGTGGAGAATTAGACCTGGATGTTTCTCGAACAAGTACTGGCAGAGTGCTGTGGTGCTTCAGTTGCCCTGTTTTGTTTGACTTACAAGCAGGTCCCATTAAAGTACCATTATTAATCAGTGTCTTTGCTTAGGACACCCCTCCCCCTAAGAAAAGCACCACAGCAGAGTGCATCCCTTCCTCTGTGGCTTTCTGCAGTGAGTATTTCAGAACTGCTGTAGTGCTGTCCTGTAGGAAGGTATTGTCACAACATAGCTCAAGAAATCAGTTTGAGATGAGTGGGCTATGAGAACTGGTTTACTGCCATCTTCAAATAGGCGAAGATGTGAAAGGGATCTCTCTAGTGACATATCTGCAGAGAATGTTCACCTGGGAATAGGCTAATTGAACACTTGATGCCACTGCAAACCTACCTATGCATAACTAAAATGAGCACAGATTTGACAACTGCACTGCATTTTAAAAGAAATTTTAAAATGCAGTGATTACAGAGCCCCAGGGCCTGATGTGTATCTGCTCAACGCAGATTTTATTTATGAAAGATAGGTTCTGTATCAATATTTTGGAAAATTAGGACCCAAAGATGTGTTTCACTAAAGATTTAGGGGAAAATCTTCTGGCAGAACATAGATTCAAGACCATATTAGCATTTTCTCTGGCTGTAGTTTCAGCAGCAGGTCTCTCTGATTTTACTGTTCAAGAGAAATAAAGCTTTTGTTATGTATTAGAATCTTATTTTTACATCCACGGGTGTTTGGCATCCTTTGCAGAAAAAAAAATTGTGAGTAGTGTTCCCTGACATAACTGAACTATTTGTTATTTACACGTGACCATCATTATGGTTTCAGATCCTCTTACAAAACTTAAATAAGGTGTCTGAATAGCCTACAGAGGGCTCTTACGGGTCTCTCTTTCTTTAGTTGCCATGTCTAAAGGAAGTCAGGATTGGTCACAGCTGAATTTCTTCTAATTTTTTATTTCCCATCAGTGCTGTATTCGTCTAAGGTTTCTCCATCTTAACAGTTTTAGAGTTTAGTTAACTCCGTTGCTGCTACTGTAGTTCTGGAGAGCAGGTTACCAACCGTGCCCAAGAGACCTGGTCTCCCCCAGATATACTGTGAGATGTTCTCTGCAAGGAAAGAGGACCCAAATTTCCCCACAGGAGGGAATGTTGTTACTGATGGTGCTGGCCACACACGCAGCCCTGTCCCTTCCAGGCTCTCCAGCTTACAGCCTGTTAGGGCTGAGTACTGCTGCCACACAGTCTGCCTAAATCTTGGCAGGGATTAAAAACTCTTGGAAGAGATGGCTGACTGCACACTTAGCAAAGGAGCTTTTTTGGGGGAGGGGGGTGAACATCACCAGGTTCCCTGCTGGTTTTCTTCATTCCCACACTGAATTACCCAGGTTCCCTATATGGAACTAATCTAGAAAGTAGCTGGGACCTCCAGCTAACATAAGCAATTGCTGCCTGCCTGCTGAGCAGCTTTTCCTACCTGGATTGCGAGGAAGACCAGGATGCCCTCAAACAGAACATCCAGTGGGGAACAAAGCACCATTGCTAGGTTTCCTCACTCAAGAGCAGGGGGCAGGCTGTGCAGGGTTCTGGCTAAGCTGGTGGCTGTGTGCCAGGGAGGAAACTCCTTGAGGCAGAAGTCTCAGCTGTCAGTGTAGGAGCAAGCTGAGGTACTGGGTGTGCAGACGCTACCTGAGTGGTGAGGCAAGGTAGTCAAACTGCTCTGTGGAGGTTTGCCTGCCATCCTGGACATGAAAAGCTTGGGTTTTAGCAACAATGTGTATAAAGAATAATAACAATATGAGAAAGGGCAGGTACGGTACTGTGTGTGATCGTTTTGAATTTCTCTATTTTTGAGCAACAAATGCTGATTTTTTCCCATCACACATTCCTTACAACCACACTATTAGCTATTGGATTTCTTGTGGGCATCACAGCATGAGCACAGAATCAGAAACAGAGCGAGGACCTCAAGAGAGTGCCTAATCTGACCTTTTGCATGGAGACTAAATCAGGATGCTTGATTGCCTGGCTTGCCCTTCGCAGTGGTACCAGTGCACAGCCAGTAGAACTGCCTCACACACCTGTGGATATGCACATTAAGACTCTCTATCGGTTACAAGCAAGGTGTAAAGGGCAGCGGGCTGAACAAGGCGCTTGGGAAGGTCTCTGGAGCTGATGTTTTCACTGGCATCTATTAATAAGTTGGGGCTAAAACCTCTAGTTTCAGGAAGAAGCCAGCTGAGAATTTTACAGCTGTAGACAAATATCTAAAAGGATTTGGTTCATTAAGCATTAGCCAGAAATCACACAGGAATGCCTGAATATATTTTAAAAACAAATAAAGTGTAAATTAAATACACAGAAGGCTTTTCTCAGAGAATAAATAAAAATTTTCTCATCTTTTGCTAAAAGTCTTCAAGCAGGACCTTTAATGGAGTTTAGAAAAAGTGTATGAATAAATGTGTACGACCATTTCTTTCACAACCATTTAATTTCTGATAGGATTCATTAGCTTAAAAATTCATGAGAGAAATTAATGTTTTCCTGGGATCTATGGGTCATCTCAACTCTTTTTTCCTCAGTGCCCCTGAGACTCTGCTACCCATATTTCTGTTTTGTGAAGGAAATGGTTATCTAACAAGTGATAGGCTTAAGATCATTCCAGCCAGTAAGTGGTCAGAGTTGAAGTGGAGCTGGGAATGATGAGTCTTGGTCTCCTCAGTTTGTTGCCTCTGCCTTTTCTTCTTATAACACTTTGTACTATAAACTTAAATTATTACTGTATGACAGGAATCTTACCCTCATTAAACTGAGGGAGATGTTAAAATTCTCCTCTGATCAGCATCAGAGAAAAATACCTGTTTGAGGAAGAAATGGAATATCTGTATGAATTGGGCTTATAGTAGAACAATTAGAACATTGAAGTGGCTTTTTCTTCTATATATGTAGTATCTGATATCAGGATGCTTGTTATCTGGTGGAATTAGAGGTAGCCCTTTTGAGCTGAAGTTCTGCATTGGTTCAACATCAGGCAAAATTACAAAACAGCAAGTCTGTGTATGATATAAATGCTTGGACACATTTGATGAGTTTGGAGAAAACAAGCAAATAATTCTTAGCACACTCATTCACAGTGCTGCACATTAAAAAAAAATCAGAAATGTGCAACTTAGTTAATTATAAAAACCTGAAGAAAGCAACAAAAAAGCAGGAAAAAAGCACCTCCCTTGCAGTGCTGTAGTCAGTGAAGTTAGTGAAGTTCTGCAACTGCATTATAATATTTGCTTTATAAAAAGAGCATCCCCGATGTTTCTTTTACTTCATTCAGACCATATTTCTTTTATTCTCAGAATAAGAAAGCACTGCAGTTTGTATCAGTAAGTGCTACTTATTTATACATTGGATTTAATTATATATGAAGATAATCCTTCTGGCTTTAAAATGCAATCTTAGAGGTTGATACAATTTTGTCTGCGGAGTAGAATATTGCCAGTATAAACTCAGTCAGAAGACTGAGTCTTGGA
Source organism: Hylia prasina (assembly GCA_013397195.1). Classification (NCBI taxonomy): domain Eukaryota; kingdom Metazoa; phylum Chordata; class Aves; order Passeriformes; family Sylviidae; genus Hylia; species Hylia prasina. The sequence goes on from VYXD01005457.1 coordinate 251,191, forward strand.
ATGAATATAGAAGTTATGCTCCTTCTACAGACAAGCATATGAATAAATGTGAATGATTTATCTCAGCATCTTGGTTTCTTTCTTTTATTACGAGTTACAGCTCTCTATATTATACTTGCTTTGTTTCAGCAACATTTTCTGGAATGCTGCCTAGCACTGTTTTTCTTACCGTAGCTAGAAATTAAAAGAATATAAAGGTGCCAAAACTAAATAGCATTGATTATTCTATTTCCAGTGGTATAATCCTTCCAAACCCAAACTTTTAATTCCTAGCATCCTTAACCTGTTGAGTTAAGCAGTCTAAACTAAGCTTCTCTTTTATGTGTCAAAAATGAGCTGGAAACTACTAACAAACCATTTCCTCTCATTTAAACTGTGAGAAACCACTAACTTAGGGAAACTTTGCTTTTCTGTAGAAGAGATCTTGACTTGGAGGAGAAAGTATCTTCATTGCATTTAGGAGAAAATTAAAGCAGAAGCAATATTAATAGCAGTATTTTTATTCCTTTGTTGTGGTATTTATCCCCACACTTAACATCCCATTTTATATCCCTACAGATCCTCATACCAGGGAGAAGACAGTCTTTATCTAGGATAGTTTATCAATCCTTGTTGGTTTGGATTGTAAAGGGAAGGCTTATCCTTATGCCCTTTGTTCTCTTATTTTCTCCTTTTTCTGCTTACATTAGAAAATTGCTAGGGTAGATGGCCATATCTTGCTGGTTGGGCAAAGCATAACACAACCCAAGGATCAAGGAAAAGGCACAAAAATGAGGCCTGGAACAGAGTAATGACAGGATATAGTCTTTAATAGGAGTTTCCCTATGGGAGTAAATCAAGGAAATAAATCAATGAAGAAAAATAAAATGTAAATAAATGTATAAAACCAGGGAGATTTGTTAATAGAGTATTTGAAACCCCCCTAACTTCTACTTTGGTCTGCATCTTCTTATATGATTTTAGAGAGACAAAGAATGCTTTAAATAAACTGCTGTCATCAGTGTGAAAAGGGTTTTGCATTTGTTTTGGAGCCTGCTTCGTGAATTTCCTTGAAATCAGTGAGGTTTGTGTAGGCCACTAATCTCAGATAATTAGTTCTGGAGGTAAGCCAGCTAAAGGGAAGCTCATCTTTCTCTTAAAGTAAGCGAGCAGTGCAGCATGACAAAGGAGGGAAAGGTCTGGTGATTTGTGCCTTATTGCTTGCTTCTTAGCATTGAGTTTTGGATGTGTTATGTGAGAAAAGAATATGAGTCAGAACTTCGAATGCAAAGAACACAAATGTATTGAGTCTTGTCACTACAGGGGGTTACTGACACTGTCCATACATTTGGATTGGGATGAATAAGTGTGTAAAAGTAGGGTAGAAGTTTGAGAAAGACATAGGAAGTCTTTCAGTTTAGCTACATCCAAAATTTAGATATTTTAACTGTATAATAGCAGAAAGAAGAAAGAATTATTTTTTAAAAGCAGCAATATTTTATTTTCTGTGATCTGGTGTGGCAGCAATAGCCTGTATGGAACGGCTCCCGTGCTCCTTCTACTTCTGCTCTCGTCTGCAAGTTGCTCTTGGATAGACAGGTAAAGACAAGTCAAATATTCCTCTAGATCTTTCTCAGCAATAGATATGTGCAACAGGCTGAAGAAAGAGTGGTTCTGCCTGTATTTAGTGTTGGCTTTCATTGCAAAACAGGATGCACTTTTGCCAGTTTACGGTGGCAAAACTGATAGTGTCACGGAACAAAGGACACCATCTGCTCAGTGCACAGGGGAAAAGGAGGCAGCAGCAGGGCTATGGTTGAAGGGTAAAATATGAAATCTTAGAGCCAAACCAAAAAATGCTTGCCTGAGTGAGGTCTGCAGGTCTGGGCCCCTTGGGAAGTGCACACTGATGAAGGCTCCCTCTTACACTTGGTTGTAGAACAAGATCAAGGCTTGTACTACAGCTTTAATTTGACCTGTGGTGGGTGTATACCATGAGCCTTTTTCCCACTAAAGCATCTGTAATTGTGAGCTTCTGAGTTTGTTTTGACTCTATTTTCAGAATTCCTGTTCATCCTTAAATGCCAATAATTTTGGATTAACTCTTACCTATTAAAATCTAAGAATCTCCCAGGAAACTCTGTAGATCCCTAGAAAGTGTGTTTCCCAAATAAAACTTTTTTTTTCTTTAAAGACTGCTGAGAGAAGAATATGTGCTTTTTTTAGTAGAAGTTTCACAGAAAGGCAGTTCACAAATGAAATTTTCATCAGATACAGTGGATCAAGAAAACATGCATACAGTCTTCTATTGCTGAACCAGGAAGCCTGTTGTTATTGACAAACCTTAGTGATAGCCCCCTATGACAGGTCTGTCTCAAGTTTGTTTACTAACTTTTTGTATGATGGGTGCATTTCAACTGCTGGAGCTTCAAAGTTTTTGTTAATGTTAGTGGTGAAATAACATCCACCATACCAATCATATTTTTTCTGTTATGGAATTTTAAAATATGCTAATTAATATCTTGGCAGAAAATGCAGCATGGCAGAGGTCCTGCCACCCAAGGACCCTTGTGGGGTTCTGTTAGTTCCCATGCAAACCTCAAAAATAAGCTACAGCAACAATGAAGTCTGGTAGAATATAGTGTGAGACTGCTTGCCTCTGTAGGCAGGTGAAGCAGCATTTAATGCATCTCTGCTGCAGAGTTCAGAGCCTCTGTTGTATGCAAGTGCAGCTGATGTGCTGGACTTTAAGTCACTAATTGCAGAAGAGTGTGCTCCAGGTGCATAGCTATGTATTTGCTCTCAGAGTTGTGGTTTTCTCACTTCCAGTCATTCTGTTTGTGGTAGCAATCGCTTCTCAGTAGCCTGCTGGTGACCCTGGGATAATCACCTTTGTTAGTTAATTACTTTGGGGAGCAAACATGGGATCAGGTCATTTGTGAGTGATTAGTGGGTCTGGAAATGCAAGGAAGCGGATAACTTTGTACATGTGTGCAAGTACACACGTGGAAGTGGACTGTTGGTGGTTCTGTTCCTCTGCATAGCCTACTAAAATTTGTTTGACATTGCTGCAGTAAGAAGTGGGAGTTTGAGATCAGTGTGATGGGTTAGAGTGGTTGTGATGATGGTCTCAAAAGAAGGAATCAGACTAAAATCACTAAAATCTAGGTCAGCATCTCAAATCACCTTATGAATATTTCTGCTGCTGTTCAGCAGCTTACAATATCTATTTAACCCAACCTGAGGTTTATTTAATTAGTGTTTCTTTTAATGGTTTGTAAGCACTAATGGATGTGAATTTTATAAATTTTCTCACGTGGGTGCATACAGTGTACACTTTGTGTGTCAGCCAGTGCAGACCCATATGCTATTTTTGAGATTCTTGGTTACAGTGTGGTTAATGTATCAGCAGTACTTCTGCTGCATTAGTAAACGATGTTTATTTCTGTATGATCAGCATCACTTTGGATCTGAATATACAAATATGCAAGTTTAAGATTCAATTTTTTTTTACCACTTGCTTTCCAAGTAATGTTTAATAGAAAGTCATCAATTAACCAGACCAGTAGGAATGTTTAGGTTCAAATATGGGACATTTGATGTCATAAAAAGAGTAATAAATGCTCTTTGCATATAATTAGCCTTGTGCTCAGGCCCTAATATTTCAAAGACTTGGATACATATTAAATCAATGGAAATATTCATCTATGAAATGTTAAGCAAATGCATAAATGTCTTTGCAGGATTGGGAAGTAATTAAGTGGAACGTAAAAAAATACCATTATGATCTTATCTAATCAAAAAGCGTGCAGTATTAATGCTTGCTGTTTTAGTTGGCTGTACAAGTACCACTTTCACAAACACTTGTGTAAATGAAATGGATATTTTCAGGAAAAATACTCAGAGGCTGGTTTAATAGATTTTACATTTTTGGCTTTCAGTATTAAAATGTGCTGTTACCACATTAATTTCCGTTTAAGTGAACAGCAGCAATATGCTGCTGTTTCAGTGTGTATAAGCTTGGTGGCAGATTTTTTCATCAGTGGCCAGGAACTATTTCCTTGTTATTACATTGAATTAAAATGGTATTAAAAATGAAGCATTGCTGCTTGCTGTAGAGAGACAGTTTGTCATGCTACTGGTGTTAAGACTGTTATTTATTGTGAAGAGCAAGGAATTAAACACTCTGCAAAAGAGGTCTGGGGAAGATGGCCAAGTTACCCTGTCAGTAGCAGCAGTGTATCCAGGACAGTTGTGGTACTCCACTGATTGGGCTTACAGTATTTTTAAATCTTCTTTCTCATCTGTTCAAATGTAATTTTTTTCACCTGTTTTAAATTTATTAATAGCATCTACTCCTATTTTTACTATTGTATGATCTTTGGTTAAATAGTGCAATATAAATGCAATCTTGTATTTCAAATGGTAACAGTAAGATTTCTTTAAAATACTTATTAATTGACTTCTTAAATCCACCTTGAGAATGCACCCATTTGTGTCTGGTAAGTGTAGTAGATCGGCAATTAAAAACAGCTTTTCCTGAAGAAGTACAGCTTTTGAGTTTTTATCAGTGGCCAAACATTTGGTTTATGTCTTTATGTTTTGTTTTTTAAAAAACAGGTGGTGCTGTCTTTTGCTAATTCTGGTTCAAAGCAATCTAGCTGAAGTCATGGCCCAATAATTGAAATATATATTCATTGTCAACACGTGCACAGTTGTCTTTCTGCTATTAACTGCATGTTAGAAATATGACGTTGCATTTTTACAGTTAAAAACAGGATCAAATTTTTGTAAGTGTTCCGTATTCAAAATAAGCCAGCTGATGATTGCAGGTATTACCACCCAATACCTGATTGTCATTGCATGACACGTTATGCTTGTTCAAATGCATAATGCCTTTTTAGTTTAAAAAAATGTGCCGTTTGCATCTGCATTCCTGCTACTAACAACATCATCAAAGTTTTTGCAAGTCTTGTAATAAGATAAAACACAATGTTCAAGATGCATTTCAGAAATTCTGTGCTGTGCCTTCCTGAAAAAAACATTATTCCAGACAGAGCAGGGTAACTCTTCTGAGGAAGTCTTCCCCTAAATCACAGCAGTAAACACTTCTTTCCATTTCCCATTCCACCAGCACTATTCCATGAGAGCTGGTGGTAAGCCCAGGCTTATTAGGCACTGGGCAGAACTGAAATTTTTCTGAGACACTGCCCATTAGACAAACAGAACATCTTCCCTGAGAGACATCAGGGTCTTGTCAGTAGTTAAAATTCATTTTCTTACTCAATATGATATTTTATTTTCAATAACAAACCAGTTCACTTCAATAATGTACCTAACTAAAAAAAAATCTTTTATTATTCTGATTTATTTCAAGTAATCACTTTTATTTCAACTAAATTTAAAATAATAAAATTCAAAAACTTAATTTCAGAGGTTCAGTATCTAAAAAGATCAAATTGCAAAAGGTTTTTGATAGTGTCAGTAAGACTGAAATAGCTAAAATGAAAATTTTCAGCTAGCATAAACTTATTTCATTTTAAAAATCTGAAAAAAAACAAGATGCAAAAGAACACTTGTACTCAGTAGATATATTTAACTTTACAAAACATTGTAAGTACTGATTTGAGAATGCTCAGTATGTTAAAAAGGTTGGAACTAAACCCCAAATCCTACAAGGATCTGAGAACTCATGTTTAGTATTTTGGTATTAAGTCCAATTGGCACAAATGGGAATGTGTCCTAAATTGATCAGTGTTCATGTTGTTGACAGAACTTATTTTTCTATCAGAAGATGACAGGTCATCAAAACAGATTTTTTTTGCTAATAGAATTTTTTTCACTTTGATTAAATATTGCCTAAAAGATTTTTTGCGGTTTTTTGTTTGTTTGGTTGGTTTTTTTAGTAAGAGAAATTAACAGCATTATTAATAAGATGCCCATTTAAGCAGTCAGATGTCAGTTCATATCTTGATTGACTTGGTTTTTGTTAGGGTTTATTTTAATGTTGAATAGAGAATAGTTTCAAAACCTCAATATTTTCCACAAAACACTACTATTTTTCAGCCCTCTTAAGATTTGAGGGCTCTGAGTAAGTGCAAAAGGTATTCTCAAGCTTATAAGACAGGAGTGAATGTGTTTATTGATGCCCTTGAGGATCACATTGTGCAGCAAGGATTGGTGAAGTGAATAATCAAAAAATAGAAACATTTGAATGCATAGACTGAATTCTGTGTATGTGTTCTAACACTGGCTTAAGGATTTGACTTGTAAGTGTTGTAAGCTAACTAATATTAAATGAAATTTAGACTTGATTGAATCTCAGCATGAAGATGCCAACATTCAAATTGATTCATTAGCTGGCCTGAATTCTCTGCTAAAATTTACTAGCAGGCACAGTCAGAGGACTTATCCTGGATGATGTTCATGTCGTTAACAGGAGCAACCACTGGCAACATGTGCAATGTCAGCCCACAAAAAAGGAGAAAATAATAGACTATTTAAAACACTACAGCTATTTTTTAAAAAAGGGCAAATCTCTGTCATGTTAAAATATTGCTATTTTTGCGTTACTGATCACTTTACAACCAGTGTAGCAGCCAGAGGGTGACACAATGGAAGTTTTTGTGGAGCAGGGTGTGCTTGCTTCAAGGAGCTAGTGTGCCAATAGAGGCACACACCAAGTGAAGCTAACATACTGGGTGAATTATGTGTCCCATCACACCAATGACTGCAGAGCAATAAAACCACCCTAAGTGTTCTAGTTACAATCAATTACATCATGCTTTAATCACATTTTAATGATGTATTAACCAAGATTTCAACAGCAATTAGTTTAATGGGTGTTTGCTTTTTTAAAACTATTTTAACTGTGGCTATATCCAGTAAGATTAAGAAAAAAATAAAGCATTGATTGTGACCTCCTTCTCCAGCAATTTTGCATGATGGGACTGAAGAGGGAGATTTTTCAGTTACTAAGTATTCATGACTGTTAATAAGGTGCTATGTGATTATATACTGCAAGATTCTTCTCATCTACAAAGATTCTGCAAAATCTAACACACTAAACTGGAAATAATTATTGCATCTCACATCCTTTAGGGCAGAAAGTAACACACTGGCTATTGCTATTTAGGCAAAGATTAAAAGATGCAAAGTAAAATTATTAATCATACTAATTTTTAGTAGAAGGGTTTAGAAAACTTCTATGTCTGCCTGTAATATTCCCATTGATGCATATTTTCCGTATAGAAAACTGACAAATATCTCTGGGAATCCAGCTCCCTTTAAAGTGCTCCTAAGGATATTCACAGATAAAGAAAAGAGGTTTCACAGCAAAACCCACATAAAAACCAATATTAGGAATGATACCAAACTTAAAGGATGTTGTAAAATGAGCATGGAAAAATGTACAAAATGAATTCATGCCCATTTACATGCTTTCAGTCAGGCTACCAGATAACAAAGCCTCTGTCTTTGTGTTAACACTGCAGATTAGGTCAAGTTTTTACCCCTCTGAGCTCTTTTCCTGTAAATGACGGGTTTTGATGTGAAACAAGCAACATGTCAAAGCAAGTTGAAAGATGTAGGCATTTTATGCCATGTCACAATGACAGGCCGGTGAATATTTGGGCCATTAGGGGCTTATTAGTGAATAAATGACCAGATGGTTCAGTGATGCACAGAGATGGACAGAACTGGATGCTACTAATCAGCACTGTCTGTACTTGATGTCAAATCACATGACACAGTAACCCATGGATACCGAATAAAAGTTACCATTAGCAAGTCAATTTGATATCTGTGTGGTGTAAACAGACTTATAACTGCACTTCAGAGCTGCCTGTTGTTAAGAAGAAATAATGGTAGGGTATTTAAATAAACATACTCTATCTTATCAAGTTATGATAAATATAAATAGAATTTCAATTCCAAGGACCTCCTTTTTATTTTGAAGAAACTGTGGAAGCATTTACATATTAGCCTATCTCCACAGACAAAAAGCCTGGTCTGGAAATGCTGTAAAAGAGAAGCAAGAGGCACATTCTTCAATCACCATGGTTAGCTAGTGATGCTTTGTTTGTGCATTTGTCACAGGAATGCAAACTTTGAGAATGGGACCCATTTTCTGGGGGGTTGTTGTTTGCATTTTTGTGCATTCATGCTTTGATTTTTTTTTTTTTTTCACTGATCTTGATTTATGTTTTACGTGCTGCTACCTTAGATTTTCACCATGTGTTTTTTAAAATTTATTTTGACAAACCCCGTAAGCAAGTAATTTCCAAAGCATTGCACTGGGGTTAGAAGCTTTGGGCATTTGGTAAGGACCAGACCCTGAGCTGATCTTGAACCACTCTGTAGAATAAGCAGTGCCAGTCTGAATGGAAGGGGCTTGAGCTAAGGCTGGGGATGGGAGAGGCTTCACTGCTGCACTAAATCTCCATGAGTGTAAACTAAAAGGAAGTTTTCTCCTGAATTTTGGGGAAGTATGTCTGAGGACTGTAGAGATTTGGGGTGTATCCTCATCTCTGAGCCCATGACACACCAGTAATGCACCTTTTTTTTGCACATTTGAGGGATGCTTTACTTCTTTCATAAGGTTCTTTATAGCAAGTGAGAACAAATATGGCCTTAGGACTGATGATTTTTGGTGTTGTACTAATGTGGTTGAGGAGGTGTTTTGAAATGGTGAACAAAACTTCTTCAGTCTGAGGTATCAGATTAACTGTTTGTGACCCCTATTCTATGATGTTCACATATGAATTTTACATAGTGGGTGAATAATTTGACAATATTTTGTCACCTTAGATGTGTTTAACTGTGAGTTACCCTTGATCCTGATTTTCTCTCTTGCATCTCCTTTGGGAAAGAACATGGGAAGAATTTTATGGTAGGAGTGACCATGAAACATGCTGTTCCCATGATTAAACATGGAATCAAGTAAGAATTAGGCAAGTCCAATAAAAAAAGTACTTCCATGTGAGCAGCCAAAAATATATTCGCATTTGTGAAAGTACTAAATGTATGAAAACTTGGATTAGCCACAAATACAGCAGGATGGCTTAAAACTGGGATATATATTGCCTTTTAAAAAAAATCCCTGTTGTGATATGAATGTGGTTTTATATAGAAAACACGAAGATAATAAAATAGTACAAATAAATTACACAGTGTTGTCCTTCAGGAACAAAATGCTCAACTGCTAGTATTGCTATAGTGATTGTTGCAATACTGTATTAGGCAAAACCCTGCTGTTTTTAATGTATCTGTGCCAGTGATGATCTGAAGATGCCTTGAGTGAAAGTGAAAGGAAACAGGGCACACATTAATCGATCTTTCCACTGGAATTCATAAGTTTTGTGAGGTTATGGAGGCTGAAAACCAAAATGGATTAGAGAAGTTTGTGGGAGAGCTCACCAGCAGTTATTAAGAACCATGGACTAGGTCTGTCCTTTAGCTCATGAAACTCCTACACAATCATTTGCTGGAGGTTGGGAAGGACAACCATGCCAAGGGTGCTCTTTAGGTTGGTCTTGATCCTTTAATTTTTACCTAAATATGCTCTAGCCATCATATCTTTTTTTTTAATATTAAATTTGCCACTGAGGTAATTTAAAATCCCTCTCTATTTGGAGAAGGAAAAAGTGTTTTATGCTTTATCTGGTTTTTATTCTTTTTGATACTAGACCTGGAAATGAGATATGCCAGCAAGCTTTACCAGAAGTTTGTTAAATGCAGTGGTTTACCCAAAATGTTCAGCTGGCCATCCCTGGAAACTGCATTTCAGTCTGAAGCAAATCTTGAGTGGATCTGGAATAACTTCACTGATCTGAATAGAAATCACTGCAATCTTAGTAGTTTGAGCACAGACTGAATTAGAGATTGTGCTCTTCTTTTAATTAAAAAAAAGTGAATTCTGTACTTAATAAATTGTACAAAGAGCTAAAAAGGAGCATTGTCTAAACTTATGTAAATACTGTGTTAGCAAAATTCATGTATTTCCTGAAGGTTTTATTTCAAAAGTAAATCTGATGCAGAGATTACTGATCAGCACGTTCTTGCTGTTAGGGGCTTTCCCATTCCAGTTGTGACAGACTGCTTCTACCAATGTTTCTTTCTCTTCATAGTTGGTTGGCTACAATATAGCTGTTGGTACAATATCACACTTGGTAGATGCCATGCTAGTCAGAGAGTATTCTGTTCCTGAAAATAAGGGTGTTGTCATCATGTTTTCTTGCTATTGGTGACAACAGCAAAAGAAATGCACCTTCCTTGGAACAGCAATACCTTATAGAAATATTTCATTTCTAGAAAACCTGATTTTGGATGGAAAGAATTTTTTAAAGTTAATTTCATGGTAAATCTGCCTGTACTGCTATGCATAACATTTGCATGGCAGTAATACATAATTTTGAGAAGAGATGTGAAACAGTTGTCACCTATGGTGGCTGTCATGGTGGGTAAGATTTGTTCAGTGGAAATGGTCAAAGGCCCTCAGCCAAAGCAAACATATAGAATGTTTATTGCTGTATGGAATGTGTTGCTGTAAAATAGTGAGAATCTAAGTGTCTGCAGCCTCACTGCAAAATGTAGTGACCTGAAAAATGTATTATAAAAAGAACTAATGTGGGTTTGCATGCAAACATGATAGATAGTTTCTCCTCTCCCTTTCAGGTTTGAAGGCACGTGCTGGTACCTTATTGCTGGCTGGAGATTGCTTAGAGACTGTGGAAGAAAGTTTTCCCTCTTGTGCTTTGTGGTGTTACCTTTCCACCTGCCATGCACAGTTCAGACTTGCTCTGTGTCTGGCTGGACACTGGCAATGATGCTGTGGTGATGCAGAGGACACAGGCAGTGCACGAGAGCAGGTTTTGCCAGGCCTTTGGGTCAACACTGCCTTGCTGTTCTTCAGTTTTCTTAACTCACATAACTCAAACCAATGTGAGGTAAAATGCATCAACTAGCATATACTTGTAAAAATCAAAAACTTGCAAACATAGTTTACAAATCTGTAGGAAAGGAAAAAATTATGACAAAAAAAAAAGGCAAAAATTATGTTCAGGTGTGCTTTTAAACTAAGATCACACCTAATGGCTTATCCTTGTCTCTGTGAGATCTGGAACACTGACTCCATGGAGATGAAATTCAGTTGCAAGTAATCTTCTGTAAAACTTTTCTTGTTCAGTGGTGACTATTCCAAAGCAACAGGTCTGTGAGCAGTTTGACTGGGGTGAAGGTGAATTTTAGCAACCTTCAGGCTGGTGTGAGGAGGAGGAGGAAGAAAAAGACTATCCAAAACACACCTCCCAGGGTAAACAGTAAAAACATAGCCAAAAAGCACAGAGAAATTGAAGACACCCTTGGAAAGTAGTAAATTGAAAATTCTACTGTATATTTAGCAATCTCTAAGTAACGGATGTCCAAAGATTAGACAAATATATTGGAGGACAAATCTCATAGAATACCAACAGCTTTAGAGAAAGATTGCAAAGAATGTATTACGTAACTGTGTGTTTTAGTGGAGGGGAAAATCTGCCTGCCCTCTTAATGCCCATTTCTGTTCCCTTTGCAGTCAATTGGAGTTTTGACATTGCCTTTTGTGGAAAAAGCTTGACCCTGTATTTAGTGCATTACATTGAATAATTGCTACATACCTGCAGAATGACAATGAAAAAAATTATGTTTTTGACCTGCTGCCTCTGGTGGCTTTGTAAGTTTGCTGAGGATGCAGCAGCTTCATATAATAGCTGCTTATTTACTAATTAATTTACCTGTGAATATATGAATAGCTCTTATGCAGTGGTTTCCTAGCAATTCAGTTCTGATATGCATCCTTTGTTTTCTGTGACAGGATGCGTGGGTGACTGGATGTGCATGACCACAGGCTTCCCTGTCATCAAATGTGGGGATAATTTCCATGATTACCTGTTCTTTTAGCAAATTAATTCGAGCAAGTCTCCTATTTGTCTTATACCTTCAGAGGTTTGGGATTTGAGTCAAACTCCTATCAGAAAAGCAAAGCAGATGATCATTACATCTCTATTCCATATTCGAGTATGTTTTATGAAATTTATAAAAGAAGGTTTTTTAACACTTAATGAAACATGATGGCTTAATTCTACCTTGACAGAGAGGGTATTGGTTAGCGTTACTAACTAGCAACCTCTCTCTTCTAACCACCAAGTTCTTGTAATGAAATTATTTCAGCATCAAAATTTGCAGGTGTGTGTCTGTTTTGTAAACGTGCCCACGTGAATTAGGTCGACTGCATACAGGAAATTCCACTGGGTTTGTGTGGCAAGGTTTAGCTAGAGGAGGGGGCCACAGGGGTGGCTCCTGTGAGAAGCTGCTAGAGGACCCCATCCTGGAGCAGCTGGATTCCCAGAGGAAACTGCAGGAAGCCCATGGTGGAGTGGGCTCCTGGCAGTACCTGTGGACCAGTGGAGTTAGAAGCCAACACAGGAGCAGACTTACTGGCAAGACATATTGACTTTTTGGGGCACCCACACTGGAGCAGCTTGTTTCTGAAGGAGTAGTAAGTGTCAATATTAATTTTCACTTAGGCTGGGGTGTGAGGAGCTACCTGAAAACACCAATTTTACAGAAAAGGACCAATGAACTATATAAAAGGACCAAACAGGAAACAAAAACTTCACTATTTTCTCTTATTCTGTTCTTTTTCTCTGTTCTGTTCTTCAACCCCTCAATCTTGAATTAATTTTCTTCACAACTGACCAGGAATTATGAGGAAATAAGCCTGACTATAGAAAGGTGTCCTTTTTTGCCTTCTTCAGGTGAACAGAAAAACTGTGAGTGAAATACCTCCATAGCAAGAGAAAAGAAATATGGAAATCTCTTTTTTGTGACCATGTGCAGGTGAGAACCCAAAGCACCAACAAAACAGACGAAATATTTTTCCAATATTTCCTATTCATGTTGGAGTTCACTCTGCCTGACAAGTTCTTAGGCATCAGCTGGTGAAAGAGAGGAGAGCTGAAGAGACCCTGCTCTCACATGAGAAAAAGAGGAGAGGGAATTTTTCTCCCTGTTAACATCAGAGATGCTGTGGCAGTGCCCTTTCTGGGTTGAACACTAACCCTGAAGCAATGCTTTAGGGCTTTGTGTAGACAGCTCAGAGCAGGAGAGCAAGAGGCTTCCTCAGCTCTTTGTACAGGCTTTCCATCCAAAGGAAAAGTAACAGACTGTTGCATAAAGTCTGAAAAGTTAGATGCAATATAAGTGTTTCCTTCAAGCTTCACAGCTCTTGAATATGGACTGAGCTATAAAAGGCTCCTCTCTGTTCACTCAATTTTTAATTTTTTTTGCCACATGGGTCACACTGCTTTATGATTTTACAGGCACGCCACCTTCAGCAAGCATTTTTAAAGAGCTTCAGGTGCCTCAGTACTTCCTAAATGTGTTAAACATATGAAAATAAATATTCAGATTATCTTAAAATGTTTAAACATCTCTGAATTTGTTGTAGGTTTGAAAAATTCAATACTTGCAATTTGGGAGTAGTACTGATTCCTACCTTTAAGTAGCTCCATAGTTTAAAACAATTAAGTATTGTGGGGAAATCTCAAAAAAAAGTTAGACTTCATTTCATATAAAACCCACGAATTTTATACCCAAAGAAATATCCCTTTGCATCAAGTTTTATGCAATTGTAATATTGTTTGCACTGGTTGTGATTTGTCTCTAGGATATGAATAGTACCATGTTCAGAAACTAAATTTCTAATTTACAGTGAGCAAGGCATTTAGATGTTAGGATGGATGCCTGTTGTAATAAATATCTTTAACTGATGGCATATCAAGAAATACAATAAATCTAAATAATAAAGCAGCCATACATGTAGTGGTAACTCATCCTAAATATGTCTAACAGCAGATAACTTCAGCTTTTAAAAAATTTCTTTTGGTTTTCTTATTCAAACAGATGTTTTCACTAGTCTGAGTCACAGTAAAAAATGTCAGTTTATTAGATTTTTGCTAGTTGGAGTTTTTATTAGTTGGAGATGTGGCATACTTACTGCTGTTGGTAAATAAGCTTTCCCACAAACTGAATATAACACCTGTGTTTGCAGAAATCTAGACATGGCATCTGCTGGCAATATTTTTTTTCTTATTGGGACAGATTGAGGGGAGGGATAACACCATTTCTTCCAGTGATGATGATAACATGGAATACAACTGAAAAGTCATTGAACTTTGTTTCTGCTTGGGTTGCAAGGTATGGCTCCTTTGTTCCCTTGCTTGAAGTGTCCATTCATTGTTCCAAACACACAAAACAAGTATGCTCATAATTCAGAGGAATGTGCAAAAATTATATTTATGCTACAGCATTTTGGAAAGGTATGAAAATCTACATAGAGCTGCATATTCCAGTACTCTGTTCAAAGCATCTAACTTTGTCCAGAGACCTTTGCAGGCCCCAGGCTCTGAGCAGGAGCCTATCTTCCTTCGCAGGTATCCCAACTTCCGTGACCCTACCTACTATCAGAACACATGGGGAAAAAAGTGCAAGATGCTGCCAGTGTCAGGGTACTGCTGCAGAACAGAGCTGTAAGCCTTGTCCATGATCCTGGGTCATTTTCTTCACTGAAATGATTGGAAAATAGCAAAGAAATATTGTTGGGAATTAAAATGTGTCAAAAAGGAAAGCATTGTTTTGCTGTAGTGCTAGTAAGACACTACTGCTGTAATGACTTCTGTTTTGTCCTGCAGTCAGTTGGACATGAGTGAGTTCTCACAAGTCCTAAAGTTTTTACTTTATTTTTTTAGAATAACTAGGTGTTAGCAAAGTTATTTTAACAATATGCTTGCCTGGGGTATTTTGGACAATATCTGTGGGCAGGCAGCGAAATCAAATAACACCAAAGATTGTCTCTAAGGTAGGAGGAAAAAAAAATCCCTTCCCATATCTTTTTTTTTCTCCTTTCAAGAGAAAACATGGAATCATTTTTAAATTCAGAGGGATTTTGAGACTGAGCTTTAAAATCCTGGGGTATATGTGTGAAATAATCTACCAACTAAAAGCTATGGGCTGGTCAGCTGACCTACAACCCCTGCTACTCTGATACTCTCCAGTGTGCAGTAGTATATGATTCATATGCACTTACATCTGACTGTGTTCATCTTCGAAATAATCACTTCATTCTAGATAAATGTATTCAGTGCTATGACTACTCCATCCATCATATTAGGTAGGGTTGTGCAGCTGAATGCAGCTCTATTCCAAATAATGATGGTCTCTAATATTTCCCTGAAAATGTGGGTAATTTATTATCATAGGCTAATTATGCCCAATACGGCTGTAGGCTGACATTTATTGCAAGAGGTGGGCTGAAGGGAGCCAGGAGGTATTGCATTGTCACCAGAGCAGTTTCTGGGAAGAAATTTAGCTGCTTGTCCAGCATTTCTGTCAGAGCTCTGGGAAGCATTTCCATTCCTGCAGTGTGCTGGATGAGCTTGCTTCTCCCCTGTTTCAGGCAGGATTGATGGTTACCCATAGCTTCCCTTGGTTAGGGATCACAAAAGCTCCTTCTCTCTCCCCACATGTGCTCCTGGTAGGAGAAGCACAGCTGCTTTGTTTCAGTGGCAGGCACATTCCTGCCTAAATTAGCCTAAACAGTGACCTGATTTGCAGGATACAGATCCCCACTCCTATGGCCTTGGTTTCTTGTCCAAGTGGCAACGTTCAGCAGTTTCTCTTCCCCATCTCTGAATGCACAGACAGGGACACAAAGCAGTAAAATCTTGGTTTACAGACATCTGCTTCTCATCTGTGAAAAATACAGCTTTCTGTGTCTGCCCAGGAAAACTCAGATCCAGAAACTTTCTTCAATATGGGATCTCCTAGACAGAAAGAAGAAATGTCACCTGTTCTTTCTACTGTAATTTAACCATTTCTTTGGGTTGTTTCTCTCTTCCATCGGCTGCTTTTGCTTGGAAATTAATAGCTGAGGAAAACATGATTTTAATGGCTGTGCAATGTTTTTGTTCATCTTGGGAATTTACCGCAGGATAGCTCTACCTAATTCAGATCAATGACAATTATTCATTGACTTGAGTGGGAATGAACACTACCTCTATTTTTTATTATCTATGCATGAAATAGCTCAGTTAACTGAACTATTCTTTAATCCCATATTTTTGTTTACACTTCTCTTTTTGTGAGTGTCTAAGTATCCCTAAGAATGTTATCAGACCCTTCCCAGAATTGTTAAAAGGGCTTTTAGGTCACGTCTGTGGCTGTTATTTTCTAGGTAGGATAACTCGACCCCCCATGGCTTTTCTTACAACTGAGGTTCTAGAGACCTGATATCATCATTGCTGGCCTACAGTGCACCCTTTGCAATGCAGTTTTGTGCTTCCAGCAGCAGAGTTCTGCAAACAGGCCTGGGTGAGCTCCATATGGGTTTACAGCTGTGAAACATCTTCTTCTGTAGAAAATGTACCACCTCCTGCTTATTGCTTTATCCCCTTGCTAATGCCACTTGATGTTTGCCTCTGCTGTGTGCTAGGTTGATGGTTTCAGGGATTTGTCTACAATAACTCCCCAAAGTTATCAGCTGTGTTAGGGTGCTTCACCCAGGAATGGACTCAGCCATTTTACCACCAGGAAATGTATGCTGGATAGTCCTGAGAAATAGGGAAAATGTATTAGTTAAAGTGCATTGTGGAAACGCTGCTCTTAGTGAAAGCAATTAATGAAGAGTATGCAATGATTCTGAGCTGTGAAAAGATATTTGAGGCCAGTGAATAAAAAGGTGTCATTTTAGCTATTCATTTTGACAAAAACAAAACTATGGCAAGCCTTTTCCATTATTTTTTGTCTTTGTGGAACCATTCAAAAGCAATACAACAGCAGAGTGTAAAACTGTGTTATTAGAGGTGTTGTTCAAAGGTGTTTGATTTTGAGGTTCACTTGAGGTGGTCAGGAGAGTAGAGACCATCCTTTGATCTATCAGATTGGAGAGATACTCGACTACACAATCACTAACTTCTGTGCCAGTGATTAATTTACTGAGACTTTAGGTAGGACTGTCTGTTCTTTAATTATCTTTGAAGACCAAAATAAGCTTGGGGTTTACAAGGAGGTTATATATGTTTAGGGTGAATTAAGGTGAAGTGTTCCTCCTTGATTTCATGATTTGTACTGAGAAACAAAAAGCAGATTCACTTTTTAGCCTGGTTAAGTGTGTTCATCTGATTATGGGAGTTTAGAGTTCTCTGCTGTCTCATGTGGGGTTTACTGGAGCACCTGTGGTCCAGCACGTGTGTGCATGGTGCTCTCCAAGCAAAGCAGCACCTTCTCATCTCCACCTCTGATAAATGATGAAAACCACACAACAACCTGAAGTCTTGGCAAGATGAAAGGGCTCTGTCCAGGCTAAGTAGAAGGGAGAAGCAATTATCTGAATGAAGAAGGTTTGTAAGTGAACACCTAGGAGGAATCTTCCTATTTATATCACATCATTGTTGTATGTAGGAGTGAAATTTAGTACTCAGACATTGATTTGAGGCAGGGTCACTTGATGTACTGTCAGCCAGTGGCATGCACACATACTTGGGATGGCTTTGGTTTGCTGTAGGTAGTGTTACTCCTAGATATGACTGAGGAAGCAAGTAATTTATTTTCAAAACTCTGCATATCCAGCAGTTTTTAATTTACCTTTTTCAGCCACATCCAATTTTATCAACCTACAATTTAACTCTAAATTTCAGGTCAGCACCAAGAGCAAGTGTGTGGAGGATGAATTGAATGGTGCTGAATGGCCAGGTCAGTGGTGGGCAGCCGTGTCACATGTGTCTCCTTGGCTCTGAAGACACGGGCTCGGCTGGAGATTGAGAGAGACTGTAAGCCTGGAACTGGGGGAGGTGAGCAGGCAGCACTGTGGGGGCACTGTGGTTTGGGGTGGGGGAATGGGGTGTCCAGAGCTGGTTGCAGCCCTGTATTTACAGGCCATTTTTCACACTGTCTGGTTAATTTTTTGGTTCCTGGTTTTCATTGAAATAAGCACCTGTAAATTAGTTGGAACTTAAAGTCCATTTAGAACTGTGAGAATCCTGATATAGATCCTGTGCAGTTTCCACATGACCTGAAGTACTGCACAGACAGTCAACAGATTATATCAAACCATACTACACAGTAATCTTTAAACCTTCCTGCCTGTTTAGAAAAGTATTACATTTTGTTTCTTATTGTTTGTATGGTACTCTAAGCTGCAAAAGAGAAGGGATATAGGAATAGATATAAGCTAATGGCAAACTTTAAGCACTGTATCAATAAAGACATTAAAGAGGTGATAGAAAATAAAAGAGACAGGGTCCTTTCTATTGATTGCCAGACCTGGAATGTGTGGTAGACATGGGCATTGCTCTATTTCACCACAGGCACTGTCCTATGCACCCACTGCACCAGCAGAGAGTGAGGTGATGTGGAGCTGTCATAGCTGATCCTGAACAAAGTACTGGCTGATTAATTAGAAATTTGTTATTTGCAGCCAACATACTATTGAAGCATAAGCTCCTAGATATCATGATTATTAAAAATCACTCCTTCATACTGCTGCAGAACCATGCCTTTAAACCAGACCCTCCTGCTTGTCCCAGAGTTTGCAATCTGCCCCTAAGCTTACAGCTTGAAGTCTCTACAGAAGGAAGGTAAGGTAGGAAAGGTGTGCCAGGCCCAGGCTGTGTTTTGGGCTTCCCAGGCAGAGGGGGAACTGTGGGGTCTTGCTCCCAAACCTTCCACAGGCAGTGCAGCCTGTCCAGCACCTTGGCAGGGCTCAGAGTGCTTGGGATGTCACTCTCATGCTTTGCTAAGGTATAGGATAGTCCTTGAGGAAAGCTCACAGGAACTGAGAGACAGGCAGTGTTTTATCATTTTTGTTTTGTCCCTGTTCCTCCTGCTACTGCCCTTCTTTTCTTATTTTCTGAAGGGTTGAGAAAAAACCCCAAAAGATGCTTGGACATAAGTGGGCTGGGAAATTGCTTCTTTTTCTGTTCTTTTGTCCTCTACATTATTTAATGGGTATAAGAAACACACCAGTAACCATTAGGCTTGCTGCTCTTCTGTCAAATTTTTCTTTATACTTTTCTGTCAAATTTTCTCAAAGTGGACTGTGAAACCTAATAATGCCTTCTTTCTCCATGTATCTGTTGGAACCACTGGAAATATAACCAATACCAGAACTTCTCTGTAAAGACCCAGAATAAAATACTGGCTTGTAGTAATTCCTTTCATTGAGCTTGTAGGATGAAAACCTCTAAGTTAGTGGCATGTAACTTCTGTGTCTATCTCCAAATTCTAGGAATCTGCTGTTGCTCCTCCCTGTATGCTATTAAAGAAAAGACCATCATTAAGGTCTTAAGGAAACCATCATTACTGCAGGTAAACTAAAAAATCATTAGACTTATACCAACTCCAAATGTGATAAAAATTGAGTTAACTGCTTTTTAGGTGACATTGTTTACCAAGAATTATAATTTACTTGTGTTTTTGTCAATGTAATTAATTGAGTGGTTAATTAGATATTGTTTATAGGAATCTGCCATGCAAAAAAAAAAAAATCAGTTTACTGCAATCCCTCCCTTTTTAAAATGAATTTCATTGCCATCAAATAAAGAATGTGTTTGTTTTTGTTTCCTCTGTTTAAATTCTGCTTCCTCCTTGTGAAACTGTTAATATGGTAGAGCCCTGCTCTGAAATTGCCTACAAACTCTTAAAAACATAGCTAATTACAGATAGCCCAATTTAAACTTTACAGCATTCTTGATACATTCAGAATGTAAGGAAGGTGGTTTATGCCAGCCAGCAAGAACACATTGTACTTCTGCAAATCTGGAGATGAAGCAAGAAGGACTCCTTCTGCTGGCAGAAAGTGAGGCTCACTAAATACAACTGGGAAGAAAAAAAATTTAAAATGTGGTGTTAGTGGATTAAAATTTTGTAATAAGTGCAGGTCTTGGTTGTGGATATTCCTCTGCTATGAAGGGCAGTGCAGGGGTAAAGGGATCAGAAGAGCAGTGCTGGAAGCACATTGTATCATATTCCAACAGCATCAGCAAGTAACTTGCATCTACTAATGGTTTGCTTGCATATTACTTCAGCAAAGTTCTGGGGGTTGTTCCTGGGAGTTTTGTGGAGCTGGGCACAGAGACTGGAGAAAAATGGAGCTGGGAAAGCAGCAAAACTGGACTGTGCTCTGGATGTCCAGCAGCCTTTGGCAGGTCATTCAAAATGAATTTTTTAAAAATTCCACTCTATAAAAGAAATAAAAATTATGTGTCTTTATTGCTTGTAGGTGAAAAGCCTGCTTTGTCAAGTATCACGACTAAAGACTTTAGTGGTGCAGAGATGCTGTGCAAAGAGTGTGGCAGGACAGTGCTGTGTAAAGGGGGCAAGGTCTGGCAGCCAGCTTAGAGCTCATTTCTGTCACAAGAACTCAGGATCACATGAAATTGTAGTGTCTGAAGATCTGTAAGGACATTGTTTTTTCTGAGATCATACTATTTGAAATTGTTTTCTTAATTCCCTCAATAATTTAAAATTGCTCAGCATTTCAACTCAGGAAAAATGATGCAACTTTTACAACCCTTCCCAAGACTTGTCAAAACTGTAGAATGTGGGACTGCCAAACTGGCCTGCAGCAGATGTTGATAAGAAGTGCCAGGCCTCTGAAGTTCTGTTGTCCATGGGTCCAAGAGGAAAAGCTGCTGGCTGAGGATTGTTCCTGGGTGTGTGGTCTGCACCAAGCAAAGAAGCGCTGCCTTCTCTGACCACCCCAACCCACACACCCAATCTCACTTTTCTCTGCTCTTCTGGAAAGGACAAGGAGGCTTCCTCCAGCTCCAAGGAGGCATTCCCGAGGACAAGAAGGAAGTCCTGAAACTTCTGAGCTCCTGTGCACTGTCCCAGCTGTCCTGTACTCAGATCATCCTAAGATTCTGGAGGAGGATTGGGATGCACAAAAGCTGCCATTCAATGAGACATGTCCAAGGTGCTGCACTTGAAATGGAGGATCACGGCTGTGACAACCTGGGGGGAAAGAAACCAGGTTATTGAATGACTACTGCTTGCTTTTCCAGATAGAAACAATTTTGGAGAGATGCATTTTGCAAAGGAACCTCCTGATGTTTTCTGTTGACCTCTCAGAAGTTCTCCTTAGGAAATGAAATGTAAAACACCTTTATCTTGTTGTATGTCATTTCCTAAGTGACAGCTGATTACATTTTAGGAATGTTTTCTCATTTTCTGAATTAAATCAGTTTGGCATTCTGTAGCAGACAGTACTCATTAACCTTTTAAAGATTGCCAAACTAGTTTGAAGCATTCATTGGCGGGGAAAATAAAAAAAAGAAAAACCCCTGTTAAACATCTTTTTAATCTGATGCTTCTGAAGCAACAAGCAACAAAGACTAGGTATTCTTGCTGTAATGTATTAGATGTGACACTGGTTTACACTCTACTTGAGCAGATTTGAAGAGGGTACAAAGTATGAATCAAGCTTGTGATGTATAGTAGGAATGTCATTTATCATCTTATCAAAGTTTGATGTTTAGAATGATACTGATTTTCATGATTAATGATTCCATATAACTCTTCTAGATTGTTGAGAAGAAGAAAATAAAAGTCCACTTTCTAAGCCTCACTAAACACACATGGCAGTAACCAGGATGTAAGGACTTGCAAGATCTCAAACCACTGGTGCTGACGAATTCATGAATATGTAAGTAGAACTAAATGAGAAACTTAATAATTCTGCAGGGTTTTTGCTTCCCTTACCTAGCCCAGCCCTCAAAACACAATGTTGGTAGTGACTGCATAATATTCAAGCCATGACTATTACTAAAAAGTACCTATTGAGTTGGTGGGTGAGGGGAAACATTTAAAAATGCTGGTCTTACATGTATACTTACAATGTTTGTGTGAGCAACATCTATGATATTCACCTTGTTAGTCTCTGTATCTCCAGTCTGTAAAGACTTTGTCATAACCCTGTATTGGGGAGGCTCAGTAATAAACTAAAGCTACACAAATTAATCTTTTACTTCATTTATATCTTACACAAGTGCCCTGTAAGCAGAAAAGGTCTGTAGCCACATCCCCTGATAATGTTGCTCTTCCATGCAGGGCATGTGTGTGCCATCACAAAATGGCATCTGTACATGCTTTGGTGGGCTCTTTGGCTAATTAGGTTTTAAAACAACATAGTTAAATCCATGGCACAGCCCTTCTCCCCAGAGAGGAAACTGGCTGAGACACATTACTTTGGGGACCAATCAATAGGGATCAATTCCTGCAGTACGGGACTAGAATGTTCCCAAATCCAGACTTCTTACCCCGGGGGACTTCTCCCAAATCCACTTTCTGGTAGTTTTGCTACCTTGTAATGCAATGAAGGCAGCTAACAGATCATTTGGCTCATGAGGAGTGCAGTAGTTAGAGATGAGTGTGCTGGTGCCCTGGTATCAGCCAGCTGGTCATAATAAAACCAGCCAAGGCAACTGGAGGCCACCTGAGAGAAATCACCCTCCTTTCCACAGATCCTGGCAAGAGGAAGTGCTGTCCTCAGTGGACCCATAGAAGGAGCTGTGCCATTTGAAGATACCTTCCTTGTTGTACCTCCCAGCCCATTTTTCCTCTTCTAAAGGTTAGAAAAAGGCATATCTGTGAAGATGCTAAAACTTGTTCCTCACATTCCCCCAAAACCAATTTGGAATAGGAAAAAAAAGAATGTAAAGGATACCAGTGTTCCATCCATTCAGTGTTGCCAGAGTAAAGATGGGTCCTGATACTTATTCAGAGTGTGTGGTGAGATTCTTTTGTGCTGCTCAAAGAGTCACACACTGAAGAAGTAGGAACTCTTGTAATTTAAGGAGGTTTTATGGTTCCTTTAAATTGTGTCCTGGTAAAACAGTTGTGTGGAAAACCCTAAGACATGGAGTTGTAACTTAAACCTTTGTAGGAAATGTCCCTGAAAACAGAAGACATATTTTAACTTGAAGTAAGCACGGTATAACCACAATCATACGGACTAAACATCAGCAAGGGAAGTATTGCTGGGGATTATGTGCTTTTCAACTCTGTTGTAGGTAACTCCTCACACCAGTAGTGAGTCATACCTAATATGCCTTGGATTTGGACCAAATTTGCTACATGGGAATGTGGTGCACACACCCCACACCCCTTCCCTTGTAATTGCATATTGAATGCCTGGCCACCACAGAGGAAAAGAGGTGAGGGCACGCTCCTTGAGCCTTGTTTTCCTGCCTGATGGCACAAATTTTGCTGGGTTGATATAAAGGTCTTCTCAAGCAATGACTCTTCCTGAGCTTAGATGGAGTTTTTGGCTACCAGAACATGTCAGCTAATTAGTATTTAAACATTTGTGTAGCAAAGGCTGTGGACATACGAATTTAATGTTATATTGAAATTCTTCTTGACTCATAAAATTTAATTTTACATTTTTTCAAGAATTTCTGACCTCTCAAGACAAGTGTTGTTTTAAAATACATATATATGTAATTTCTCTCCCTGTCTTAAAAACCACAAAGGAATGGAAAAAAAAATATCTTATGTATGTATGGTGTCCACAGGGTAAAAATAATTAACAATTTTGAGCATTTTGAGGAAGAGGAGCCCAAAATGGGGCAAGAACTGGGGAAGAGCTGAAAAACTGCATCCAGCATACACACAGGCAGAGCCTGGCAAAGCTCAGCCCACGCTGTGGGTGCCAGCTTAGTCCCAGCAGTTTGCATGCCCACACCTTCTCCAGGGACAGGGCTTGCCTAAATTACCAGAAGGCACACACAGTTATTTATCTAGAGTATGGTTAAGAAAGCAATCCATCCTCTGATGCTGTTTTCTAAGTTTCTGTTGTTTCCCAGTCCCTCCGAACCGGGGCTCAATGGACTTAGAAGGAAGGTCTGGCTGTCAGGAAACAGCTACAAGATGCTTTAAAGAAGATGCTGTTAATTTCTCTAAATAAGTTTCACCTTTCCACATGCATGAGGCTTCCTAACTGGCAGCCTTTGGATTTTGTTGGTTCTGGCTGCACACCTGCGCCTGTCTGTGCATTAAACCTTGACTGTAGGACTCTCGTCACAAATGAACTGTCAAATCATTACTACGTTTGATGCAGCATAATCTGTCTTGAAACTAGAATTGGTCCATCCAGGCTCAAATTTCACTTGCTACTGAGGCTAATATGCTGTTTTGAATATGCATTCATGGAGACTCGCATCCATTGGGATCCAGAGGGAGTACAAGCTAAGAGCAGATTTTCTGAATTAGCATGTCGAGAGGGAAGGGTCTTTCATTTAGACTGCTGCAGATGCCTCTCCCTCTTGTTCATTACAATTGCATTTCATCAGCTTTATGATGTCCACATGTCAATTGAGTGTGAGGATTTTGCACACAAAAGAGCCTCAGGGAAAACGACTTCACTAGCTAATCAGCTGATTATCATACCTCAAATGGGCTGCAGTGTGCTGCTCCAAATACGATATCAGCGAGAGTGGAATTGAAGATTAAGACAGCAAAAAGAAAGCTCTACAGCCCAGTTTAAAGAAATCAAACAGGAATTTGTCAGGGATAGAAAGAAGCAAATATAGCCAGGACAAGTGCCTTGAAAATATCCTGAGGCTGATTAAAAAAAATAACAAATGCCTTTCTTCAAAAGGTGTTGGGGGGGTGAAAGGTTAATTAACTGTATTATCTGCCTGTTTATGCCCAGCTGTGTAAAGCTCAATAACACAAGCTCCCACCCTGGTTTTAACATTGCATCCAAGAACCAAGACCAATTGCAAGAACAGCCTCTCCTAATAATTTAATTAGCCTCTGAACAAGCTGGATGCTCACAGCAAAGCAGACTTGTTTCCACAGCCCCCCTTTACGTGAATCTCTGTTCTTTTTGGATCTGCTGTCTGGATGGGGTTCTTAGAGACCAATTTCAATAAATGATCCAAACAGTAACGAAGAGGCTGCTATGGAGTCTCACACAATAGATCTTGGTTGCTCGTACGTACGGATTCCTCCAGCCCATGAATACAGATCTATAAGAAGCACCATTTAATGGTTAGCGTGGGCCTTTACTTTTTGTCTGAAATTTACCAAAGTTTTATCCCAGCTCCCTGGAGTCCTCCCCAAGTCTATCTAAAATGCAGTTAGAGCAGAGGCTGTCTTTTGCTTCACAGAGCGTCTGCCTTATGCTTTCATCAGAGTAGTCTAACTCACACAGATGCACTATTTAACAATGCCATCCCCTGCTTTCATCAGAAGGGGGAAGGTTGCAGAGCTGAGCCCTGAAGAATAAGGGGGGCAGGTCCCCTGTGATCGGCGAAAGCTGAACATCGGTGCCAGTTTCCATCTGTCATGATAGCCTATCTCCGAACCTTCAATCTGTCAAAAGCTTGCTGCCTAGCTGAAGGCTCCAGGAGATTTGGTGCACTAAACACATTTGACAACAGCATTATCACTGCAAGGAGCCCAGCAAAATGCCATCAATGTGTTAATTGTAGCCGGCTATGTAAAATGTCACTTCCCATATCATTTTACAGCGGCTTTGCCTATTTTGCAGCTCCTAATTTTCCACCCTTTAAAATACGTGGATTGTTCACGTGGAAATGTGGTTCTTTTTCATGTCAGCTATAGTTTGTTGGGGGTTTTTTTTCCCCTCCCTAAATGGAGGTTTAATTTGGGTCTAATACATTGCTCCAAGAAAGCAGCAGTATCTGTGGAAAAATAAATAAAAAGCATTCATGGAAATGAATTGTCTGTACATTGCTGCTGTTCTAATTTTATATCTCAATGGAGATTTATTTCTGGGTTTGTACATTCTTTAGTGTATAAATGATTCATTTTGCTGCTGTTGCTGCAAACTCCCTTTATCGAGTGCATGGTATTTTTACGTTCCTGAGAGTTTTTCTCCACCATGATGCAGGAACACTTTTGTAATGATAAACATGAGAGTACAGCATAAATAAATGAAAAATCCCCCTTGAAGGTATGAATGTGCTTTTCAGCACCCAAGTAACTAATATTCAATTTCTGGTACAACCAGTGCCAGGTGTTAAATTTCTCTAGTTACTGTCACTAATGCAAATTAGATTCTTTTTGTGCTCGTAAAAAATCAAATCCACATTAGAAATTAGCTATAAAATGTAATGACTTAAATGCTATAGTGTTTTACAAATCTCCCTGCATTTCTATGGCAGATAATGCTATAAAACTAGGAAAGGATAATAAAATATGGTTGAAAGTTGGGTTATTTAAAGGTCTATTGTGACTGCTTAGTCAGGGATTTGATGTATTATTTTGCTTTCTTTCCTTGGTGGAAATAAGCATGCTTATGATTTTATTTCTTTACCAGATTAGATGTTATCAAAGCTCTCCTTTGAATTTCATGTTACCCTAGCTGCAAAGACAGTTTGTACTATTGGAAAATATCACAGGGTGATGTTTATAATGTATTTGCAACTTTTAATAATTGGAATTGTAAATGTGTCTGACAGCTGTTAAGAAAGTTGCAGTGATCTTATTAGTAGTTGTAACACTGAGATATATGGGGTTCTGTGACAGTTTTCTAAACAGGTTCTCTTTTTTTGCCCCCAGCCCCCCATGATCTTTAAAAAACTCAGGTGAAAATAACTAATACAATGCTTATTGTTTTATATATTGCAGTAAAGTATTAAAAAATGGCAAATAGCAAAAATTGTGTTTGCCAGCCTTTAAATCCAAGGAAATATTGCCTATGCAAAATGCCCATTTTGTCATTTCTTGCCAAGTATTTAATTTAAGGTATTAAAACAAAATTGCAGTAAAACCCTTAAGTCCTAGGTGTATAGCATATTTCCTGCATACTAAAGGAAGTTTTAATTAAAATTAGCATTTCTGAATTGTTGCATTAGTATAAAGTGAATTCAAGCTCTGCAGTTCACATTCTGCCTCTTTTCCACAGGAAACATAGAAGAAATTCATACAGTCCCCCTGCAGCCATTGACCTTTGATGTGACCAGGGCACAGCACTTTCTCTGCAGAGCTCGGGCCCCCTCTCCTTTGGAAAACATTTCCCCCATCTATTTCCTGTGTTCCCAAAACAAGAGTCACTGGAGAGGTGAGGTATTTTTGTTCCACATACAACCTGTTGTGCATCCCAATTCTCATTTCATAATCATGAATTGGATAGTCCCAATTCAGGTCCCATCTGGATCTGAGCACAAATGTATGGGCTGGCTCAAACCCAGTGAGGAAGGCTTGTACAAACTCCTTTTAGGAGTAAAGGTGATGTGAGTGCAATTCTCAGCCTTGAGTTACCGTGGTAAAACAGTTAGCTTTGTTACTTGCAATTGGACAAGAGGTGAGAGAGGAGAAATATGGCTTTGACAGCAAGCTGGGGGAGTGATGTTTTTTTAGAGAATGATCTTGTTCAAGATTGAAACTATGGAAAAGCTGCTGAATGGATATCATTACTGTTGCTTTGTTTCACAGTTAAGAGTGAAACACGGTCTGTTGTGGCATTTAAAATCTGTGGTTTTTTCTTGAATTCTAGGTTTTCAAAAGTGACTAGGAAGAAGAAAGAGTGGGAGATTAGTTTGGGAGTCCCAGATACAGCCTTTCTTAGAATGACCTTTCTTATGTGCCTTCTCTCCAAAACTCATCTGGAGTGCTGCAGTGCAGAAGTAAAAATATGTGGCCCCTTGAAGATCATGGTACAAAGATTCCAAGTCAAAACAGAACACATTCACTCCTTGGGTACCTGGCTGGTGAGTTTATCAAGTACTTCATTCCCAGTAGCACAGGCATGGAATGTTGATATAAAATACATCTTTAAAATATTCAGTAATTTAGAACAAAGGAAAGAGGTACTGAAACATAAGGGGCAGTACCTGCTTGGCAATCCTTTGGCTCCACCATCAAGAGTGGTTTAAGGGCTGAGGATGGGCAGAGCACTGCTCTGTGCCACCTTTTCCTGCTGACCCATCCAGCCCCAGCCGTACCAGAAAGTTATCCTGGTGAATTATATGGAAATGCAAAATATAAGAATGCTTCGGTTCTGTTGATTGGTTTGTTTCTTTGTAAATTAAACATTTTCAGAAATTTCCAGTAAAAGCACAACCTCTACATTTCCACATCAGTCAGTGTCTCACTCCTACATGTTGAGTTCAAGGAAAGCTTGCAAGACATACACTCATCTCAGACAGTTATTGTGTATGGCCCCAAATTAAATAATCTGTAGTTGTACCATGCAATGTGGTCAAAAGCTATTGGGAAGTTCAGAGCCAAAATCTGATGCACTGCAAAATGTGTCGCCAAATGTAACTGGTGCTAAACAGCCTTGGGGTTTTCTGTATTCCCAGCATCACACAGTCCTGTTTAGGCAGCTGAAAAGGTAAATATCAGAAATCATTCTGTTCCTGACTATTCAGCTCAAAAGGACTGAATGAGAAGGGATCTGTATTTATAGTAAAGTACTTGAATTCTTCTGTCATTTCTCTGACAGTTTTCATTTAGACATTCAGCCCCCATGTATGTCTTAAAGGTATTGAGATGCTGCAAAATTAAAAACTGAAATCTACACAAGTAATTATTTAGATTAGATTGCTTTATTCTGTACACACTTTTCTAATAGTTATTACCAGTTTCAAATATGTGTTGTCAGGGCAGGTCCCTAGCTGACACCTTGCTGCGTGTTCTCAGTGGGCCTGTGCTACCAAGTATTTGTCCTGCCTTGTAACAGTTTGGCAAGATTTTCTAGCAGTCAGGATGTAGCTCACAGTGCAAGAAGCAGTAACCTAATTTTTCTGCATGCACTTGAGTCTGAGCCTCCAGAAGCTCGAGCAGTGGGACTATGGAAAATGTTTCCATTCTGCTCAATATTTAATGTTGAGTCTTTCCATTTGCAGTGCCATAAACATGTAAAGAGGCAGACAATATTTTCCTGTGATTGTCTGTGATTAGTTCCTCCACTACAAATGTCAAAATCTTATTTCCTAATTTTTACAGGTATCATAACAGATTGACAAATAGACACTTCTGCTGCTAATGAAAGGTAAGGAAATTTTCAGCCATAAAAAGAAAAAATTTTGAAATTTAAATAACAGTATCAGAACCCTAATTGAAAAATAATGCTGTCAAAGTAAGAAATATAAGCAATAGCACATTATCTTCTACCCAAATAAAATGAATGGCTAACCCTTGCATTTTAAACAGCAAACATTCTATTTGCTGGGTTTTTTTCAACAGTTATACTTTAGTGAATGACATATATACCTGCAAAAACCATAAACTCTTTGAAGGGCCTGAAAAACAGGGAAATGGCACTTTTCTATAAGTATTTAACTGGACTGTTAATTTCCGAGTTATAAAGAATTTTTTTTTTTAATCTGAAAGGACATCCAAATATTTTTGTCAACAATCCATCACCTTCTAACAAACACATTATTTACTCTGAAGTAACAAAGATAAATAGTAAGCGAGATGAACAAACACATGATCAGAGGTGTGATCTTTCTTTTTATATTTTCTATAGTGATGTCAGTAAGGCAGTATTAGGCAGATGCAATTGGGTCACCTAATTCTAATTTGATTTCTGGGCAGAATATCTGTTCACAACCACAGAAGCCCCTGGGGTGGCATCTACCAGTTCAGTATAGATGACACACAAGTCTGAACTGGAAGGTTTGGTTCTGGTAAGTATTCTTCCCTCACCAAAGCCCATGGGAATGTCATCTCCAACTTTGTGGGAACAACCTCACCATGGTGAATCTTGGGCAGCTTCTGAATTGTTTGAAACCCAGGAGGAAAAGGGTTACACATGCTTTTCCAGTCAGGACCTATGCTGAACCATGAGAACAGAGACATCCCTAAAAAGAAGAGATTTGCTATTATTTTTGCATGAGTTGTCATTAAGACCTCATCTTCACTAAAATGAGATTTTTGTACTTTATCTTTTTACCCCTTTTCTTAATATACTTGTACATTGCAGAAATTGCTTTTTTCAAAGCACACTAATGATAGCATGGGAAAAGGAGATCTTTACTTTCATACCTCCTTATAGGCAGCTTTACAAGATGCCAGTATACGTGTTTAGCATTGCTACTTATGACAGTCTTTGTTATCTACTAAGCAGAACGTTATTTTTCCAGCAACATATAAAGCAGGCAAATGGCTGCTCATCATCTTCTTTTCAAGGATGTTGTACATACAATTCTCTCCTGGCTAATAGCTCCTTCTATTGTCCATGACTTATCATTGTCAGGATTCTTTGCATTTCCTCCTTATCTTTTTTGCTGGAAATCTGACCATTTTCAAAGGACAGGCTGAATATAAATAGCCCATGCAGTATAGTCTCGTGTAGAGTAAAGCATATACTGTTTTAGAATATATAAGAATATTACTTTCACTGGTATGTTTTTGCTCCAGTTCTTTCCTTTTCTTTTCCTCTCTCTCATTCATTTTTTTTCAAACTCTTCTAAAGCACTATAAAGTAAGTATCAAAGGTACCCTGGGTAATTAGCCATTACAGTACTGTCACAGAGGCTTCTGCAGTCAATACAGAGATAATTTGGGCAATGGTGAATGACAGCATTGTCCAGACTTTTGGGATAATCAAGGACACATCCAGCTGTACCAGACATCTGTCAGACCCATGAATCATTTCAAGTAGCTTTGCAATATCCAGGCAACTCGAGCAAAGATAAACACTTCAGCAGCACGCAGCCACGGAAAAATACTGCTGCCACAAGAAAGCATTGAGCTGCTCAGTGCTGCAGGCCTGTCTCTCAAAGCAGAAGAGGTGCCACACACATCTTTGTGATTTTGAAGGGACACACATTTTTAACATTACCGACTGTAGTACGACTGAAAAGGCATTCCCTACACATGCACACGTATATTCATTAGAATTACTGGGGCAAAAAGAAAACAAGGGGAAAAGTCATACAAAATACTAAAAGGCTGAAGTAATCCTGATAAATACAACATACTCTCTTGCAAATAAGGGTGTTTGTACTGTTTATATTGGCCTGAAATGACTAGTTGTATATTTTCTAGATTTTGCACACCTCTGGTGGAACTGTTACTCTAAATGTGCATCAAGACTAACAAGGAGCTGGAAAACTCTCTTGTACTTTCCTGTTGCTGTTACCTTAGCCACATACTTGTGTTGGAGAGCTGAAAGGAAACAAAGGCATGCTGTGCTTTGATGTCCTAGGTAAGTCATGGGGCAAAGTCTGGAGTTGTAGCATTTGGACTTTGCTGCGCCACAGTCACCTGCACGGCTGTGGGCAAGTATTCTCCAGTCTCTGTGATTTGGATTCTCCCTCTAATTACCAAGCCCTTCTCTGCAAGGCCCACTGACACCTCATTGGATTAAGTTATTCTCACTGCTTTGCAGTTGTGTGGGGATGGCTGCTCTGTCCTAGCACACTGGCTCTCAAGGATGAGTTAAGATTAAAGGAAAACAGCTAGTAGGATGAGGTGAGCCAGGTTTCTTTTCCTCTTTGAGGTGACCACAGACTATGGAGGTGAGCAAGGAATAGCCCAACTCACGTTCAGACAGTGTGGTTTTTGCTGCACTCTGCAGGCAGAAAAACTACATGGAATTGCTCCTAATAATTCTATAAAAATGCTATAATTACAACAGAGAGTAAAGGAGATTTCTGAACAACTGTGAGGTATCTGTCATACAAATATCTGCCATAGACTTCTTTGAAATGTCACACTTCGCACTGTGTGTTTTTCCCTTGTTATCTTTATATGGCACTGATGGGAAAAAGTGTTATTAAGATTTCAGAATAGCACTGAAGAGCTTTGTTCAACTCAGTCCAAGAGCCTGTGTCTAAGAGCAAAGCAACACTGGCAGAGAAAGCTCCTGAAAGCTGTTGCCAGTGAGCGGAAGGGCAGCAGGGATGGAGCTGGGTGGGGAGGTGCTGGAAGCAGTTGGTGATCTGGCAGGATGCAGAAATTGATTTGCTGTGAGTGCTGTGAATGCAGCAATTGCTTTTGGAAAGCAAGAGGAAGAATTACTGGTGAGACATCAGGGGCTGTGACTGACAGATTGGTAGCTTTCCAGTGACAGAATGAGGGGCACTGAAGTATTTGGGGAAGAAAGAGTGAGCCCACCACAGAGAATATGCAATGCATTGATGTTGCTTCTGATTATGAAGATGTAGAATTGGCTCTTGAAGAGTTGACAGAGGTGTTGACAAACTGTTGCTGCATCCTCTAGACTTACATTTGTCTTTGTCCCCTGCTTTGGCCTTTTCCTCTACCACCATTCCCGGATATCACTGCAGTTCAGTGTGATTGTCACTTAGCTCTGAAGTTTGGGTAATTTAGGAACATGGGCTCCATTTTATAAACAAAGGTCTTCCTCTCATTTCCGTGTACAGGCATATTTTTCTGTTGTGATGGAACTGTGGTAGATTGCCAGTTTCTACCAGTCCTCACTGGTAGAGGACATTGGCTCAGGGCAGTCAGGTACACTTCAATAAAAATGTACTTGAGCTCAGGTATTCCCCCTTGATTTCTGAGTTCTGGCACGAACTGCTGGTAGTTCTGTACTGACCTACAGCCTGTGTAACTCCAGTTCCTGATCTGTAATGCATTGCCCCCGCTCTTTTCATATCATATTGTTTATACATAAGTTTTTGCCTCAGTGGTTATTCAAACATACACACACCCCACCACACACACCCCCCAGATCAAATTTCCTTTGTGGCATGGCTTGTTCTCAGGTTTGCAAGTCTGTGTGCCAGTGGAAAATAATGCAGTTGTTAGGGATTGCAACATCCCTCCAGTTGTGTTGGCCCCTTAATGTCACCATTTGTATTGCTAAATAATTTGCTCATTGATAAGAGAGAGTAGTTATTGATTGTAATAGCAATAATACTGTCCTCACTATATCTATTTAATTTGTAGGTTATTGCTGCTATTTCAATTTTTCAAGTTTATGTGTAGAAACTTGCTGTTGACTTCATATATCCAACTGAAGATTTGACTTATTGTGAATCATTTTTAGCATCTCATAGTAGCAATCTCTTCAGGTCACCTGCCCTGTCACCCTCAAACTTTCTCTCAGTATCTTTATGGAACTGTTCAGATCTTCTTTTGCTTTAAAATAATCTCTAGTTAATTGCAATTCATTTTCCTCTGCAATATTTTTCAAGCTTTTGCAGTTTGTGCAGATCTCCAGAACCAGAATTCTCCCTGCAGCCAAAAGCCTGGAGCACGTTCATTATTTCTGTGCTGAAAACACTTCACTAATTTTGCTGTGTTGCAGCAGGGAACCTTTAAATTTATTTGCTTTTATACCTGGCTTTGCACAGTTGTGTTCATTCATAAATGTGGAAACTCACTTCTCTTACTTCCTAAAGTGTACATATAATTCTTCCCCTGGAAACTGTGCAAACTGTCTGGCTATTTTTACCTCTTTAAGGAAACTGCCTCTCTTAAACACACTGCTCTCATATGATAGATTCTCTAGGGCTGTTGCTGCTCTTTATTCTTGTGGTTGACTTTCAAGGAAAATTCCTTCAAGTCAATGGGTCAGACTCTTTGGATTGGTAGAGTCCTGTCAAGTACAAATAGCAATAGTCCTGAGGAAGTCCTTGGCACAGAATATCCTAAACACCAACATTATTGATGAGTTTTCAAAGTGATTAGATAAGTTCATAGATATTTGAGCTATTTGGTAACAGTTACATGAAGCGATCCTGGGAAAACTCAATACAGCCAGTCCATAAACATCTGGCTACTGGAAATTACTTTAATATAGCTGAGGAGAAATTACTCTGCACACAGATTTTTTTACTCTCTTCCTAAAGAACCAGAGCTGTCAGACAGGAAGTACAGATACAGGAGGATATCTGAAAGTTTCAGGCAACGTTTGTGGCCTTTGGATTCTTGTAAGATCAGTTTTAGACACAGGCTAATCAAAGACACATTAAAACTGACCCAAAGTATCCTAAAAGAAATTACAAGAGTTGCTACAGCAATATGTCTTGTCTGAGCATGGGCAGTTGAGTTACTGCGCCTGCAGCAACAGCAGAGTCTCAATAAGAGAACTGGCCCCCCAGTCCTTGCGTGATCTCCCATCAGGAATGGGTTCAAAGGTCCCCAGGAAATGAGAGACTTTGCCTCCTCAGAGTTACAGTAATCTCTAACCCATCAGCATATGGGAAGAATCTGGCCCTGCACTCTCAGCTCACTTTAATCACACAAAGACCCAACCATCTACTATTGCTTTTTCATAATCTGCTTTAATTGTCATTGATTTGTACATTCAGAATGTGCCCTGAGCTAACCGAAGCATTTTGTCTGTGTTTGTGGCTGACTGCCTGTGTTGCAGTCCTCAAACTGCTCTCCTTGGGGTCCCTGATGAAACCTTTTTCTGGGCAACACCTCTGTGTTTTCCAGGCAGGATCTTGCCATGCAAGGATTACCTGAAGCAGGTCCCTTCTGCACACGTTTAACTGTCATGTTGCCACCCTCTTTCCAGCTTCCATTCCTCTCAGTCATCCACACTTAAAACAATGAACAAACATATTTTAACAAGATAAACTGACAAACAGATATTTAATCAATTATGCAGGAAAAATTTATCACTGAGAATAATCTGGATAACCACAGCCCACAAAAATCACATCTAACCATATAATTTATGGTTACACTGGAAGAAATAGTGTTTAATTACTTGAATTCTGTGAAGTGACAACTCCAGTGGAGACTCTAATGTAATCAAGAAACCATTTAACACATGTAGGTATCTTTCACCTTGAAACGTACCATTTTAATTTACAGTTAATCTTCTCGGCATTCCAATAATATACAGTCTGATTTTGAGTAATAAAGTTGCCGTGTTTTAAACATTATTCAGTACTTTGTTGATTTAATAAATGAGGTAAGTTAACTGGACAAAATTTCCATGCCAATAAAGTTTGGGTCAAGAGGACAGAAAGGGTAGTTTCTTCTAAATACCGTGTCATGGTGACCAGGTGCATATTGGGCTCATTGATCATACTTCTATCACCTGGAAAGTAGTGTCATTGTCCCTACTAGATCTTTAGTAAGGACAAAGCCTTGCACAGCACGGGCAGCCTGCAGCAAAGATCCAAACCAGACAAGAAGATGGGTAGTTTAGTTGTGTGGAATGATTAGGATTCAGTTTGAGTAAGCTGAGGCACTACTGGGAATTTTGATGCGACCGTCTCATTTTGATCACCTACAGTGCCACCCCTGTGGTGACAGACAATTCTCTGCTGGGGGCACCTGTGAAGGGATCAGCTGGTTTGTGTCTCCACGTGGAGAGGAGTTTCAAACGTGAGGTAGAGGTTCGGGAGAGGGAGCCATACCATCAGTGAGTACAAGGGTAACCCACATCTCAAGAGGGACTGTGGCTGCCACAGGCACCTCCTGCTGAGAAACAGAGCTGGGACGGCTTTGGGGTCTGGAACATCGTCTTCCGTGGCACCAAAAATCCTAGTAAATATTTCGGATTACTTACTGAAAGTCCACAGCAAATATTAAATAATGCAGCTTGATCTTAGTTCTGCCAGAAATGGCAACATAAAAAGTTAAGGAAATACTAAGAAAAGGAAAAAATGAATTTGATTTTTTGAGTATCTGTCTCTGAAAACAATTATAGTTACTCTCAATGATGAAATATAAAGTCAGAATACACAACGTCTTCTTAGATTAGTAGAAAAATATTTTGTATTTCACTTGCACAGAAATTGTACAGAATTGGGGAAAGATTTACAGCACTAGGCACAGAAAAACAGTAGAATTGACTCTTTGGAAGTTTTTCTCAGGAGAGTATTTCTTAAAAAGAGAGAGAATCATCTCTCGGGAATGATCAAGAGCAGTAACTTCCAATGTTTTGCAATTTTTAAAAGCTTTTATCACCTGATAGAATTGTGGTCCCTCATGATGGGAATATAGCTTGCTGATAAAAAAGCTTGCTTGTCTTTGCTGCATCTTTCAGATCTTTACAGAGTCCCTGGATTCTCAGTGGTTAGCAGAAGCTGTTTAGCCATCATTGTAGCTAAATGTAGCGTGGCCCCAGTGCAGGGATGCTTTAAGCCTCTCCCATCTATGTGATTTTATAACTGAACTTGGTTGTACCTTCTCAGTACCACAAAATATTGGTGGCAGCAGCAGCAACAAAATCCTGTGAAATTTGTGTGGTCCAAATCCTTGTTGCTGCAGAAAATCCTGCAGGAAAGGGTAAGGATAGGAAAACTCCACACTAGCTTTGGAGACTTCACACTGCTGCTTGTGTTGTAAATTGGGAGGAGACTTGGCAGATGGAAAGTTGTCTCTTTCAGGATAAGGCTTTGTGGGAGTTCTCCAGTAGGGAAAAAGATGATGATGGAGGCTGCTTAAGCAGCTTTTATTTTCCCATGAAATGCTAAAGGCACAGGGTTTGCTATGTAATGACTTCATGCCTCAGACACTTAGCTACACCTTTGCATTCTACTTTGAAACACAATGGTGGTGTATGAAGGCAAATCCATAACCTTGGCAGATAGAGGTGCCCAAGAACTGAAAAAATGTTGCTTAAAAACATCCCCTTTTTGTCCAACGAAGCAATCAATATTTTTTTAATATCTCTAATAGTGACTTTGTAGACCTCAAAAGCACTACTCCAATGAGTCTAAGGGGAAAAGAACATTACTTTGCAAAGCATTTTTCTCTGATTATTTATTCAAAGTTCTGCTCTGGCTGTGGTGTAAGCACAAAGAATTTGGTAATTCAGAACTTTTGTTTGGACCTACTGACATTGTCATCCCACTGACATGGGTAGCCTGCCAAGGACAGTAATTTAGACTTCCTTAGGAGGAATAAAGTAGTCACAGATAATCCTCAGTGTATAAAACATTTTTAAAAGTGTCTATATCTATGTTTTGTTTGGTACATTTTTCTTTTAACTTTAGTAAGCTCATTTTGATGATACAGAGTCATTTCTACAAGGCAAACTAGACATGATTCAAAGTTACCTGGGCCTTACTTAGGTTGTACTTGCTTTTACCAGGCTGAGTTCTAGTTTTATCTGAACTATGAAAAAAGATGCAGATGCCCAAAATTCCTTAGATTTCGAGATAGTAAAATTCTTCAGGTGCAGTATCAAATCGTGCCAATATCCCTTGATCCATCTCCACTGAGATAATTTGAAAGTTACTGTTTCTGTATGGCTCCAAATCTGTGGGATGGCAGGGGCAGGGGACCCAAACAAAAGCAAAACCCAAAACCACCAGCACCTCAAAATATCTAGGTATCTCAACTTTTAAACTTAACTCCCCTTCACTCCTGGAGTACCATTTGTGGATGAAGAAGAAGGTTTCTCTTGTAGCCAGGAAAGTAAGAATCATTTCAAAGAATCTCTTCGAAGATATTTCAAATCAATTACAGAAAGTAAATGGTGTTCATTAAACTGGAACACAAGAGGATCTTCCTGTGCACATTCAAAGCCAGGATTTGTACTCTAATCTGTACTTGTCCGTCAGTATGGCCTGGATGATTCAGAGCATTAATTTACTTTGAAGGAGAACTTACTAAATTTATATGCTACTTTGGCATGCAGTTTTCTGAGCTGGTATTCTCAGTGTATCCCCTCCCATAAAGGTTATTGAAAACACCCAAAAAGAGATTGCATGTCTTTGAAATGTAATTGAGTGTTTTGAGTTCCTAAGCATTTATAGCATGCAAAACTCTCAATATGTTGTCTATAGGTGACCATCATCTCAGAAGCCCAGTAACCCTTTTTCTGTCCAGAAAAGCTTGTTGGCTTTTGCAGCATGCCATCAAGAGGAATATAGATTATCTGTAACAAATTATTTTGTAAACAAGCAACTAATCAGGAATTATTTCCTTGCGTTATAGTAGAATAACCTCCAATAATGAATGTATTCAAGAAGACTGTTGTCTGTTTACAGATACTTCATGAACTGAAGAAGTGTTAAACCATATTTTTATGAAATATTAATGAAATATTAATGTACAGCATCTGGCTTTGCTATGTCATTGAACAGTTTTAAATATAATTTAGAGTTATGTGAGAAATAACAAAAACAATATCTTAATTCCAAATTCTATAGGCCTATTCTGTATCAGGGAAAGCATGTTAATGGTTCCCTGCCATATGGATGAAAATAGAGCTATCCCCTCCCTGTTATTTTTTATTGTAAATTAAAGACCAAGCTAAGAAAAGATGTTAGAAGACCCCACAGAAAAGATCTGTCACAACTTCAGGTTACAGATTTTAAGTGGGGCATCTGACATATTCAAGAGATTCCTCTCCTGTCTTTGCTTAGGTTTGTAGGCTGGCCCTCCACGTCCCTTGAGTACAGAAAGCTTGTGTCTTTCTTTAATGCAAAAATCATGTATGGGTCTGTTTTTTACAGAGATATCCATCCTGAAATTCATACATGTAAGAAAAATAAATTCATTTGTAAACATGTAGTTGTACATTTGCCTTTTTAAGAATTTGCCTCTATAGGTTTCACTTAGCATGGTGACCATTTTAAGCTGTGTGTAATTAATCTGCCATGGAAATTAATTGTTTATTTATTATGTAAGTATGCCTTTTAATAAAACTACTTTGTGAAAACCTAATTGCTACTCTAGTAATATAGCAATATAGCATAACAGTTCCCAAAATAAATACATGATTATTATGTACAGTCACTTATCTGTGAACGAGCTCTGCTACTACTTTCCTTAATTAACGATACAAAGGGCTCCTTCATCTTTGCATATTCCCTAGCTAGGACATTGATACTCATTATTTCCTAAGTCCAAACACTGAAACTGTGTCAAGAATGCATCTATCACCAGATGGGTACTTATAGTCAGCGGAATTTTCCACTGCGTCAGCAAATTCAGCAATTTGCAATTTCTGTATGTCTGACATGTTTTTATTGGTGAAGATCACTTTCAAATACCAAGATCATGAGACTGATTCCTCGGTTAGTCTCTTCAGCAGTTGAATGTAATGATAGTAATTAACAGCCTGTGATTAGGAGCCACTCCAGAAACTCTTTGAATGTTAATTTGCTTCGACTAATATGCAGCACTTCTGTGTAATGAGAACTGTGCTATAGGTTCATGTGAAATCAAATTATTTTCCAGCATTTAATCATACAAATGATTCTCAGTTAATCACTTGAACAGTAAACCTCGGTATTCTAATAAGTGACATATTTCATTTGATTTATTACAAATATAGGTGATGGTATGGTGAATCGAGTACCATTTCTTCAAAAAAGGTCAAGAACACACCGTGTGGATCACATGGCAACCAAGGTAATCTCATTTTATCTTTTTGAAGCAAGGCATTTTCAACCTTTCCTTTATCCTCCACTTTCTGGTTCTTTATCCTCTCACTTTCCTTGGGGTGCTTCTCTGTTTGACACCTGGCTTGTACCCCTGAATTGCACTTCCTCTTTTTCACACTGTAGGTTCCCAGGAAAATGGAGCCAGTTGAACTTCAGTGCATGTGAAGAGTCTTGTAAGGAAGCAAGGCAGAATGAGCTCACTTTACCTGTGGACAGGAGAGACCATGAAAAAACCACAGTGGAATTAGGTATTAGCCATGTGAGTTGCTGCATTCCTTTTTGTGTTTTACATCTGCAATGACAAACCATACCTTTGAGAATAACCAAATTACTCCTTAGGTGAAGGGGTCAAACACATTTGAAAAAAACAAAAGCTCATTACCTGAGTGTAAACTTGAGAGAGAAGGTTTTCTCTTGTCTTCTGGCTGGGGCAAATATGCATTGTGAGCAGTGACCCTCCAGATCTGGGACTGCTTGTTTTCTCCTTCTAGAAATCTATACTGGCCAGAGCCCCCTGCATCCACATTGTCCCACTGTGGACCCTGAGGCCATACACTTCTCACTGCAATTCTGTTGTCTAGATCAATTCAAAACTGGGAGAAAGGAAGACAAGAGGATTATTTGAGAGAGATATTTTGAGGTTATTTTTAAGTTATTTTTAAAATTCAAGTTTTCAATATGTAAGCACTTGCTGGTTTGTCCCTCCCCATTCTGGTTACTTTCTCTTCTAGCAACCTTACTCTAGTCATCTTCTTATTCAGATCTTTCTCATGATAGTAACACAGTTCTTCACCTTGAAGAACTACAGCAAAATTCAGCGCTGGAGTGAGTATAATAAACAACTTTAGCTGCAGTCGAGGCATATATAAGCCCTAAATGGCTTAAGAAATCTTCCAATTTTATTGTAACTTGACTATTGGGCTAAATTTTCCCTCTTGAAACTTAGACCTAAAAGCAAATCATAAGGCAGCCATGTAGTCTCTCTTATTACTCCCAACACCCTTAGTGTTGCACAGGAAACTCCATCTGACACTTGCAGTGTCTGATGCCCTGTTCAGGATACAGCAAGTGGAGCTCACATATCTGATTCTGCAAGCTGGCACCTGCCAGTAGGGACAGGTTTGCAGCTTTTTTTAGCGTTGTTCACCCAACACAATAAAGAGGGGATTTTGAAAGTCAGCATTCCTGAGGATAGGTAGAATGAAGGGGAATGGTTTTAATCTAATTGTAAATGCCCTGTTTTTAAAACACTTCTTGTCAATAAATCTTTCCATTAACAGACGTTCTGGCAGCTTGCAGCACAGTCAAAGCAGGAGTCCAGCTCCAGTTATGATATTATATTTCCATTATTCAATGCAGAAAAAAATGTAGAAAGTTACATTGAAATGGCTGGTTTAAAAACGTGTTCAGTCTTCAGAAGCTGGTTTTGGTAGAAATACTGAGAATTTCCTAGGATGTGATGTATTTTCACCATTCTGCCTTTTATGTTGAGCTTAACATCTAAAAAAGAACCTGTTCAGAAACCCATCTACAGACTGAGCACAGGGTTGAGAGTAGGAAATTTTGAGCTACAATTATGTTTTTGCAGCCAGGTTGCTGTGTGGGCTTAAGCAACTCATTTTCCAGATATACACTGGAAATACCTATATATGAAGGAAGTAATTCCTCTCCATCCCAGCTGTGAATAATGTTGGTTTACAACTAGTTAATATTTTTAAGCATTTGGAATTGCCTACAAAGATGTAAGTAGAATCTTTTTTCCCCACTATATTGCTTCTATCACTATAAGCTCAGACATGGAAGTTGAGCTGAGTTCTCCTTCTAACAACTTTTATGTTGACTTTTTGGTTGCTGTCCAGTTTTCTTCAAACTGCTGTCAGTCTTAGGCAGGTAAGGGGTATTCTTAGCTTTCTGTTTCTTTGCTGCTCCCATATACCCCAAGCCCTGAATCTGCCTCAATTTCTCTAATGTTGTACTTACACAGAGAATGGTGACCCCTCTGGATATTGAGAAGTGGTACCATGGATAACATATTAAGACAAGCTCTAACTGGCTGGGCCACACTCAGGTAACTTAGTGTTAAATCTAATTCTTTTAAAAAACCCAAAAACCGGTTTGTGAGGTAGTTTATCTCATATAGTTTTAAATTCTTTCTTATTTTAATTTATTTCTTCTGTTCAAAATCTTTTTATTAAAAGCGGGCAGCTCCATCTACTTGTGGCAGCTTTCCTTCAATGCTATTATGAGATTCACTTGTGATGTTCTATAAATGCCAGCCAAAATCTATCTGCAAGAACATCTGCTCAACAGTGCAAACCTGGTGTAATTACCAACCATCATCTTTTATCCTCCTGCTGGGGCAACTGCTCCAAAGATGACTTTTTGCCCTGAACTAAAAAGAAACTTGCCATTATGTACAAAACCTGCCACAGAAAATTAACATGGATTATACACAAATTCTACCAGAATCTTTCAGCTACAAGAGGTAACAAATTCCCAAGCAGTATGAGTCTTGTGGAAATAGTAATTTTTTTTTATGTTTTTATTGGCTGCATCTGCTTCATACGTTGTTGTTCTGTGAGAAAATTTTTAAGGAGGGGCTATAATTATACAGAAGAACCCTTTTCAAGAAATATATAATCACAAAAAAGATGTAGATGCTCAAATTTGACTGTAATTAAGTTATAACAGGATGTCATTTATGTGTGTGTGTAAACAGGTGATGGATACTGGGAGATGGATATTCTGTAAATATAAATACACACAATAATCATATGCTGTATTTGCTTGTAGGAAAAACACAAATTCCCACACTATATGGTACTAATGCCAGATAAATGTTGCAGAAATCTTTGATATACAGCCCATACCTGTCAGCAGTTTTTTTTATGACTTTGTACTGATACCTTCTTCTCTGGGAGTTGTTTCCAGCATTGCAAACCTCCAAGGACTTGCAATTAATTACAGTCTTCTCTTTCAAGAAACCTGATAGATAAATGCTTCCATTTTCCTCATGCTCTAGAAATGACTTCCAGAAGGGCCATCTACCTTGGTGTTCAGTTTCACATCCAGAGTCTCTGGCTGACTTTTCAGTCAGTGAAAGTGTAATGTGCATCCTAAGCGTAAAACTCTGATAACCCCAGCACAGAAAATGTTATAATTACAGGGTCATGCTTTTCTCAAACAACATTGGTTTTACCTCATTCCTTGGGAAGAGCATTCAATTTTGATTGCACTTGCATAGCCTTGTATCTCTGGTATTTAGGGGAAATCACCTCACTTACAGTTTGCCAGATATGCTGTTTAAAAAGGCAGGGAAACCTGGACTCCTGAAATACAATCAGAAAGACCCACCAAACCATTATTTGGTGTGAAAATGCAACATGCACACAACAAGGTTTCCACTGCATTTCTAAAAAAATACATTTACAAACCACAGCTAAACTTCTGGCAGAGCATCATGTCAGCATTGCCTGCCTGCCTAAAAATACATACCTGTGGGACCCAAGGCAAGAGCTCTTTGTTCAGCAACCTCTCTGCTTCTAATCCTTTATGACTTGCAGAATTGTATCCTGGTTCCTGGAGATTTTGATCATCCCTTAGTCCTTTGGTGGGATGATGTCTGCATAGCTGTAGCAGGTAGGGCTGTGCTCAAATGGGCTGTTTTCATAAATTTAGCAGTGCCCCAGACACACAAGTGGGGATTCCTTCTCAGAGGTAGCAGAGGCAGGAAAATATTGGCACCAAGGGACATTGCTTGTGATATATAGGTATTTCCACGCAGCCTTGTGGGGTTTGCACATTCTCTGCCATATTCTGATCTTGACTTACTCCTAGTCAACCCATTCTCAGTATTGAGGTCCAGGTGGCTGCATTGTGCTGCAGCAGCAAAGAACTCCTGTCAGTGGTGGTGACTTAAAGAAATACTTCAATGACATCTGCAGTGACATTTATTCACCTCTTTTGCAGTTGGCCCAGACTTTTTGTTAAACCTGTTGATATTTTTATTTCTCTGGATAGCCTTCCTACTGCTGCACGTCTGTAGTTTGTCATCTGAGGAAAGAAGCAATTGCAATGACAGAACCAGACCTTGTTATGCTATGAGTAATATTACACACAGTCCAGCACTTCTGGAGGGAATCTTGAATGCTGGTGCTTTATATACATGATAAACAAGGGGAATTTGGTTTGTATTTGA
This sequence comes from Hylia prasina, assembly GCA_013397195.1. Taxonomy (NCBI): domain Eukaryota; kingdom Metazoa; phylum Chordata; class Aves; order Passeriformes; family Sylviidae; genus Hylia; species Hylia prasina. Next base: position 294,718 of record VYXD01005457.1, read on the forward strand.
GATAATTTATGGTATAGGCTGCTTCACGTGTAGCTGCTGCTGTGCTGTTCTTTCATGCCAAGATTCATTACCTTTAATGGGTTGGCTAACATCTCTGGGACTTCTCAGAAGGTCTGTTAAAGAGCCCTAAAAGAAAAGGATACAGATTATAGCTTCACATGTTTTTTCATAAATGTTTTAGACTTTAGGAATGTGTCATTAAAATTTTTGAAAAGGAACAGAAGGAAAGCGTAATATTTCCTCTTCCTACTCATTTTTGGAGTAATGAATTCTCTGCTTATTGAAGCATATTTTGCCTGTTGTTCTTTGCCTGTCGATTAACAAAGAACAAGAACAGTTATCATACTGCTCAGTAGAAGCAGTGTTGAGTAGCACTCGATGTCTATTCCATATAAACCTGCCTTCCTAAAACTGTGGCTTGTGCTTGTGGAGCAACGATATAAAATGGAGGTAAAAGCCTATTGGATTAGAATGGCATCTTCTAGATCCACTTAGCAATTCTTTTGCAGAAGGATAAATGATAGAGGAATGGTGAACTGGGAGATTCAGGCTGTAGGTACTAGTACACTAGACAATATGCAGTCCAATTTAAAAAAAAAAAAATTAGCTTAGTTCTGAGCTACTACACAGTTGAGGTTTAATACACATTATTGGTGAGACCTGCCTAGAAAGCAATTCTAAGTATTTCTATGCATAGCACGTTTGGAAGCTCACTTGTGTCAAATTTTGATCTCATACTGAGAAGAAGTGTGTCGGACAGCCAGCACCAATTTTTGCTTCTTTCCCTGCAGGGAAATGGTGCACCATCCTGAAGGGATCTGACACTGAGTTCTGTGAAGGTGATGGAACAACAGAGAACTGGAGAAAAGGCTACAGGCTGCCATGGTGTCTTCTGTCTGCATGGGGCCTCAGTGTGACTAAGGAGAACCTTTTGAGGTTGGACGCAGGGTCATGGGTGGGTGGTGGCACAGGGACAAGCAGGGCCACATAAGGATAGCAGGAAGCTGGCAGAGGGATGGGAAATCTGCATCTCCTCTGCTTCATTCAGTGATGAGAACACCATTGAGTCAGCCCACTCCCCTGCTCTGCTGGCCCCCACACATGGCCATGTGCAGCTCCTAAATCCCATTTCTGTTTGGGTGAATCTTTTTCATATTTGATGGCCCGAACTCTTTGTTAATAATTGCCCAAGACTTTGCTAATAATTACTCTGGTATTCCCAGCTCCCTGGATTTTGGGTTTAGGGTTAGTGGTCCTTAATTTTTTGAAGTGAACCTTTGAGCCTCTACTACACCACTTCTAGTATGGGATTCAGTTTTTTATTTTGTTTAAAACACAGGGCTTGTTATCACAGTGCTTTTGGAGTTCTAATACACACATAAAAAATTTATGGTGCACTCTCTTCCTGAGAGAAGTCTCAGGTATATAACAATTTTTCTGCAGGAAAAACAAAAAAGCATATAACAGCCCTGCTTTGCTAATTTTGGGTCCACAAAAGTCTCGCTGTGCATGATTGGTATCAGTGGAAACAAAATAAACCTCTGTGACTCCAAGAACAAAGCATCAGAGCATTTTAAGGAACAGCTTATTTCTGTGCTGGCCTCAGCACACTGCTGGTTTGGTGTCTGGGAGCCACAAGCTGCTGATGGCTGGCGCTGGAGCCATGCTGGCCTGCAGGGTCACCCAGGTACATTCTGGAGGAAAACTGCTGTCTCATCTCAGGTGAGTTTAGTGCTCTCTACACACACAATTTCCCCCTCTGTTTCAGTTTCCCACCCAAGAGGGGAAGGTGAGGACCTCACAGCCCAGCTGTGATGCAGCTTTGGCCCCAGCAGCAGGAGGCACAGAAATGCTGCACTGCAGCAGCACCAGGGAATGGAGAGCCCCTTGGCTGGGACCCTGCAAAGGCGTGGGGGAGATGCCCAGGCTGCCCTTACAGCATTGCTGGCTGTGCTGCTCATGGTACCAGTAGGCAGCTGGAGGAGTAATGGATATAAGATATGTTGGAATTGGGTGTTTCCTTCCTGTTGTCCCTTCTGGTACAGTGCCTCTGCCTTCCCTGAGGCTGTTGTCACTGTAGTGTGAACGAACCGATTGCAAATCCCAGCGGGATGTCACCTTCAGGGCCTGTACCTGTAATGCTCTTTGTCTGGGACAAACAAAATGCTCCACCCCTTAGAGGCATTTCCAGTGTTCTCTGGTCATTTGTCTTCCATAGGGAAGTTCCTGCTTTCTTAGGGAAATGGTGGTATGTAACATTTCCTCAAACACTGAAACCTGAATGTGCATCCCCAGGCCTTTTTCATGGGTTTATCTGTGGTCAGTTACAACAACCTGGATCTTTCTTGAAGCTTAATCAAACCAAACCAGGTCCTCTCTTAAGAGCTAACCAAACTCTTTGGAATGCTGATACAGGTTTCAGGCAATTCTTCAGTGCTTACTTGATCAATCTTTCATCCACTTTGACAATATACTATAGAAAAAATATTAATAATTATTACTATTTTCCTCTGAAAGAGTAAAATAACATTAGAAATGTGCACACAGCATATTTCCCCAAGGCTGAGGTCAGAAATTACTGGAAATATAAAATCAAGTTCTACAAAAGTTCCGGACCAAAGTTATTTAGATACACTAAGTTGCAATTTACAGATTTTTATATTAAAAAGCTAGGTCAGCTGCAATGTATGAGATTTGGATTTTACTGAGAGAAAACAAAAAGGTACATTTAAAAATTAATTATGCATGCTTGTAAGTATGTGTAAGTGAACATCCTTAAAATCTATATACAGATTAGATTTATAGAGTAAAATTCAATAGCATTTTACAAAGCAATAAAAGTGCTTGTAGATTCTCATGAAAAATATCAATATATTTTAGTTTTAATAATGACAATGTTTAATATATAAGAGCCCGCTTCATGGATAATGCAACATAAAATCGTTTCTCACATATCTATGCATTTTATCTTTATTTTTACCAGTCTTCTCAATTTGCTTTTACTATTTCTCTTTTTTTTTTTCCTCTCTTTCTTTTTTTTTTTTTAACAATAGACCTCAGCAAGTTGCTATACACCTTTTTCTTTGAATTTCAGGATGAGTAGTTTCATGCAGAAAGATTATTTATTTTTGTGAGCATGTCTGGCAGGGAAATGGGTGTAGCTTGTTTCAATGATTTTTGCATAGAGTATGACATAATTATTTTTATATCTTTTGGTTGAAAAAGAATCTTGCAATCTACTGTCCTTGAGAGCGGTTGTCTTGGTATTTTCCTGTATTTATTCTGAAAATGTAATCAATGCAAACAGATATAAAATAATCCAGTTTATTTCACTGGATCCTCTCTTGCTTATACCAGACTACTAGCTTTTACCTACTACTTAACATCAAATGATGACACAGCACTTAAAGGAAAAAATTCCTTTTTGGAGATGAGGTTGTCTTTTCCTCCAGGCTCCATGGGGTACAACTGCCCTAGAAGTGGGTATCACTGGTTCTGTGTACCTTATCTGTAATCTTCAGATTAGCACAGAAGTTATTCCCCTTTGCTACAGTCACCACATTTGAAGGAATTCCCCATTTCCATTCCTTCTTCTCTGAGCTGTGAAGAGGAGCTCATAGCTCCAGAGCGGCCAGACATCTGTATGTGGTTATGTAAGTACAAAGTATTTGGAGTGCATGTTGCAGTGTGGGATTGGTGGTGGGTTTTAAAATGTACCCAGGTGCTGAAGCAGGAGGTGTTTGTTACTGCCCATTTAGCAAAGCACTGGCAGGACCCCTGTCGACCTTCTGTGTGTGACAGTGGGAGCAGCCCCTGCTGTAAATGAGGATCAGCCTCTTCAATTGTTTTTTCCCTTCTTGCCTTGGTGCTGTATTTGGGAGCATGCATTAAGTCTTGTATTGGCTCACTCAGCTGGTGCCACTCTGCCTCCCCAGAGCCAGAAGGACAAGCGGACAAGTCGTTTTCTGCTTTATTAAGAGATTTGAAGGTCAGAGCATCAAAATGGTAATTTCAATCAGAGCCAGTCTGGTTGCTCAGCAGACTAGCAGAGCTACTGTAAGTTGCAGATCTTAATGCATGCAGAGAATGTGATCTAATTCTGAGTGCTGCTTCTTGGGTCAGATCTGGTTGAGTCAAATTGTGATGCACCAGCCTATCGGGTCGTCCCTGAGAGGCTGTCTCCCACCTAGGTGGCAGCAAATAAAATACAAAAAAGAAAGGAAATGGAGACCTTGCCTTGCTGAACAAGCACAGATTTCTGCATTAAGGATTAGCACTTAGAAAATAATCCACTCTTCCCTTTAGTGTAATCTCAGCAGACATGCTAAATTCAGTGTCAAAGCCTTCGCAGGTACTGTCAAGCACCAGACACAGGCACTCCTTGCAAATGGATGGGAGCAGAAAATAGGAACTGGAAGAAAAAGAATAGATTAATTTCTTATTGTCTTTCAATTAATCCTTGTAGTGCCAAACGGCATAATGTTGACTACAGCAGGACATTGTTAGGAAGTCAGTTTTATCCAAAAAGGGGAGAGAGATTGCAATGGCTTGTTTTCAGGTGTAAATATAACATTTTCCCTGACAGTATAATAACTAATGAGGATTTGTTGGCCCTTGAAGGAATAGCAGTATTTTTTAAACAAATATACATGAGTTTTTAGACCCTTACTACAGCCCTCCCTGGATGCGTAGGTCTGTGCCCAGCCCCAGCACACAAACAATAGCAGAAACGGCAATTATATAGCAACTGTGAGTTACGTTTTTCAGACACCTTGGGTACTGTATTAGGTAAAAAAAAAAAAAACCACCACCCAAGCAAACAAATTAGGAAAATGAAAGTATAGCACAGCATTTAATCACATAGTTGTCTCATTTAAATCAGTGGGTCGATTCATTTTTGTGTAATTATGCACGTTTTTAAGACATGCTTGGTATGTCATGAGACAGTGTAATCTTATAATTGCAGCTATTCATTTCCCTTATGTTTGCCCTACCTTTGGAGGAAGGAATGCTCCTGTTTTACTGATCATGGGCAGCTGCTGTACAGGTTTGTTAGCAGGAGCTGATGAGCACTGCAATAGGATGCACAGCCACAGAGTCTTAGCTAAAAAATAGCTACTTATTGCTGAAGAGATGGTAAATTACGGAAGTTGTTTGATTCCAGTGATACTACAGCAACCCTACAGCAGACAACAAAAGTGGCAGAGTAAATGGTTTCTGCCACCTTCTCTGTACTCTGCAGAAGTTGAAACCAGTGGAAGCCAGAGCAGGTAGGCATAATTACAAATGGGGAGCTCTGGCGAAGATGGAGTGCAGGGGGTGGGAGAACAGTAGTAAAATGATGTGTTTTATGTTACTGGTGTCCTGTCTTTTATTTACTTTAGTCTGCTGGCAGGATGTTTGTCTGTAAACATTACCACAAAACACTTAAACAGGAATAAAAGTAACTTTTATAGAAGGAATTTAAAAGTAGTCTCTGGAAAACATGCAAGAAACACCATGTGGACTCCACATCTTCTTCAAAGTAGAGCGAACACAGCAGGGATCTGCTACTGTCATCAAAACCAAATCAAAATTGCATCGTTTAATATTTATATAATTGAAAGTATAAATCCAGTTTGCTGCCTGAAAGTACCTCTCATGACAGCAGAAAACTCATCTTCTCAATCTTGTAATAACATCAAATTAATACTGTAGTTTTGGCATAAACCAGCAACATCAGGAAAAGAGGGCTTACCACATATTGCAAAATACAACTTTCCATTCTTTAAACTAATTAGAGAAGCAGCCAGTAGCACCACTATGGTTCTGTCAGCATTTCCACAATAAAACCCCCTTTTCAGGGCTTTATAACTTGGCTGTAAAAAATTAGCTTCAGGCTGAAGCTTGGCATACCATGGTTCACCCCAGCAGCAAATCAAGCTGTGCATGTGGTTATGTGTGTGGTTTGCTGATTGTTTCCTAAATACAAATTTTAATTAAAAATAATTTTGCCACTTCTTGGAAGACAATGATAAAATCAATTTTTAAATAAACAAAGTTACATTATTTGGCAGGCTCTTGCAGCAAGTTGTTAAAAGTATGGAAGTTTGAGGTGCAAAGAGTACAGCCTTGTGACGCTTTTTTGTTTGAAATTAAATCATCAAGGGAAGCTTGAAAGCAGCTTATTGCACTTGCATGATGAACTTATTTCACAGGGTGTGATTGACTGCATGAAAGCCAACAAGCAGCTTTGACAGAAAAAATCCCCATGAAAGCAACTCATATGAGGGCACATAGTCCCTGAAGCCCTTGGAACAGCTGTGCCAAAGGGAGGATCCATGTCCCTTGAGTTGCAGGAGTGTCCAGGCCACAAAATAGTCACATGGAGCAGCCATCAGTGCCCTTCTCCACTTTGCATGTAGCAGTGACAATGTCAGCCTTTCCCAGAGATCAAACTGAGTCATCTCTTCCACTTGTGGGTGGAAAACTGCTGTTTGTTGAATTTCCATATTATGGATGATCTCAGTGCACTATTAGTTCATAAGTGTTCACATAACTAGTTATATTCACACATTTTGCAGTGAGCTGACTAGCATAAATAATCTTGATGGTAAATGCTTCTGTTTCAGCTTCACTGTGCTGAATGCCCAAAAACTCCATGCACCTGGAAACACTGCAGCATGAACAGAGAAGTGGAAGTATTTGAAAGCAAATCAGAAAGACTGGTAAGAGGAGCAAAGCTGATTAATTCTTTTTTCAAGGGAGTTTCTTAATTTTAATACAGTTGCATGTTTTTTTTTATTTTTCATCAGCATTTTAAAAAGTTAATAATAGTTGATTATGAAATAAAAATAGGTAAAATATGCAAGCCTTGGAAGCTAAATTTGCTTCTTCCAAAAAAGCAATGAGAAAGACTCTAAAAACATATAAGAGATGGAGAATGTCATCAATATGCAGTAACATGCTCTCCAAATCATTCTTCAATATAAGTGTCACAAAGAAAACTAACAATCCACATCCAGTATTCCTCGATCAATGAGCAGTTGAAGATGAAAATTAATATTATAGAGTAGAATAACCAATTATAACCCAATTCAAAAGTCTATTCATCACAGACTCATTTTTGCAATGGGTGGATGAGACTTGAAAGGGAGACAAAGTAAGTGAGTAAGCAGCACTGAGCCAACTCACCAGCTTCCCAAGCACAGAGCTTTGTCTCTTCCCCAGGACAGAGTTTATGGCTGATGAATAGTGAAATATTTGGGTTCAGCCCATCTCCCCAACTACAAGGAGTCAGCTAAGAGCCACCTCTCATGCAGAGGTAGTCTTAGGTTCTCCATTAGATCAACAAAATTTTGTTCAAGCTGTAATTTTCTCCCAGAGTAGCTGCCAGGATATCCTTGAACACATAAACCCAATTAAGCCAAGCTAAACTGATCATTAGGCTTTCAAGTATGTGTCTGCTGAAATTTTATAAGGCTGTAGTCTGCTTAAAGTTTCACCTCCTGCAGCCACTCGCAGTTGACCCTGGGAGTCCACTGAAACAACAGACAGGCTCCTAAATTTCTGGGAGAGTCTTTGAGTTGTCTCAGAATTAGAGAGGCTGCCTAGATCACTGTGGCTCACAGGAGAATTGCTCCAGAATTCTTTTTTACTCTTTTACTCCATCCAGCTGCTGAGGTGGCACCCACTCAGAATAGCTGGTGTGACTCTGACCTGACCTCCACCTGTGGGCAACCCGTGAGCATGCAAGTGGAAAAGCACGTGAAGTAGATGTAGGAGACATGTATGTGCTTCTTCAGGAACCATTTGTCACCTTGTGGACTGGTTTAAATTCTCTGATTTATTCTCCCCTTGCAAAAATGACCATGATCAGTCTGTGACCATGAAGATATCATTCAGCAAGTCGAAAGTAAACAAAAGCTAGTGCTTAGTGTCCCCCCTCACCTCCCCATCCCAGTTACAGCTTTTATAAGAAACTCACCTTCACACAAACCCCTCTAGTTCTCCAGAACTTGTTGGCCAAGTAATCAATAGCACCAAATAAACTGAATTTGTTGAATGAAGAGGGTTGAATGCATGGCTCCCTAATTTCCACTGACCTTACTCAGTCAGCTTTGTGACCGCATTATCAGAAGCCAGTTTCACTGACCCAAGCTAAGAAATCAACAGTTCTGCTCATCTGAACTTTGTTTTCTTGCAAGGTTAGTTAATACTTAAATAGACTGCAAGGCTATGTGAGCAGATGTACTGGAGAACACCAAGTGGGATTTTATACACAGCCATGGGCCAGCCCCAAGGCCACAGCCAGTCTCTGTCCATCCTCATTTTCACTTTTCTCTGTCTTATTAGACATTGTGAGCATCCTCTCTCTCTTAAATGCTGTGTTTTTTCATCCTTTAGTAGGTCTTGTGTGATAGTAAGTATCTCACATACAGTTTTGCTTAAGAGCTGTTTGGTCCCTTTGATTCCCTTCTGGGAGTACTTAACAACTGTCTTGCTTAAGTCCTGTTTTCTTAAATTTGGAGATGTGCTGACTAAACTATATCACCAGCCAAGTGCAGTCAAAAACATGTAAGAACTTTATTTCACATATCCAACTAGGAAGAAAAAGATTTTTACATGCCAAATTTCATGTATTAGAATAGAGGAACAAAATAATCTTTTGTGGATCAGTAGGACTTTCAGGCCATCAATATCCACGATGTGCTGTCACTGCCTAGGACTGTACGGCCTCTACAGCTTCATGTGCTGAATAAGCAATGCCCAATATTTAAAGGTGTCCTTTGCCTATTTGGAATCCCTCTGCTTGTTCTATTTTTTTTTCTGAAAGGCACTGTCTGGCTCCTTTTTCTCAGCATTTTGATTTCTGTATTTCTAAAAGAATCTCCTCTATGATTTCTGCACCATTGCATACAACCCCACTGAACGGGAATCCAAGGTCTGCTGCCAGTGGCTGCTGAGAACACAGGAGGGTGAAGGAAGACAAAACTCCAGGTAGATCTTGCATAATTCTGGCTGCTGAAAGAAATACATACAGAGGGATGAAATCAGAGGTGGCATAAGAGGTAAGTACCTGTACCATAATTAGTCTGAATTAAACAATCAAAACTAAAGATGGGATCAGATATAATGGAAAGGGAAATACAGCAAATGATAGTAAAAATATATATTCCTTTTCCTTTTTGATTTTCAGTTATCAGAAAATGTGTACCTCAGGCTGAACCTGACCAACCTGATATATCCTGGGTGGTTACATTATGATTTCTGTCACTGCCTGTGACTGGTTTTGCACCATGGCAGGGGTTGAAAAATGAGGAAAGAAGAGTAGAAGTTTTTCAAATGTATATTTTTGTATATTTTGTTTTAAAAAAAATCATAAAGATCTCTATAAAAGTCTAAAATTTAAAAATAATTTAAAATAATTACATGGAGGTCATACATGTATATTTGTAAGTAATATGACTGTAGTTAATAATAACCCCTACAGTGCTACACTGAGCTATTATTTCCTTGGCTTCCTTCCTTCAACTAAAACCAACTTGGTGGTTTGTACCATTCTGGCAGCCAACAGGAAAGAGCAGTGAACATCCCATCACAGTATTGGCACTTAATGCCTTTGCTGAAGCCCTGCATGATTGCACTGTACTAGTTGCATGGTCCAGAGGGCCATCACAAGTTTCCCTTCTCAATCTGTGTTCTCCAAACACTCCCAGGTCATGCTGGCAGGGAACAGTGACTTCCAGGGAAATCAGAATGTTGTGCTAGTGATGAATTTTGTCTGCTGTAAAAAGAGACTGAAACCCTTCTTTTCCCTGTCTCTCTCCAGCAGGAAATTCTTCTTTCCAATCCAATGATTCCTACAAATCTCTTCATCTTTTTGTGTGAAGTTCTCAGTCTCGCAATGAAGAACAAAGCTAAATCCTACAAAACAACACAAGGGAAATGCCAGTTATGATTAGGCTAATTTTAAGTGTCTCCCATGTATGTTAATGTTCTATGTACATCATGCATGCAGCTAAATGAGTAGATGGAAAAATAGGCCAGGAAATGGAAGAAAATGAACTTCATAGCAAAGACTCTTTCCCCAGACAGAAAGATTGGGAATTGCTTCTTTCTTCTACTCTTTTAGAGTTGCCCCCCTCAACTCTATCTAACAACTTTCTGCTAACTGTCACTCTTTTAGTTATCAGCTTGCTTTAGTTACATTGTTCATAGGAAAAGAAAGCAAGCAGAGGAGACTGGAAAGCAGTTAGATGAGTATCTGGCAGTGTTTCAGGAGAAGCATATCCTAGAGAGCAACAGCAATCTAGATAAGGTTCAACTTTTCTTTGTGCTTGTTTCAAAGACATTTTGGTGGTTCCATACTTTCAGTGTATGCTTTGCAGCTTATGCATAAATGTAAACTTCCTCCCCTGGGTATCATCCCAGAAAGAAACAAATAACACGGAAAAAAGTTTGAGGGAGATACTTGTAAATTATAAAAATCATATGCATCCATAGTGACTTTTTAATATAAAGATTTTTGAAGCAGCCTTTTTACTCCCACATGTGAGAAGGGCAAAATGCTTTTTTTCATAACTGGTAACTATACAGATAGTTATGCTGGAATGGGGAGGGACAAACAAACCTAACGATGACAGATCTGCACAGAAAGCTGTTAGTATGCCAGATCTTATTACAGAGCAGTGGGAGGCCTTGTATGCTACGTACCAGCTCTATAGGGACCTCCATATTTAAAATGATGAAAAAAATGTGATTTGAAAAACCCCTCATGGGCAGCCTTCAAAGGCACAGACAGGTTCTGACTGGATTAACATTTATTGACTGTTTAAGCCTGCTTTTTTGCTTCAGGACAGAGATACACGAGTTTAATTGCAGAGGCTGTTCTGCCAACTGATCACTAGAGTGGCAACCAAAGCTTTACTAATCGGTTCTTCATTAAAGAAAAGTCTCTATTACAAAACAAATTAAGCATGCTCTGATCCCAACCCACAGGTCCAATGGCATTACAGCAAAGTTTAGGCTGCTAGAGCACTGAAAAACTTATTAAGGTTTAGCGCTGAGATAGCACTTTTGTATTGATTTTACAATACACAGGTATTATGATTTATGGAGTGCTAGTGTCACTCTAACAAGCTGAAGGACACACAATATCATCTCCAACATCATTAAAATTCAGAAGCCTCTAGAACTAACTCATCAACCACTGTGCATTGTCACAGGCTATAGAGCTGTATTCCAGTTGGAAAATGCCATGAGTTTCCCGGACAGTTGTCTTCCAGAATAATTAAATTTAGGGAAAAAGGGGGGTGAGGGGAAGAGAGAGAATTCAAACCCTGCGGATGTTTTAAAACCCTTCGGTGAATGTGCAGTTCTGTAGTAGCAGGCACTGTTCTTCACTATCGCCTGTTCGGACCGGGCTGCTCCGGCTTCTCGTCCCCGCTCAAGGCGCCGCAGAGCGCCACGGCTCCTTGAGGGACGCAAACCCAACGGGGACCGCTCGGGGCCAGCCGGCCGCTGTTCTGCCTCGGTCTGTATCCCGAAAGCTTTATTTTCCCGAAGTTTGGGCGCGCACCGCATCCCAGCCCTCCCGCCCAGGCGGCCGCTCTCGCCCTTCTCACGGCAAAAGCCAAAACCCGGCGGTTCCGCATCGCGCTCCTTTCCGCCCGATGTAAAGAGAACGCGGCGCCGCCACCTGCAGCGGCTCAGCACCCCCAGCCCGTCACTGCCGGCCC
>VYXD01005457.1:306572-346597 GCA_013397195.1 Hylia prasina
TACCGGGCACGACTCTGGCCCGGAGCGATCCCCACCGGGCATGATGCCCGTCGGGCGCGATCCTGGCCGGGGGCGATTCCCTCCGGGAGCCATCCCTGCTGGGCGCGATCCCCTCAGGGCGCGATGCCGGCCGGGCTGCCCCTCACACGGGCTCGGCTCCTCCCGGGGCGCTCCCCCCGGCCCCCGCCCCCTGCGCCCCGCTCCGGAGCTCCTAACGCCAGCTGCGTGTGCCACAACTGCTGGGGGAGCACAGGAAAGGCATAATTCTGCCTTTCTTCTAGCGATCGCCGAGCTCCCGCGATTTTATAACTGGGATGACGATAGTAGTCTATAGCACTGAGTGTGCCTGGGCTAGCTGAAGGAATTTGTCTTGGAAAAATCCTGTTTTCCCGTGCCACACTGCACTAAGCAGTCGCAGTTTGTAATTATGCCGACAGGAATCCTCAAGCCCAGTTCTCTTATATGCTACCCTTCATACACCAATGGCATTTACATCAGGGCTACCAAATCACTTAAAAAGGGGATGCAGGAACAACAGTGTGAACCACCTGCGTACAAAACCCATTTGTTTTTAATGAGGCAGTGTACAGTGCCGGGTATCATATTACAAATATTTCCATTCTTTTATTCAGTGACTACTGGGTACCTGTTATTTCCTACCTCAGTTAATGAAAAGCCTTAAATTGCTATTAGATTTGCTATATGACTATAGTCAAGTATGGAAACATACATTCTACCATCGCTTTCGTGTGCAGCTCCCCTTGGAAACAGTGTGAATGTTTCATGTGAAAGGACTTCTTAGTCAGGCAATTGTGTAGCTAAACTTACTAGAAAGCAGCTTTATCTGAGGAGTTCCGAGGTTCTAAATTGACAGTCTCAAGACAAGCCCCATGTTTCTGTTTGGCATATACTTACTGTTTTTTTCTTCCAAATTCTGAAATACCTGAGTATTTTTATCTTTGAGTATGCCTGAAAATGTCATTTAAAGTTCTAAAATATTTCCTAAATTGTTTTTCTAACTAACATTGAACTGGAGCTTATTGATCACTTTAATCTTTAATTATCCCTAAAGATCTTCAGATTTACATCTTACACCTATATAGGTCTTAGTTCATTTGGGTGAGTCTCTTGATATCAAATTTCAGAACAAGATCAGGATCAGCCCACAATATGTGAGTAACAAATGTAAACGACTGAATGAAAACCCACACAAAAGTATATATTAGCATTTCTGTCTGCTGAGAATTCAGTACCCTCCTTTTTTGGATCCCTTACAAATTAAGACTCAAGCAGTTGTGCAAAATGATACTCCAGTATGTACAGCTGAGTAACAGCTAAAAGAATAAATTATTTTAAGACTTAAAATTATTATAATGTGTAGATCAAAGATTAGATGTTTTCAAAACTTGCATAAGTATGTATTAAAGACACGTTAGAGTGGTAATGAGAGTTGTTTCTATTTTTGTTGCTTATATTTTTAATAGCATATTATTTCTAAGGAAGGAAGAAAAGGCTTTTCTTTCCAATATCTCCAAAGATGCCTGATTGCAAAATTCAATCAGTCCTAAAATTAAAATTAGGAGGCTGGATCAGCATGAAAGCAATTGTGTTATAAGTCAGTGTTAAGATGTTATTGATAGAAAAGCTAATGCAATACATTTTCTTCTGTCACACGTTTCTGGCCCAAAGCAATTTGCCAACCAGCAAACCACCTCAGCATAAACACTGGGGAGCCCCTGCTGGGTCCTGGAAATCCCGCTTGTCTGCAAGTGCACAATATACAAGGCAAATCTCCATAAAGCTCAGTGCCACAGTTGAATACAAACACTCCTCAGGTCCTGCTGTGACTTGGCATACCCCACTGGACAGCTGGAAACTGAGAGGAAAGGAGCTGCTGCCAATAACGGGTTACAGTGGATTGTCGGTGCAAAGTTTCCTGGAAACGGGCAGTGACTGACATTATTATTTTGTTGGAGGATACTGATGTGATACATAAGATATATGCAATGATACTCAGTTGCATTTGTTAAATATTTGATAGGATGTACAGCAAAACAGCACCTTTTTGATATGATCCATGTGTCTCGGCTAGGAATTAAACCCTGAGAAAAACAAACAGAACTTGTCCCAACCTTACATTTTACCCAACATAATTCTGGATATCAGATATTGCCCTAAATGTCATTTTATTATGTGTATCAAAAAGATTTAGTGTGCTAAGGGTCATGAATGTGTATCTAACACCTCTGCAGCTGCAGTTTACTGTAGATAGATTACATCCAGTCACTCTTTCATTTTTTTCCTTGGAACCACTTGCAACAAATTGCTACCGGCGATCATTAAAAAAAGATTGCTCTTTTTATGTAGTTTGAATATATGAAATGCTACTTATCTGCATTCTGATGTGAAGAATGCTTCAAAGAAAATTCAAATATGTAAATGAAACAGCTAAACTAGGGATTGGCATACACAATCATCATTAGTCTAATGTAATATAATCTTTAACGTAAAGAAGCTGCATTTTCTAAACCTGAATAAAAGCCCAGCATTCTCTTTGTGTTATAATAAATTAATTCAATAAAAACAGGTACATTTATCCAGTAAAGAAGCTTATTAAGCAGACTGCTAGTGCTGCAAAATTCAGCATACAGCAAACAATACTTTTTTGTTAGAATAATGACTTACAGTTTGTTCTTTTATACTGTGTAGCACTTGGGGACCACATCCATTTACCAAAATAATACCAAATTAGTACTGCAAATATTGAAATCAGACCTTTCAGACTAACCAGTGGCCTAATTTTCTCTTCAATCTGCTCTTAATCTCAATTCATCAATAACAGCGCCTTATTATAGGACTTTGACAGTGAGCTAGAGCTTTTGATAAATTATACATCTCAAGCCAGATTTAAAATTTGAAGCTCAAGTGCTAATTATCTGTACAGGCCTAGTTAATAACGAGATTTCTTGTTAAGTATCTGATCACAGCATGGGCATCATTTGTCAAGAACCTCAAGTCTACCTTGGAGACTAGCTCTTCGAATTCTCCCTTGCCTACCATATGTAAAATTGGGATCTTTGTTTCTATAATAACCTTTTATTAGGAAGCTGACATAATGATTAAGTTCGCTGTAGACACATACAATGAGTTAGACAATTACCCTTGCTGCTTTAAACTACTCAGGCTCCTAGCAAGACAAAATAATTAATATTGAATTTTAATTTGATGTGTTCCACATTTAAACCCCAATTTGCAAAGTACACCTGGAAGGCTGCCGCTGTTTCCTTGCAGTTTGTGCTGATGAAATAAAAGCTCCTGCAGTTTGAATGTAAAAGCACAGAAGGCATGATGCACCACAATCACTTCTCAGTGGAGCAAAGAATTTTCGAGCATTAATGGGAAAGGTAATTACCTAGGTCTAACTTTATAGCCTTTTCTCTAATGAAACTATAATCTCCCAGGCCTACATGGTTTAAGTATTTACATGATTTTAACGATTTCACTGCCATAACAGTTGTCACACATGGTAATTTAAAAACTCAGTACCTTAAAACAAAGATGCTAATTATATTTCTATATTTTTATTATTGAAGTAAAGCTGGACTGTGTGAAGTGACAGAACCATAATAAAAGCAGCCATGCACTGTGGTGCCTAAGTGGAAGGGGGTGGGGGGACGTATTTGTTTGCTGAAAAAAGGCGCCTATGAGCCTTCCCAACTGTACCTGTTAACTGCTGAGCAGCTTAGTTCCCCTGAGCTTTGGCTGTGGGGCAGAGCACACCCTGTGCTCTGAGGACCTTCAGTCTCTCAGACTTCAGGCAAAACTCCCACTGTGCCAACTTGTGTAGTCCTTTCCTTATGAAAATACAAATATTTTTCAGCCGCAATCACCTAAAGGCATATCTCATCCAGACAGTACTGGACTTGTAAGGAGGAGTCCTGGAGCCTGTCCCCTACAGAAGCCCAGTGCTCCCATGCTAGCATTAGGCAGTCCTGATGGCAAGCACTTCCTCCCACATGTAGATGAGCTGAGCCTGAAATGCGTGGGGAAACGGGCTCTTTGCCTGAATGACTGGACAGTGCTGCTTTTTGCAGAGTGTACTCTGTAATGTGGTTCCGGTTTTTCAGAATGGTGCCTGGAGTGGCTGATGGGGTGAGATGAGGCTCCCACCCAGCTCACATCATTCACAGCCTTTGCAGTCTGCTCTACATCTCTCTCTGGCCTCTGCTCTTACCGTGCTGGGCAGCTTGGCTGTCACCTCACCCCTGTGTCAGATTCGTAGGCGGGCAGGGGAGTAACAGCATTAGGAAAGTAATTTCCCAATGATCTCAGCTCCGGGGCTGGGACCCCTGCCTTTACTCAGCTCTGGCAAGGCTGGATGACTTCCTCCAGCCTTGGCTTTTGTCTGTGCTTGAGAACCTCACACCTTTAAAGAAGCTGAAGTCATTGCTGCTACAATTTCCAGGACAATCTAATTTGATGCTCATTGTCACAGCACTGCTTTATTTCCCAAAACCTGCTCACATTGCCTAGCTGTGGGCCTCAGGTGCAAAGTTTGGATCCATATCAAAATATGAACTTCCCAAAAAGACAGGTGTGGAGATACCTAATACAGATGCCTTCTGATTATTATTATTATCAGCTTATGACACAAAATGACACAAAGTGAGACACTTAAACAGAAAAATAAAAAGCCACTTTGCTGATAGAAGGTGAGTCTCAACACCATTTAGAGTGTTAGTGGGGAGCCAAAATTTCCATTTTGTAGAAATTTCAGATATTTCACTGGGTTTTTTTCAGTTCTTTACTGGAATGAGAAGACAAAAAATAAAGATTTATTAAGATTTTTTTTTTCTGGCTGATTGGAAGGTGGTCATCCAAAGTCAAGACTGTAAGTAGTGTCTGTCTGCTTATAAATTTAAGTGAAAGATGCTGTAAGAGGACATCAGAACAATCTCAAAGAGGTAAGCTCTGCAAACCCCTGGGGAATATCAGGCCCGAAGGATGAAACCATAGGCAAGAAACCATGGGCAAAACCCACGAACAATTTAATATGGTGACCAAACACTGCTTTCTGCTTTGGCCCCTGTAACAACTGTGTTGTTGTAAGAAAGATCAGACAAGATTCTTGGATGAAACAGTGTGTATCCTCTTAGCCTGGGGGAAAAAGTGTCATTAGTTAATCTGGCACCAAAGCAAGAAGCAAAGGAGCTGCCAGCTGGGAAGGGACAAGAACATAGTGCTGGACTGTAGTTTTCTATTTTTATTCTTGAGGAAAATAAAGAACTGTAATCGTCTTCTCTGCCTTAGCTCAAGGGGGACACTGCAGACCAGGAGGGAGATCATATGGCATAACAATGTGTGATGACAGCAGTTAAAGCTTCTTTTGACATGTTTCTAGCTCATAAACTGGGCTATATCGTTCAGGGGAAAAGACCCCTATTAGTCTTCTCATCTCTTAACACTTTGAGGGAATACAGCAGGATGCTGGATACTGAGGAAGAAGCTTTGTGCCCCAGTTTTAAAGATATTAGCACTGGGAATATCAAATACCTTATCTGTTTCAACACTAGATGAGATTTTACATTATAGGATTTATTTTTCATTTGAAAGCATAGACTTACAGAAACAGGCAGATGTTAGAAAAGATGAAATAAGAAGGTGCATTATTAAGACAGTAAAAAATGACAGATATCTTTTTTTAGCTACTCCAGTGTAGCCACTCACTAGCAAGGTTGCCTAATTAGCCTCCACCTCTTACCCCGGGGAGGAGAAGCTCTGAGAGCTGCTGCTTTCCTGCTCTTCCTCTTCAGTGTGACAAACAAAGGCAGCCAAAGCAGCTGCTCTGAGCCGCTGGCTCCTTCAAGGTGGGAACAGAGTGAAAGCTTTCTACTGCTTGCATATTCCTAGCTTGCATATAATATAGTTTATATTTTATGATAGATGTAATTTTCTCCTTTGTCTCTGAAAATATCTCAATTACCATTGCTACTGAGTATTTTAAGGTGGAGATCCAGGCCTTTTGAAAAGGCTTTGGAAGCCTTATGTTTTATGGTATGAGAAATATGAAAACTTCTCAGTAGATTAATGACCGTTTCTTTCTAATAGCTTTATAGAAAGAAGAAAATTATTATTCTACTACTAACGAATTTCTGAATGGGTTATTCAGATTAGGAAATTCTTAACGAAAATTTCTCATTAGTTTTAGAAGGAGGTCTGTTCAGGGTTCCCATCACAATTAAAAATAACTTTGCAGGACAAATCTTGCTGAACTGACAGTCAAACCATGAATTTTTAGGTATGTAAAAATGATGTAATACGATGTTTGATGTATTACTCAAGATATTAGATGTAATACAACACTAGGATAAAGTTTGTTTTAAATATATGATAAAACATGAAAATTTGAAAACACTTTACAGCAATATAGAAAATTCACCAATATTTACAAATGCACACAGTCAGCACAAATCAGACATCTTCTTTTTAATTTAAACATGCATTGGATTTTTTAGACATCATATTACCATGCACTAAAGCAGCCCAAATGACTTATCAAAAACACTGCCAATGAAAAAAACAGGTTTGTCACTTTGCTGGTGGTCTTAGCAGATAAAGCAAAATTGCCACTATACATCATCCTTAAAATAAAGACAATACCAAAGGGGAAGCTGCCAGAAGGTGCCATTTTCAGATGTCAAGATAAGGGATGGACGTCTGAATTAATGCAAGACTTGTTGCATGTTTTCTGTAACAGACAACCTGGTGCCCTGCTAAAGCAGACAGTGATGCTTGTGCTTGGATGCTTTTCTAGGGTGTATAACTGAAGGAACCTAAAAGAACCTTAGGAAAACAAATACTAGTCAAAGTATTCCTGGAGGCAACTGCTATGGGTTCTTAATGATGCTGTAAGCAATCCTTTTAAAGCTGTATGGAGAAATGATGCAGAGATTGAATCCTGGGGGTAACAATCCCTTGGAAAAATCCATTAACCCTAAAGGTATAATTGAGAAGCCACCTTGGCTCTCCTGGGACAAGGCCTTCTAGGAAAGAATAACTGGTGTCTGTGTCATGCACAGACTGTGTAAATCCTGTATGTCAGATACTGAGGGTGGGAATGTTGGTGCCATTAGCAGAACAACCAGGTTAGTGGGCATTGCAAGAAGCAATGACAATATTGACAGTAGTGTAAGAACTACAGTGATCTTAGGGATGGGTGTTTCCTTGGCAAAACAAGTGCCCACCAGGGCTGAGGTGGGTTTCTGCACATCAAGGCAGCATAGGTTTGGAGGTGTTTTTGTTCTCTGAGGTATAACTGTGACAAGTGTCAAGATTACAAGGAGTGGTTGTCTACAAAGCTACGTCTGTTCTTGGAAGTGAGGAAAGGACCTTTGTGGAAGCTGCAATGCAGACTTAGGTTTATCTGGGCTTGCATGTAATATCTTTCTGAACCTTCCTCCATGTGGCTAGTGCTTGAGTTTGCTGGACTTCAGTGTATTAATCAAGACAATCTAAAACCTCAGTTGTGCTTAAGGGTAGATGTGCACCTATTATGGAGTTCTGAAAATGGATGGAGATTAATCAGTTTCATTTTGATGAGAAAATATGTTTCTCTGAAAAATTAGAATTAATATTATTTTAGTCATGAACTTTAAAAGAAGTTACTGTCCGACAACATAAAGCTTCATGAATGTGTCTTAAACTGAAGAGTCTGTCTGTACCCCTTTGCTTTCCTATGTCTCTACCTTGTTATATTTTCAAGCTCTTGAGCTTTCTTTTGCTACCAGAATTGTGTTTCTGGCACAAACACAAGCCTGATGCCAGCTGGTCCCCTTCGCTGGAGTGTCCTCATGGCAGAGCCATAAGAACATGGAGTCTCACTAAGTTCTTCGTTTACCTCATCTTATTTAGAGAGATGAAGGATCTGGACCAGAGGTATCTGTGAACAGGACACCTTGGGGCCCTGNTATAAGAAGTCTCACTAAGTTCTCCTTTTACCTTGAACAGGACACCTTGGGGCCCTGGAGCTCAGAGCTGCAGAGACAACAAGAACAGGACAGTCACATGCTACAACTGTAAAATCAGTCCTGTGATGCTCCTGCCAATGTTAAGGCTGTTATTTCCACAAAGCTGTGATATGCTTTAAAAAAATTAAAATCTAAACAATTACTATCTCTTCGCTAACACGAGTGTAAATCCTGAAAACTCCTCTGCTACTGGGAGCTGTGGCTGAGTTTGTCTGTACTGAGAGAACTGAAAGCAGAATTTAAGTGTTAGTCATATTCCTTCACCTGTAACCATGCTTGAGTTGGCCCTAGAGTTGGCTTCAAGAAAAGAGTGTTGTAGTGTTAAATATTTTAACTGCTAAATCTTTGAATTTTCACCGGTCATGTACAAAGCCAGAGTAATACCTGAATTACATTTCTACTGCCTTACACTCTTCACAAATGAAAGCTGGTGAGATGACTTGCTAACTCATGCAGTAATTAATCTTCAAGAGGGTAGAAGTACAGTATTAAATTGGAGCTCAGGTTACAGAGATGAAATCAAATGAACAAGTTCAGTATCTCTAACATCTACCACTTATTCCACAAACTGTCTAAGTACATCAAGAGATTTAATTAATTCTGAGATTCTCTGATCAGTTGCAGGAAAAAAGACAAAACATAGGATATGGCAAAAGAGTTCTAATCAGACTGACCTTCTGTGTGGCACCAGAATTATCAATGTACCCTGTATACGTGCCACAGATGATACACTGTCTCTCCATCAGACTGTGCTGAGATTCAGACCTTCACCACAAATTCCAGTTACTCAGAAGGGCGTTTGGAAGAACCTGAGAAGACCTTAACTGATCAATTTGTCAAGTAAAAAATGTTCGCTGTGAGAGTTTAAATAAAAACCAAGTTTTTTACAAAATGCAAGATATTCCCAACAAATACAAGCCCTTTTTGCAGATTAACTGAGGTTTTTATGCTGACCACCCACTCCCCAGTATAAACCCTGTAAAAATCATGCCCTGCAGACAGCTCACATTCCTCTGTGGAGGAATGAGTGAATCTTGAAACTGCCCCAGGTGGGAAGGGAGGACCTCATCCCCACCACTGTATCTGACTGGACAGAAGGGTTTGGCCTGTCTGTAGTCACGAGCTCAGCAGAGAGGAGGGTCACCCAGGGTCTGTGTCTGTCCTGCCCCAGGGGAAGCTGCTTGAGCACCTGTGAGGAGCGGGTCAGGCCTGGCTTGGGAAGCACCTTCAGGTTCTGGTCTAATTACCTCCTCTTTTGACTTCTGCAAGCATTCTGGAAGCATTTTTTAAGATGTGGCAGGTTCAGAGGGAAATCATAGTGTGCTGGGGAGCTTAAGTGGGGCATGGTTTATTTAATTCTCTTTTTCCTACATAACAGCTGGGCTTTGTATTCCAGCTAATTTAGGTAGGAAGCTTGTTTTTTATTTCATTAACTTGCAGCATGAATGTCACCAACCATAGTTGATAGCAGTGACCACTGCCAGAAAGTCACCAAGACTTTTATATTTGTAGATTCACAGTACACCTTATTATGCTTGTAATGCACATAGCAGTGGATCTACACTATTTATTCTAGAGCAGGAACTACTTAATGCTCAACTATGTTAAAAATGCAGAAGTGAAAAAACTGATCTTGCCTCCATCTCTCCAACAGCTGCCACCACTGGGGAAGAACTAACTTCAGAGCCTGTGACAGTGTTTTCTGATGAGATATTGGCACATTAGAGACCTACACGTTCACCTGGGGAGGAGCACACCTGTTCAGTCAACCTGTGTGCATGATAACGTATGATAATCATGCATCAGTGCTTCTGGGGACTCTGTCATTGCACCCAGACTGCTGAGAGATCCTTCCATCTGTAATGCCAGTGCAAGGTCCTACACACAGAATAATGTTGGAGCTTGTTTGTTACCCTTTTCACGTACTTGTTTTGGTAGGGAAAGTTGACAAGGTCATAATCTAAATTCTCAGTGGTCTTTTGATTTCAGAAGAGCTTTAGTAATCTACAGGACCTAAGAATTTGGCCAGCTTTCTCCATCATGTTGGTTGTTTAAGGACTATGCAGAGTGTTTTTTCTTTAGAGGCTGATAAGTTCAGTCTTCTGAAGAAGCTGTTGACTACCATTAGTAGTGGGTTCATTTGTTCTCTGCTGGACACTGTCAGCCAGCAGGGGTTTAGGCTGTTGTGCAGCTCCCAGCTCAATTATTTCTCAGGGCTCTTTGTTTAATATAATGGGGTCAAATTCAGACTGTAGGTGGCTGATGATTTCTGGTCCAATTTACAATAGCCTGTCTGCAAGCCCACCTTGAATCCAGTTAATCTCTTTTGTAAAATGAAGTAAAAACTCTGCAAAGCGTTCAGTGTTTTGGTCCGATATTTAGTTTTTATAATGTGAGCTGCTTAGCAATTTTTCCTGTTCAGAGTGGTTCCGATATGTTTATACAGCTGTATCGATAGAGGGATTATATTTATTTCCTATATTGTAATACACTGCAATGGGAAATTTTTCTGCTGAAAGATGAAGAAATGGGTGCAGGTCGAATACTATCAATATCTATCATTGACTGTTTTGTTTACAATTAATCATATCCTCCTGATCACCTTTAAGAGTGTAATTTGATCTTTAGGAGGCCACAGTACTCTGGTTTGTCAGTATATAGGTATTGTACCTCGCCAGTAGGCTTTTTAGAAAAGGCATTAAGTTGCCACCTTGGCTGACTCACAAACACTGAAAAGCACTGTAAGTCTTAACTGCTTCAGCTCAGCCCAGATCTCTAAGGCTGGAACATTACTGCAGGGAGTAGGTGTGATACTTACCCCAGGGATGATGCAGAAAGCTCTGGGAATTCAAGGATCTTTGCAGAATAAACTGCTCCATTTATTTCTGTGTTTTATGGAAGGGCGGAAACAAAAGGTCTCAATCTCACACTGTCTAAACAGAGCAGCAATGAGACTACTTATCATCTTCTGGATTCAGGCTCTAATCCAGACCGTAACTCAGTGCACAGAGACACGGAGAACACTTGACATTTCATGATTTTTGCAATGAGGTAAATGGATAAGACCTTCAGAAAGCTTTAGCAATGGTGATCCAGAATGCAGCAGGCTACACTCTTGCATCAGGCTATTTCTACTAGGAGGTACAGGGTTTAAGTTGGACCTGATGTAGTGTGTTGCAAATCTTCATTTTGCTGAAACAACACCACCTAACTGCAGAGACAATTCATGGCAGATTTTGTGTACAGGCCTAGCGATTGACATAACCACCTGCTTGCAAAGGCAGGCTAGGAAGGCTTTGCAGTTTTATGGCATGTAGCAGATTTTCCACTTAAACAAGTGTTTCTTCTATAGCAGTCACACTGTACCACAGCAGCATTTTTGTTTAATCTGAACTAGGTGTCATATTACTCCTTCTATTTCAGTCCATGGACGTTTATTTCTTTGATACATATGCAGATCTGAGCACTTGCTATTCTTTGTAGGGCAGGAGAAAGAGGCAGATAATTTGCTTATATTGCAGTTATCTGGTTTTACTTGTTTACTAACAGAAAGGATTAATTTTTACAGTTGTATCAAGAACCTGCAGCTTAGAGATGCTTTCCAAATGTAACAAAACTGTTGCTAGAGTAAATGATTTAAAATGTAAACTCATGTAAGTATAGAATTCTAAATATATTTGACTTTTTGATAAAAGAAAGGCCTATTTGCTGATGCCACAGTTATTGGAAAAAGATATTGCCCTTTATTTCCCTTTGTAGGTAAACACATGAATGTTCATTCTCTGCCCACAAGATAAACCTTCATTGTGGCAGTAATGGATGCAGCTTGCAAACAGGAAAGGAGGTAAGTAGGAAAAAACCTGCAAAGCTTATTTATTCAGAAGGAAAGCTAAAACAGACATTTTATCTTTGAAAGTTAACTCACTATTTAGTAAATAAGATGTCAAAACTAACTGCAGTCCTGGCTCAGCTTCTGTTCAGTTCTTCCTCAGGAACATTGAATAAAACGTTTGAAACTCATTAAATCCTATAAAGACATTAACAGAGGGCAGCAATCTCAGAAAGGCACTGGAGAAGTTTCTAGATGACTCTAGATATAATATTTCTATTTTACATGTCTTAATTTCATATCTTAATTATTATTCTTTATTTCTACATTCCACTGAGCATTTGTATTGGAATTAAGTTCTAAAAACTTTCAGAATTTTGAAGAAAGAATAAATATTTCCTGACTTTTTTTCTTTTTCCTAGATGAACATGCTTTTGTTTCCCTCTCATTCTGCTTCAGTTCTGGTTGTTAATGCATGAGAATATGGTCTTATGAAGAGTTGAGAACCCTGAAGGTAAAAAGCCTGAAAAGCAGAATGTGGTACTATGAGTAAAAGGTATTGAAGCAGCAGTTGAGCTACGGTTTTAGTGAAGAGTCTCAGAAATGTCAGTAAAGCACTGGAAAAAGAATAAGATGAGCAGGAAACTGGCTAAAGTGTAGATATTTAGCTGAGGTGAAAGGGAAAGTTCTTGGAAAGAGTATTGGTTCAAAGGCTGATCAAATATAAAGGGCTGAAAAATGTTTTTATGACTACCTTGACAAAAACCAGGTATGTTAATTTGCATCACTGCAGATGATGCAAATTTTGAAGGCATTGATGGTTTGGAACATGTCTGGACTATTATGTAGTCAGAACTTAGGGAAATAGAAATTTGAAAGAAAACTAAATGCAGCATTAAAAAGAACTCTAGATGTAATCTGGAATTCCATCAGAAGCATCAGATGAAGTGAAAATACCCCTTAATCAGTCAACATGTACAAGTTCAAGCCACCAGTGCAACAGATGTAGTGGAGATGTAAATGTTCAGGGCTCCCTCCATGTTTCTGCATGTTGTTGTATTTGAGAACATGGGTGTGTTCCAGGTGTACATGGTTTGTGTAGCCTACTAATAATAAAGCTGAGGAAGAGATATGATTCCAGCTTTGCATATAGAAAAAAAATAAAAACAGAGAGAAAGAAGATTCCATTTAAAAAATTATGCCAAATAGAGAACGACTAATTTCAGGACATTTTAAATGGAAAATAAGAAGAAGGTCCATCCAGGTCACCAGAAACCTGAGTTTTAAGGAAATCAGAATGTGTGGAATGTGATTATTAAGGTGGATCACTTACAAAGACACGATTATTTATGGCTTTAAAGCCTTCTGAGTGGTGGTTTCTTCATTTGAAAGTTTGGCTAAATTGCAGTAGCACCTTTGGGAGCACCTTCAGCTCTTCTCAGAAATCAAAACTGGCCATTAAACTCAGTATCCAGAAAAGATTGTCAAAACTCTCTTGTCTGCACATTGTGTTGATAACTTTCTGCAAACTCACAGTATTGCAAATGCAGTTCTTGATAGCTTGAAATATCAGTTTTACCTTTTAAATCCTCTATTTGCATACCTGTGCAAACAGAGAAAAGAGGTTTTTTCTAAGTTCTAGACCTCAACATACTTTTCATTAATGTTTAGGCAAACTCACTGCAAGCATGACACGGTTGAGGAAGAGAGTGCACAAGCACTGTGGAAGGGATGAGGTGTCACTGTTTTGCTGCTTTATCAATAGATACCCATGAGCTGCCAGACCTTTCCTGCCTGGAGCTCTTCCTGGCAGGCACCCAACAATGGCAAGCTGTGGCTGCACACCATGATTTTCACACTCAAGGGAGGATTCCCCTGAGATGTCACATGTTTTCCACAGGTTTTGTTCTAGCTGATTTGCCAGTGGCAATGCCGAACAGCCAGGGCTGCTCTTGATTCTCCAGGGTGACTATGGAGACAGTAGGCTGCACAAGGTGCCTTCAGCTCAGGTAAAAAACCTTCATGCCACATAACTGCTGGGCATCCCCTTAGATAAATATGCTTGGAAAGATGATGTATCAACTTCTTTTTCTTTTTTTTTTTTTTAATTGTCAGCCACCTCTGAAGCATTTTGTATGTGTGAGTCACCCTTTAGGCACTCGGTGGAGACAAACTTCCTAACTGTCAGAAAGTCAGAAAAACTGCTGGACCTTTTGGTACAAAAGATCATCCTCTTAAGGATATTTAATGGCTGGGTAGCAGTCTCCTGTGTGAATGTATCCAAGCAATTATAGCTTAAAGTTGTACTAATCACTCCTAATAGAGATGGACTCTTACCCCTGCTGTGTCCCTCACTGCTCCCGGATGAGAACTATCCCAACAATTTGGGATTAGCAAAAACACTTGTTATACTCTTATCTTCATAACTTTATTAACATCTTTGATTATGGAACAGATGGATGAATGTTAATCATTCTATAATGGCAGATTAAATAGCTTACACTGTATCAATCATGTTTAAGTCTTTGCTTAATAAAACAATAATTTAAGTTGGGTCATGGGTAGTGTTTGAACCCCAGGCCCTCAGATTAGCTGCCGACTTCCTCCATTAAATGAGTAAACCCATTAGCTGCTTGCAGTTGTACACTTATGTCTGTGTACACTGGGCATTAAAATATACGACTCATGCTGTGCTGGTGGATTACACATTCAATTTTGAGATTAAGAATTCCTAAGTTCCTTTTGTGCCTCTCAGAAGGAGTTTTGTCCCCTGAAAAGAGTAAGCAATGAGAAATGGGTCAGCTAGTGATAGTGCTGTTACACTTTTACATAAAACTGATATAAACATGCAGGTATCAAAAGACTTTATAAAAATGCCTGGTTTGGTTACCATTGCTTCAGAGATACTTAAGAGCCAAATGAGCATATTTGGTGTATGGACTTAGAGATCCAGACAAAGAGAGTTATTGAATTCCCATCCTGTCGTTATGAGCAGAATATAACTATGAGACTACAGTGAAAACTGCAGGGATTGCTTGCAGTATACTTTTTATCATCTATTTCAGGTTAACTGGTTCACTGTAAACAAAAGTTCTTAGTGGATTTCTTTTCCCTCTATGCCATTTTTTGCTGTGCTACTTAAACCTTAGGTAACCTTAGACACTCTTCTTGACCTCCCCCAGAGTCAGCACTGGTTTGCACTGACTCAGAATCCTGAGTGCAGCTTATTAAAGCCCTTTATCTGCTGCTTTTCCAGAAACAGCACATCAAACTTTACTGAAGGTGACAAATCACGCCACTGACTGGAGATAAGTTGTGTGATTCCCTGAACATTGAATGAAAGAACTAGTGGAGAGAGGCTTGGCAAATCTAATGTGAATAAGAGGTCTTCAATCTTAAATGTAAATTTGAATGCAGTGTGATTAAAATGCCAGTCTCCAGCGAGCTTCAGTTTCATGGCTGTGTGCAGAGAACTGACTTGCTTGTTTTGGTAAATAAACAGACAATGTGTGACTGTTGCTTGACACTTAACATAGAGCTGCACTACCAAAACTGAAGGCAGAGCGTGTAAATTAAAGATCCGCCACTAATAGAGAGTTTGAGAATATCACCTCTGAAAGCTAAAAGCTCAAGAGCAGGCTTGGTGGGAACAGAAACTACTAATTCCTCATTAAAAACCCACTTCCTGTGGCATCATTTGGCTTCCTTGGTGGGGGGGTCTAAAAGCAGGTTGAGCTCTAGTTAACTTCAGAAAGCTCGCAGTAAAAGGTACAATGGCATAGGAGCTCCATAGCTGTATATTAAGTCCTATAATTCTGCAAACTTTGCAAGTTTGCCCATCAGTCTTCCTCAAAACTTTACATACACACTTAAGATTAAAATTTTATTTGGAGATGTCATTTCATTTTACTGCGAATCAGTACATCAGCTCTTCTATAAGTGCACTCAGTTACTCCCTGAAGAGAGAGAAACTTAGCAGTGGTATATATATTTCCTGCTCATTACACTGTAAAAACCCTTGGAGAACTGATACATTGATTAGCACGAGTCAGAAGTGCATCTTTGCCTTGATCAATACATTTGTGTGTTGCGGGCTGGCTAATGGCAAGTGTCAGAGTGCCCACCTGTTTGGAATAATTGCAGGATACAAGCATTAGCCTATTGAAAGAATGCATTTATTGGGCACAAAGAAAAATTTATGATCTTCAACTATACAGCCTGTGCAATAACAGTGACTGCCAAGTAGAGAAAAGATAGTTCAGCTATATTAAAATAGCAGGTAAATCTGGAGTCTGGGGTTTGCTCCAGGTATTTAAAGACCTGAGCAGAGCATAATGAAGGAACAGATGTACCACTTCAAGCCAGTCTGGTACATGAGTAGCCTCTGAGGAGCATTGGAACAGAAAACAAGAAAAGAGACAACTCTGATCAAAAATATATATCCAAAGGCTCAGCAAATACAGATGCCTGCTTACAGAGCTCCTCTGTATGGATCTTTCAAATTTGGATATAGATATGTTGTAACTGTAATTCATATCCCTTCCTCAGGGGAGGGTATTTTTCTATGCTCTTGTAAATTATTTTATTTCTTAAAATAGATTTTCCAGGTGAACACTCTGTGGTGCTTTTAAGTCTTCTGATACTTCTGACTGGCCATGTTTTCATTTCAAACTCACAAAACAGAGTAGGAGCTCTCCTCTGTTTTTTGTTAATCCTATAAAGCAGGAGATACAAAGTTCTCTCTGGAGATTAAGTTAGGCGGCGTTGTTGGAATGCAGGAATTAAATATTTCCTAGGAAAGCATCCAACCACAGCAGTAAGGTTATTCTTAGATTGTCTGCTTTCAGTATTTTCTGCTGCTACTCCATAGAGCACATTTCCATGCACAGCAGGAGATAACTATTGTCTGATGGTTCCACATCTCACTTGGTATTCTAATTTTGGGTACTCCAAAGCACAAAGAGGCATGACTTTCCAAGCAGAACAGAGGGGACTCACAGCAGCTGAGCTGCCAAGAGCCCTGGACCAGCCCAGTCCTCCTGCCTTTCCTGGAGGGTACGAGAGATAGCTGAACACATCCTGAGGTACAAAGATGGAAAGTGAAGAACTTCCAACAGGAGGCAGTATGTATTGGACTGAGCCACCCTAGATATTTCATACAATTCTAGGGATGAGCCCTGAAACTCCACAGCTGCCAAAGCTGAATCATTATGCCCAGGGAAACATGAATTGCAGGAAACAGTCACCTGGAAAGCACACAGTCAAGTGGTGGTACCCTGAGTGAGTCCTAACTTCCCTCAAAAGAGCCTGATACAGAAATGAAGAGTTGTCTGATCTAAATCTAGATAAATATGTGTTGTTGCAAAAGGACCGCTTTCTGTGTTGGAGCAGCTAAACAAATACATTTTCCCAGTTTGTTTAATACAAACTGTTTCTAAGGCTCTGTCTCGAAGGCCATAGCACTGTGACATTCTCCTGTCCCAGTCAGCTGGACAACTTTATCAGGTCAAAGCAGGAAGACTGGGGCTTGCACATCCATCTGGTTTTAGTGTGACTGGGAATCAGGATCTGTACTAAGTGGCAAGCATGGCTGTTTGAGATTGTTGTCTGAAACCAGATGCATTGAGATTTTGTGCAAGTTCCATGGAGATGAAGGTACAACCCTAACCCTCTTAATTACAGGTTAAGAGCTGACACCTGAAATCAGACTCAGCACCTTGGATTTAGTCCTTGAAATAAACTCAAATGGGTAATAGTAATGCAAGAAGCTCATGTTTAAGAACTTAGTAAGGTAAGTGTTCCTCATATTAAAGTAAGAAAATAATGATTAGAAAGTGTAATATCAAGATTTTTCTGCTCCATTTCTTTAGTGCTAAGTTTGCAGAAGAGAAAATTTACTTCTTGGTATCTGAGAAGTGCTTTTAAGTGTTTCTAACATGTCTGGTAGAGTCTGAGAATGCTTTAGTTGCAAAGGACTAAAACTGGTAAGGTTTTTGTTTGCTTGTTGTTTTTTTAACTTCTAGTAATCTGATACTTTTTTCTGTTCTTTTTAGTTCTCTCTAGCCACATTGAGATTAGTTATATAGATAACAGAAACTTATCTTTTACAAGAATATCAGACAATAAGGTACCATTGCTGTAACATAGATAATAAACGCAGTGCCATGGTTGAAGTGTATAGTGCTCCTGCAATCCACAGGGGTAGAGGAAAGTAAGATGGATTTTAAACAGTGATTAAAGGGGAACACTGAATTAACAAAGCAAAGTGACTCCCTCATTCTGTAGTTTTGTTGTTTACATGAGAAGTCCTCTAAATATTAGTGTTAATTTAGCTCTATTTTTACTAACTCTAGGCTGAAGAATTCATTCTTCAGCAAAAGCCATACACTGAGGGCTGTGGCAAGTGTCCATGCTGATTGGAAGAAAAGTCCTCTGGGACTTGTTCTCAGTACACCTGTCTTTCTCAGTTTGCAGAGCTCCGGATTTTGAGGCAGGCTTTAACTAAGTGTGAAAATGTTTCGGGAAGGTGGCAATAAGTAGCACAAAGAAGCTACTCTGTGGACTTGGCTGCTGAGTTAGATGACCCTCTGATATGTGAAAGGATTGCTTGTGCATCCAAGAGGAGAAGCATAATGTAAGATGCTGGTGACACAAATTGTGGGAGAACATTTCAGATCCACCTATTTGTTTGAGGACTCTCTCCGGTGAAATATTCTGCTTTTGTCTTCTGGCTGTCCACAGTAGCACATCTAACACAGAAACTCTGACTTACTGTGCAGTTGTTCAGCTGAAGCTCAGTGCTTCTGCTTGGGTGTTCTGCTTTGCAGTAATGAATGCAGTTTCAGGTGGGAGCTATGCTGACCAGGTGGATATAGAATCTCTCATGTCTTCTGTGTCTCAGCAGTTGTCACAAAGTTGCTGAAACCCCATTTTATTGGTGTCTGAGTGATGCCTGCCCAGGGAGAAGGCAGTCCAGGGACACAACTCTGCAGCCTGAGGGGAGAAAGGGTACTTGCAGCCTCTCAAAAATGCACAGGAAGGTGTTTCCTGTTTGATGTGCACTGGGCATAAAAGCCTATTGCACACAATGGAACTCCTGTAGGAGTGTGTGCTCCTCCTGTTTACAGAATTGTCTGCAGTACTCAGTGGCTCATGTATGTCTGGACTTACTATGTGAAGTTGGAAGTTCACATTGCACTGTAAATGTTACCCTTGTTCAGCCTATAACATGTATTAGAGTCATCCATTATACTACATTTCATTACATTTTCTTACATACCTTTTACACAACCCCCAAATTTCACTGGGTGGATGATTCCCAAGAAGCAAGACAACTTTTCAGCATGGTTTTTAATTCTCTTCACTGTGTGAGTCCATGCCAGTCTGCTTGGTGTTCACCTTCTGAATTAGGTAAGGAAACATTGCCCTAGGGATTTTATAGAGTTATAACTTCTTACTGATAATTTATTCATATTCAAATCCCTTTTGGGATATGAGTATAACAGAATCTTTCTTTACATTAGCTTACCTAATTTTTACATGAAACTCCAATCCCACTGGATGTTTCCCAAGACCTGGAACAAGTGCTTAATGAAGTCATTATTGCCATAAGGGTTTTTCAGATTTACAGCTTGGTGTTGTCATCATATT
This sequence comes from Hylia prasina, assembly GCA_013397195.1. Classification (NCBI taxonomy): domain Eukaryota; kingdom Metazoa; phylum Chordata; class Aves; order Passeriformes; family Sylviidae; genus Hylia; species Hylia prasina. The sequence goes on from VYXD01005457.1 coordinate 326,079, forward strand.
CAGTCTGGAAATTGCCTTTATACTGTATAGGCAGATAGGTAAGCTGAGAAAGGGAGATTAAATCTCAATTAATTTTGGATGCTTCTGAAATATTCTGCTTTGGAAATCCAGAACACTTTTAGGAAGTCTTTGGCAAGACTGAGACTGTATTTAAAGAACTGCTTAAACATCAGTTGTTTAAGCTGTATGATGACTCTGAAGCACAGGTTCATAAGCTTTATTTTCATCAGCTTATACATGAAGAATACAAAGAAAGGAAAATTATTTACTGAGAGGAGAATGTAGCAAAAAAAAACCAAACTCAATTTTAAATGTGTGGCTTCCTGTTCTTGGCACATCCTACCCTTCTTACAGATCTTTTTACTCCAACTGCATGTATATTTAATATGTTTGAAATATGCATGGTTGCCAAACTTTGTTTAGCAAATAGGCGATAGTGAATGTTCTCCAGGAAAACCTTGGTCAGGAATGCAACTTAATGCTGTTCATGTGGATGGGTTTTCAGGTTGGTGCTAGGTTTTACTGGACATTTTCTTCCCTGCCATATTCCAGATTTACACTTCATGCAGTGGCACAACTCTCAGCTGCACTACTGTTTCCATTTCTCCTCAGCATGAGGGAAACAACTTGAATCCTGGCTTGCAATCTGTCTCACTAATGCTTAAGCTGGTGTTCACAGCCCTAAGGGCTTGTAGGCAATCTAATTACATTCATTTCATAATTTCAAGTGATGGTATTTTGTAAACATTTTTAATGTATCATCATTAATATGCTAAGGAAAGAAATCTTTTTCTGCCAAGAAAGAGGAAATAAATCTTCACTATCTCTTTAGTCCACTAGTTTACTTTTAGAATAGAACACCTTTTCTGAAAAGCTGTTGGAGACATATGCTCCCATTATTATCTCACAGTGATTTATCACTGACTCTAAAATAGACATTATATCCAACTTACCTGCCTGCTACTGCCCTTGCTATGCCATTTCAGAATATCTTAAAGACCCAGCTCATTGATATGAGTTTGTTGGGTTTGGGGTTTTTTCCCTGCACTCTGTTTCAGTATTGTTGCCACATGTGTTTTTTTTCAAATTTTATTAAACAAAAGGGGAAGAAACAAAATCAGAATTGCCAGCTGAAATTCTATCTAGAGAAGGCAAACTCACACACAGAAACCAGTGCTGAAATTTTCTTATTGGAAGGATGCTGAGTTGAAAAATTTTCATGTAATAGGGGAAAGGGAAAACTCACTAAAATATAAGGTATGCTATATCCTACAGGCAGAGAGGATCTTTTCACCTACATATATGGGGCTGGGTGAGCCCCATATATGGGTCCATGCAACCCTCAATAGCTTGAAACAGGCACAGGCCATGGTTTAAGTTCTAATTCTGCTGTCAGCTGCCCAGAATCTCTCCATTTATGAAATCAGCCATTTTCCATTTCCAGAAACTTTTGCAAGTAGCAAATAACCCTGTTTCCAGTAGAGAAGAAGGTGATTTCTTGTAGCTGAAAGATTATGGTGACCCAAGGCATAAGACAAGTGGAACCTGTAGTTCTCTGTCTTAGCACAAGTTGCCTGCCTCTTGGTTAGCAAATCACAGGCTGCACCCACTTCAGAACAACTCTGTTCAATTATAGATATTTACTTATATTTGAGATAAGAGTCCAGTCGTCCTCTCAGTTATTATGCCAGAGCTGGGTAAACCAAGAACAATTAACAGTTCCACAACAACTTAGCTTGAATTGATATTCAGGAAGAGTGCATAACAAGGAAGAGGATGAGGTTGGGGGAAGTTACACTTCTCTGGCTACATTTTATAAGAGAAAGATGACTGGGAACTACTGGAGTACTCCCTGGTGGCTAGTATTTTTTATTTTGGTTTTAAATGTTTGATCTGTGTTGCAAATCTAGTTGTTGTGCTCTGTACAGAATGAGAGATCAATTACACAGTTTGGTCACAGGATGCATCCTTGCTCCAACTTGAAAAATGAGGCAAAAGAGGGAGGAAGGTCACTACTCATCCCTTTGTTACTGTACCATTTTCTCCTTTGTGTTGGTGATCATTGTTAATAGCTATGTGAGGGAAGCTAGGCAGGCTGAAGTGTCTCTGCTCTTTCACTAAAAACTTCACCCAGTGTCAGTAATTCTTCCTTTAAGCCTTTGTGTTAAATACCTTGGGCAGTGGATTAAGCCTGAACATTTAGGATATTTGTCTCCCTTTTGGAAAGGCTGGTTTAAGCTCATAAAGGTCTTTCACTGCAGGAAACATACTGATCTGTGCTGTTCTCTGCTTCCAGTTTGTTCTGAGGTTGTGCAGTGGCAAAGATGCTCTGCAGAAATTCTGGGACAGCTATTCGAAAAAAATAATAAATAATTGCCACTGGGTATAGAACTCTGAGTGCAGTGGAGACCACTCCTTTAGGATTATTAGAATAGTGCTTCATGGTTTTAAAGCATTGAGAAAGATTGCATTTTTACCATGTTTAAACTGATGTATGAAAATTCAAAACCTGAAGAATTGCCTATCAACATTTACAAGATATAGTGTAAATAATGCTATGAGGTCCTAGAGCAATGTTGCATTTTACCCTGTGGAGGCAAGCCCTGTGTTGCATATTTTTTTACTTCAAATGTTTCCTATTTTTCAACATCATCTCTATAGTTATTTTATCTGGTAGGTTTTTAGTATAAAATATAGGCACACAGCACAGGATACCACAGTGAGTTTTTCTGGCAAAAAAGTACTCTCCTAGAATACAGGAGCTGAGGTTAAAAATAGCTAGTATGTGGCAGTGCAAGGTGGGGATTTGGGAGTTTAAGACACTCTAATTATTCACTAGACTGGTAGGCTGCTGTCATCTTCACCAATTCAGAATAACACTTGGAAAAAACAAGTGACCCTCACTATCATACATAATGTGGCAGCTTAATTGGCAAGAAGAGGGTGAAAAGTAGGCTAGGAAAACCCTTTGAGACTGATGGAGCATATTTCAGTGGCTTCATCAAGATAATGTCCCCCAGGTGATTGAAAACAGCAAATAATTCATCAGGAAAAATATATAAAGGTGCTTCAACCACAGAACCCCAAACATATTATTACAACCCTTTTATTCTAGAAGCCTTTCATAACCTATGCACCTAGAAGAAAATGATTAGTTTTAATACCCATAAATTATGGTGCTAGTGTACCTAAAGAGATCTTGCATTTAGTGTGAGATTTCGCAGAACTCAGGTTCTGTGACCATGAAATTAAGGGCATTTCAGTGTTATTTCTGTTGTGGGCATGTGTGCTAAAGGGCATGCTATGTGGTAACCTACACAAAAATGAAAGCAAGTATGTGTTACAACTGGAAATATATCAAGAGCCATTAGGCTCACAGAAGATCACATTTCTTCAATAGCAGTTTACAGGCAGATTCTATAAAGAATCTTTTAAGTGTAAATAGTGTAGACCACAAATTAAATCACAAAGTAAATGAAGATGTTTTTGTTGTTGTTACAACTTTCTAGGTAGCACAATAAAACTACCAAGAAAGGAACTTCTGGAATTTCTTGGATAAATACCCTGATTCTGTTAAACACAGATTTAATTAAACAGCCAACTTTAAATATCTATTTTAAACAAAATTCATGGTCCCATTATTAGAGTAGGTATGTGTCCCCACATCAATATAAAGTTAATCATACATATTTTTCAGTAGTATTTTCTGTCAAAAATACACTGTTATGTGATTTTGCTTCTTTAACATTACTAACATGTACCATGGCAACTACAATAAGCAACTGATTTGACCCAAGAAAACACATGGGAAAATGGAAAACATTCTCCTATCATTTCCTGTGCACATAGTGGGCTTGTTGCCACTGAATGTCCCATGTTCATATGAGCAGACTCAGTGCTCTATAAAGTCTGAATTAACTTGGGTACAGCTTTAAATCACTTAATCATATCTGAAATGGAAATGCGTTAGCTAGTAGTTAACTGACGGTTAAAATAATTCCTGATCAGCAGCAACAAAAAATATTCGAGGCTAATAGCGTTAATCCCAGTTTTTTGGACTATGTGTTTGCATCCCAGGATCACACATCCACATACATGCTCCATGCAGAAGGGATGAGTCAAGTAGGTGGATGGGCCTGGCTGGAGTATCTTCTTGGTTTAAGACATGTTCACAGATGGTCTGAGCATGGATGTTGTTTGTGCTACTGGAAAAAGAAAAATTTTATTTCACAACCAGAAAAAATATAAAATGGGAATTTTGTCTGATACTGAAGTACAAATATTTATGACCACCATGCTCACTGCTGAGATACAATCAGGGATATTATATTTATATTTTACTGGTTCTCTGATACCTACAACTTTGACCTGAAAGTAAACAGTGTCATTATAATGGGCCATAAACGATCCGAGATGTTTCTTTCCAGCCTTATTTCTTCTATCAATTTTCAAGGCTGATAAAATTTTCATTCCTGAATCAAATAAGTAAATAAAAAGTACAAGGGGATGTTTCAATTACACAAGTCTGTCAACCTATACAAAGAACTAAACATTTCCTAAACTGACTGCTGTGTGGTATGTTAATTAGTCATCACCAGAGAATGAAGAGCTCCATTAGCAGGCAGGTGCATGTGAGATGATGTTAAAGGAATATATATGCATGGAGCCTCAAATCTAACTATCTTATTTGCAATCTGTTACTGAGCTAGAATTAGTTAAACATCTTGAAGATGTACAAAATCTCTTGTAGAAGAGGCACTGGCCCTTAAGTAATTGGCAGCAGTGTGACTCATTAGAATAGCCTCTCATCTGAGGTGCCAAATGTGCCCTGTGTTGAGCTGTTCAATAATCAGCAACCAATCGTTCCTCTTCTCACATCACTCAGCATGACAAATCAGTGATAGTAACCACACAGGTTAAGGCAAATGCCAGTTATTGTTTACGTCTCAGGTTAGCCAGTTCTCTTTCAATCAATACAATGTCTCTAAAAATACAATACAAATAGACTGGTGGTGTAGGCTTCATAAAAAATCACATGACTTCCCCACATTTCAAAAACAAAACAATAAATTTTAGAAGTGCAATACAAACAGTGGTATGAAACTGGCTATATTTAACTTGAAGAATATAGGGACTGTGCTCCTGGTTGCTGCATTTGCCAATACCCAGGTTGTAGGAGATACCAAATTCTAGAGTTTCAGAGTAACACAGTTTAAAAAGCCCATGTGGAGGAAGTCCCTTAGCTTTTCTCACAGTCAGCTTATCAGTAGTACATTTACCCAGACAATGCCCACGCCCTTCTCCAAAGCAATTGGAGTTAAAAGATGAGAAGCCTGGGGTGTTCTTTCTTGCATGTTACTTCTCCTTGGTTGGCAGTGGGTTTCAAACACTGTTGCACATCTTGTATTTGGCTTAGTTAAGTTCCTCTCAAGCTCACAGCCTTCCCTAGTCTTTACCTATCTGAATAATTGAGTGCATTTTATCTGTGTAATCAGCGGCTTTTATCACCTCAGTGTTCACTTGCGGTCAAAGATCACTGATAAATAAGGAAAGCAATAGAATTTGTAATTCAAACAGCACTATCTGCTGCCTTACTGTGCCAGCATTAGCCATGAGGGCAAGCGTCTGTTCACTCTTATCCGCAGCATATTGGTGATCATCCCTCGGTTCTGGCATAGAACAGCGCTGTGCTTTCCACTCTTTCACTTCCTGACTTAAGCAACAGCATCTCATAGAAATGAGCTATGAATCAGTGGCTGAAATATTTACTGGACAACAATTAAATCCCATAATCTTCTTATCACTAGTTTTGTAAGCAATAGTGATGGAAATCCACAAAGTACTGTGGCTATCCCAAATTTAAAATGCAGATAATATGCTTGTGTATGCATACCAAATCCTGCTGATTCTGTCAGTTTGGAAAGAGCTGCAGGCTAAGTGGAGCAGGGTGATGTGCTCTGAAGTTAACTGAAAGGACATGATTCAAAATTCTAAAGAGAGAGGCTGGAGGGAAGGACAAGGAAAACTAGCCAGTAATATTGGAAATTTCCTGAGCTCTCTGTTCCTAAACAATGTGTAAGGTCTGACAAAGAGGTATTCCCTTTGCTCTGCACATGATGTTTTTCATCTGCTGGATCTTGTCCTGCAGCCAAGGACACAGTAACATTTCAGCTCACCTACTTCAATCCCCAGCTGTCCACTTTTAGCCAAAGTCCTGCAGTTGGTTACCTTCTGGAATGGCATCCCTTTTTCTCCAGCTTTGCTTTCACTGGTAATAATAACATAAGAGCAACAGAGGGCTCCTCCAGTAGTGCCTGTCATGGGGTCTGGCTGCAGGCTGAGCAGTAACACAGCACTAGTTACCTGGTGGTGGTCTTTCACTGTGGCTCCTTGTCCCTCTGTTTTCTCCCTCCCCTCTCTTATTCTCCCCATTAAATATAAACACAGCCACTTGATTTCAAAAGTTTTCTATAACATTGCTTTTTGTCTGAATTTTATTTCCTGTTTCATTTCTGGTGCACAAAGGTTTTGTTACACTGCTTTTGGTTACTCTCTATATAAAAGGAGTAAAAATATAAATGCCACATTTAAATATGTATTTTTTATTTCTGTTAAGTAGTATAGACACTAGAGAAAACAAAAGGCAGAATGTGAGGCTCAAAAAATTCAGCAAATACACACAGGGGCCATTATTAAAAGTACATTCATCCAGAATGACAATGGTCTCCCTGGGCATAACTCCCTTGTGCACTAAATGAAGCACCACTCTGGGAAAACGCAATGCGGAGGGAATATTTTTGCTTATGATGGGAATAACATAAGAAATACATTCTGAGATGATCAGGATAGCTATTACTGTGCTGTGGCAAGCTTGGGCCTTTAAATGTCTAGCCATTTTTCTTTTTTTAATGGCTCATTTTATATACGGTTCGTCATTGTACCACTGACCTTTTCTCTTCTGACTTGCGGCTGATGACATCATGGAAATGACAAGATTACCAGGAGTGATGGAAATAGGTGCTTATCACTGTACAAATTAGCAAAGAGCTGGCAGCAACAGGAACATGATAGGCTGCTACGTCTGCTCTGGTGCAGATGAGAAAACCACGTCTCAACCATCTAAAACTGGCAGTTGGAATTCAGCTGGGGAGAAAAGCTCCTGTTTGTCCAGGAGCTTCTTTCAGTGTGGGAGCATCCAAATGAAAATGTCTGATTATGATCGATTACAACATGGAGTTAAGCTATTTTCCAGCTTCAATAGATAAATAGCACAATTGCACAATATCTCCTATTTTAAATGTGGAGCTTCAGCATATTTTCTGGGCAGGATTTCAATAGTTACTTCCACATAAGAACCTCCCCACTTATTTTAATTCCCTTATTCAGTTTTACAATTACAGTAAGCACTAATATGCTTTAACTGTATTTCATGGTGGTTTTGAAGTTCTCATAAGAATATAGGGTTCTTATGCTATCATTTGAAATGCATTGATATTCCTAAGATATTAGTCTTGACTAGGTACAATAACATTATTAGGCTTATAGCAAAGCTTTACTAGTAGGTTCATACTCACCGTAAAAGTTAGGAATGATCTTAGTACCATATTGAACTGAGGCCTTGGAAACATGACAGTTGATTTGCTAGAATAGTGCTGCAGAGTGAATAAAATAGTTAAACAGATGCCAGCTAGGTAAGAGGATCACATAGAACCAAATACTTTTGTAATCACGCTCTGGCTATAATGGGAATGAAAAGAATATTTTGAGTTGTGTTACCGAGGTGATCTGCTGTTCTAACAGACCTCCTCTGGCTTCTGTCCCTACCACCACCATTCCCCCCAAAAAGCCAAACAGAAGACAAGAAAAACAAAACTGGATGCTGTTTTCTGTTTACAAATTTGTTTTCTGTGCCTTATCAGAAGTTGCAGGTAACTATGGAATGGATGAGGTGAGGATTAGACTGCAGTGGGTCATTTTGAGGCCACTCACGTGCAGCCAGTATTAACAGTGTTGTGATGACTGCATGTATAAAAGGAGATTCCAGTTTTCTTAATAGCATTACAATGTTTTTTGTGGTGGTCTCAGCACCTGCATAGAATGTTTACTTTTTGTCATCCACAAACAGGTAAATGTTTCTGTAAGAAAAGGCTTTTCTTTTATGCTCAGGAGTGTAATAGTTTTTACTACCTCAAGACCCAGACTAAGGGAGGAAGTGAAACCACACTCAAATATACAGGGGAAAAAACTGCTTTCCTGGGAAGGTCATAGGGAAGTCATAAGGAATGTCTTTAATGTCCTTAAATAGTCTTTGTGATTTTAAGGAAAATAATTATGTAGTGCCTTCTGCCTTTGCTTTGTCAGAATTTCCAGTAGCATTCTTTTGTCCTGTGTTTGCACTGCTCCTGTGGATCCTGCACGTGGTGTTAGTGAGATTGAATGAGCTGTACTGGGTAACCAAGTGCTCTACAACTTTGTGAACAGAAAAAGATGGCAGAACAGCACCTGCTTCCCTGATTGTGGGCATTCTGGTATTTTATCTGTATGTGCATAGCTGCAGGCTGTATTAGATCTCTTTGCTCTTGTGGTTTGGTAATTCCAGCAGCAGGTAACTTTGGCAGCATTTCATATCCGTAATTGTCTCTGTGACTGTCTCTCAGTGGAGTGGATGTGCTCATTTTTATCCATGATTCTTTTATCCTAAGTGACTAACTGGAGTTCACTAATGTCCAGCATGACTTAAGCTACAGACTGAGTGATGGCCTTCATACCACTGTGCCGCGTCATGGTTTTTCTACTGCTTTTAGATCTCCCTGTGAAGAGCAAAAGAAACTTGTGGGCTCTCTGCCTGGGTTTGTCACCTCCCTGGGAAGTGGCTCTGTGCAGCAAATTAATTGGCATCCACAGGGAGGGAGAGAGCAAGGGGTTTGGGGAGAGATATCAGCTTTAATGTAGGCAGGCTCATCTTCCTCTGCAGTCAGTGAAAAGGAAAAGGTCTCTATAAACAGTTCCTGTTTTTCAAAATATTAAGTGACTATGCCAGATATCACAGTTCCCCTTGAGTTTTCAAAATTATTTTAGCAGGCAGCTAAAAATTCGCTATCTATGACTATGTGAACAACAATGAATATCAGCAGTCTTAGTTCAAGCAAGGAATTACCAAAAATTATCATACCACTATAGTTAAATGAAGGTAATCCTCAAATTCACTAATACATTAAAATCAGTAACTTTCAGAAAATGTGTCCAACTCCCTGGGCCACTCACAACTTTCTGAACTCAGTCAAATATGCTGTTGGTTAAAGTGCTTAGAATAGCACACGTGTAAAGTTTAATGTAGAGCCTTTCAGCCTTTCATTCTATATGTGACAGGAGATGCTTCCATTTGGGGTCTTCATTTGTCTCACAAAAGTGGGGGTGTGAGTGTCTTCCCATCATACTCCATACAAGCAGTCTCAACAGACTTGCTTCCCAGGATAGCATTAGGCTTTTGGAGATCTCAGTGTATTTATTTGTTGTAAAGATCCTATTGCATTGTCAGCACTTAGCACCAGATAATAATTCTGGAGCCAGACACTCCCATCACAGGCCACAAGTCACTTCTATTGATTTCAAATACAATGCTGCTTTTATTTCCATTCCATTCAGGAAGGAATGTGGTTGGGCCACCCTCACTATATACATCATAAGAGTAACACAAGGAACGCATTGGACAAACTCTTAGATAGAGGCAGTGCTGCTTTATCTTAATTTCTAGAATGGGGCACATGAAAAGAAGGATTTTTCTTTTTTCTTTGAAAGTGAGGTATAATTCCAATGAAATTATGAGAGTATTGTTGCTGCCTTCAGTGTAGATGGGATATGATAAATTTTCCTCTTCAACTTGTCTTTTGAGCAGGTGGTTAATAGTTACTAGCCTTCATAAGTGTCAAGAAACAGAAAGTTACATCTTAACCCCAAACTAACTGCATAAAACCCAAACAATTATAGGTTGAGAGACTCTCTTTTAGAAGTCTGGTTTGATCAGGTTCCTTCACCACAATCAGAAGAAGGAGAAAAATGTACATGGAGTGAGCTCAGGTACCACACTACCACATGAGTGAGTGAGGAGAGCACATTTCAAAACTTAGCGTGTCTTACTTTGGAATCAATCTGAATTACTAATGATGGTGAAGAGGGATTAGAAGGAAATCTTTATCTGTACACATTACCAAAAAAAGAGGCTGTTATTAAGGCACCAGTAGAATCTGAAGTTACAGACAGACATTAGACACGGCTGCTCACAGCAGAACCCAGGTGCCAAACTAGAAAAGATACATAATGCTTCCCATAGCAGCATCTGGCTTTTTGGCAGAGTCTACACACTTGGCCATTGATGACTCTGGATTTGCTTTGTAGTCTCTCAAACAGTTGCATGGCAGTGGCCCTGGGCAAAACTGCAGAACCTTTTCCCCCATAGCACATCATTTCACATAGCATTTCACAAAAGAATTACCACTGAAAATGAACATAGTCTGTGCAATTAGTCTGATAATTAAGACTTAAGTACTGGACAGAGATCAAAGTGCCTGTAATCTGCAATAAAGTTCCTAGAGTTGTAAGGATTTTCAAAATGTTAGCTTGTGCTTTATTGCACCTTCCATTTATTGTGTACCCATGATAGCAGCAAACACATTTTCCCAGTGGATATCAGCATGTATAACTGCAACACCTGTTACTACAGAAGCCTGGTATTTCTCACAATATGATTACTCTGTCAACGACTGCCATAAAAGGTGGCATCTGTATTCATCAAAAAGAGTTATCAATAAATGTAAAGCCATACCACAATTAGAGATCTCTAAGGAAGAACAAATCCAACCAAAAAAAATGCCAATGACAGTATTTAATTACTAAGATTGTTAATCAATAAAATGCCTTCATAACTTTTAATTAAATTTTTATTTGAACTGGATGTTTAGAAAATCTGATTCTTTGTTTTTGTTTCATTTAACAGTTGCACTGCTAAAGTACTGGTGGCATCTGTGAACAACCTTCCTCAAGGGGACACTTCATGTCTGTAACTGCATTTTGTCACCTACAGAGGGTGTTAAGAATCTTGTTAAAAATAAAGGAAATAGTTAGGAGACATCTCACTGTAGCCATTATTATAGTGCAAATTACCAGGTAGAGTAATCCAGAAGCTGTCATGAAAGGTTAGTAAGAGAGGGTGTCAGGAAATCAACCATACAGCAATTCATCATGGCCCAACACTAGCTTTAAACTGAAAGCTTTTAAAAGGCATTGTTTTATGAAGTAAAGGACATTATCTTTTTTTTTTTTTAATAGCACTGAATAAAGATAACTAGGAGAGTTGTTCTCTCATGAAAGATATAAAGACATAATGATGAAAAATGTAAATTATTTTATCACACAAATCTGCAGGCAAGGTAAAAACCAGAAGAGGCTGCTACAATTGAAGGAGGCCATTGCCATGTAATACCTTTATTTTCATTTTAATTTTGAAATATGCCGTCTGATTTTTGCAATCCTCATTCAGACAACAAATGACAGGCTTTCTAGATTACCAGTCCAGTCCCTAGAGGCTCTGTAAGATGTCATGAAAATACAAAATTTGCCTTTCAGGAAGTTTTTATGAGTGCAGTCTTGATACTCATTATACTATTGAGTAGATTGCTATTGTTCTGCTAAGGGTTATTAGAATAGTTTGTTGCCATTTGTCTTGTAGGTAAATAAATGCTATCTGCCTCTTCCTTTGACATTCAGGTTTAGCTAGTGAGTGAGTGCCTTCTGATGCTGGCTCTCAGTCGTGGTTCTCCACTGCTGCAGCGCCACTGAGGAGGCCACAGCTGCTCTCTGCTGTAATGTGCAGTTTCCATGGGGCACTGTCTGAGGAATGCCATCGCTGCTGTTTGGGAGTTTCTTAGCTCACCTTCACAATTATGTCAGAGCACCGGACACAAAACCTGGTCTTTTATAAAGCACTACAATTGCACTTGGGGTTAGGGGTGGAACCAAGCGCAGAATCTCCCAACAGCCAAAATACTGAACCAGTAAAACCCCAATAGTTTGCATAGACCAGTAGTATTTTCCTGGTTAATCACAGTGGGGTGAAGTGGAAGGAGGGAAGTAGAGTTTGCTGGAGGTAGCCACACTCAAAATTTCCCTTTACAAAGAGAAAAAGTAGACAAACATATACAGAAAACCTGATGTTCAGAGGCTTGGTTAGTTGCCAGCATCCCCAGGGCTCTAAAATAGCTTTGTAATATTAAGAAGCAGAACTCTGTCAGAAAAGATGACCAAAAAGCTGTCTTTACATTCCATATGAAAATGTCTCAAGAAGTACCAGTAACCAGGGATTGCATTGGCATTAATAAATACGTAACTGTTAAAGGACAGTTGTCTCAGATTGAAGGAATCCCATAAGTTTAAGTGATAGCTGGAAGAGCTGTGAAGATGATAAACAGAAATAGTAATGAGCAGAGGAGTGTATAAGATGGCAAGTTTGATCATACCACACTTTATTGAAGTCTCTGAAGGCTCTTGGTGTGCTATACAGCCCTATGTCAAACCATGGAGAAGAATAATGCAATTATGACTTAAGATTTTTTTAATGGGGCTGATGGATGTTTAGGTGGCAGAAAGTTTAACTACAAGCACAAACTCACATCAAGTTTGCATTGCTGGTAAAAGGTTATATTTATATCCAGCCTCAATGTGCTACCAAGGACTAGTCTTCATTTGCAATGTTAGTGATATTTTCTGAAGACTTGTCAGAATGGAGCACTCACTTCTCATGGATATAAAAATATCCTTATGAACAGATAATAGCATCAATCACTTTTAGTATTTGAATGTCAGATATGTATGAAAACCCTGCTAAACACCTTCAATAAAGAACTTTAAAAATTGCCCCTCTAAATACATATACATGTATTTTAATTCACAGGAAAACAGATTAAGAGAAGTCTCTTTCCATGACACATTGGATGAGAATCTGTCTTGGTGCAATGCTAAAAATTCTCAATCCATCAACTAAATGCAGATTCAGGGCACCATCTCATATTTCCTTGTCAAATGAATTATGCCTTATATCAAAGACCACACAGATTCCTACTTAACAAAACAGGGGTATGTCTGAACATATCATAAATGTGAAATATGAAAGACAGCAAAATGAGACAGCTAATAAAATGTAAGATTTGTAAGTCAGATAGCATATACCTTCGAAATAATGTTACCAATACTCAGAAGCTGTGATTAAAGAAGTATTCATAATCTGTCACTAATTTTCCACAGAGATGAAATTTTTTATAATACTAACCTGAAAATGTCTGAGGGCAATTAAAAAATGAAAAGCAGCAGACGAAATGGTGTTTAAATGTACATTTTTCTATATTTGCATATATAAAAAGGTATTTCCCTTTATTTCTCTCTTTTTTCAATTAACAACTAAGCTGGGAAAAGGATTCACGTTACCCAAGGACAAAGTTTGAAGATATGCTATTATTGAAGATAGTCAAATGTAAAACCATAAATAGAAATTGCCTGCAGCTGTCATAATAACTGTCTGGGCAATAAAATGGTAGCTAAAATTCAATAAGGGCAAAATAACATGGTAAAGTGTATTAAGAAATCAGCTCTAAGCAAACTACTGCCACTCAAATAAGACATCTTGGATTGGGTTGCTTCATAAAACCATGAACTTGGTATTCCTTAGTCTTCATAAAGCAAACTCTGTCAAGAATAATTTGGAAAGGACTTTCAAAGAAAATACCGAACTGATTAGACTTCTGATGTCCTTGTCTTGGACACAGCTTATTGTTCTGGTCAGGGTATAATAAAAAGTTACAGCAGAACTGATCTCTAATCAACATAAAACTGCATTCATAATGTGTGCTTTCCTTCCAGAATGAATGTTCCTCATTTTGTTTCCATTTATTCGGAGCTCTGCATACTGAAGCAGCTTTCACAGATGACTCTAAAGAAGCTCTGGCTAAACCAGAAAACCAGCTACAAGGTAAGAATTCTAATGTATATAATTAGGTAATAAGTTTTTTAGTGGTTTAGGTAATATGCTCTACTTTATGGGCAATTGGCTCCTGTCAATAGACTTTCACAATGATATTGCACACAAATTATCATATGCCTTGTTTTCTGATTAAAAATGAAGTTTTGTGGTATATAACTGAACAAGGGCTCATTCAGCCAAACCAATAAACGTCTTCAAAATCTCTCATTTAATCCTTATATGAATAGGCAGACATACTCATTCTCTAGGAGCTCACATTTATCAGTAATGATCACAAGCTCTTATTAATCCTTCATCAACCCTGCATTCATCTGATAATACCTGGCCTCCTGCATAAAAGAGGCAGTAGAAATTCACCTCACGGTCCATGCATCAAGCTTCTGAGTTCTTGGCAAGGTAGCCTGCTTCTTCAGACTGACATTAAACTTGATATAAAATCTTCAGATGAAGATGAATCTGCCATGTGGAAACAGTTCCAGTGTTTAAGTACTCTTTGGACTTTAATCTTGCTTTATGCTTCACTGTCTTTTCGCCAATCATTAGATCTTCCAATAGTTGTGTTTGTTTATAGGTATCAGATGCCTTCATCTGTAGATAATTATGGACCATGATTAAATTATCTCTTAATTAACTGAACTAAATAGACTGAGCTTATTCCAAATCTCTATAGAAAGGTATGTTCCCATTTCTCAGGGTTTGTTTTTATCTCAGAGTTTTCCTGATATGTCAACATACTTCCCAAGGGTGGGTACATCCCACGACAAACACGCTGCCTCAGAAATAGATTTGATGTCACATGTATCACTATTATTACCAACCTCCACATTTTTCCCAGTATTTCCCTCTACATCTTGAAGAACCGCATTAGGTCTTTCTTTGTCCTTCTGTGGTATCTTTTCCAGCTGCTTTTCAGCAATGAATTCCAAAACTTCACAGCCCCTACTTTCCATGCATCATTTTCTGTCCTTCTAAAAACTGGTGCACCACCCACAGCTCTTCATTATTTTCTTTGTTTCACTTTTCTATTAGTCCTATACCCAGAAAATAATATATTAAAAAAAACCCCTTCCTGAAAATTAAAATAAACCAATATGTGAATATATGATATCTGCCCTAAGTTGTTGAAATGCAATCACAATTTCTCTCTCTTCACCACTACAACAATATCTTGAGAAGGAAGTGTGATACAAGGAATGTATCATGGGATGGAAAAATACTTTTTTTCTTGATTACACTGAGAACCTTTTCTGTTTTGACAATTTCCCTCACATTTCATCCTAAGTAGATGAGCAAGCACAGCCCACACATTTTTTCAAACACAAAAGAAACATATGAATTGTGCTAATGATAGGAGTGGTGGGAATAGAAAGGAGATGGCAGTTCATGACTTAGGTTCATTAATCAAAACTGTTTGAGCTCCTGTCCATGGGATCTTGCAGGTCTCTTTGGGCAACCTGACCTGGATTTACTATAAGGTTCTTGTAAGGAATGGGTGATTAATCTTTTCCTTAATTTGAGATTAGACAACAGTGATAAGGATTTTACCAGCTTTGGATAATATTTGGATAATATTTGGATAATATTATTAAATCAATAGCAGTAATATCATGTCTCATGTTCATGAAAGTAACGAATGAAATTGTTCAACAGTGTGCTCCACCATTCTGGTATTTTCAATCATATCAAGGTCAAAAATTTTTTCTCAGAGAGGCAGCAATATATGCACCTACATGGTGGAGATGAAAGTGGTTGGTATATGGGTATGTGATTTCCAATTTAGTTTATGGTATAATGCACACGTACAATTTTAGGACCTGTCTGTCTGCTGTTTGGTCAGCTGCAGCCGATTACAGGGAGGAGGGAAGCACCATGTTCCTTCATTTCTGCTCTTTCACTTTAATCTGGAGTTAGAATCCTTTGGCTGACAGTGAGAGGTGTTTTTCCTCTATGGGGGAAAGTATAACTGAGATCTTAAGAACCCTATTGTGACTCAGGGAAAGATCCATCTTATCTTTCACTAAGCAAGTGAACTTAAGCTGCTAAAGGAGAACATATAAATAAAAGAAACTTTTCTCCAGTTATTTAAGTATCACTTTAGATAATATCAGCTCCTGTATTCAGCAGCTGCCAGTAACACTCTGAAAGCATTTTCTTTCTCACCATCTTTGTGATGGTGATTCCTACCAGAGGAAAGTTGAATGTAAGCTATTTTACATGCTCACAGCCATTCAGGAAAGATGAGAAGCTGAAGGCCATGGCAAAATCCTCACCATGCAGATTGAACTATATTTTACCTACCACTCCTATTAAGAAAAACGTCTCCCATTCATGAGGCTGTTGGAGGCTGTAGGGATAGTACAGAGGGTCAGAATGGAGAGCGTAACACTTGGGAGGGTATCTGTAAATATTTTTGGCTTTAATACAGAATTGTACCCCCAAATATCAGTTGCCAGTCCTCATTTGTGCAGTAGAACAAAGCCTGTTGTTACTGCCAGGGTGGTTCAGTGGGCACCCAGGCACCCCAGCACTCATGGCTGGAACCATGGCAGCCTGTCTGGGACATGAGGGCTGGGACAGAAGGTGGCCAGGGAGTGGCTCTGTGGCTCTTCCATGGCTTTAACAGAGAGAAGGTACTTAAGACTTGCATCTGTCTGTAATGGCCAGTTTCACTATGCCATAGCCAGACACAAAGAGATCTTCTCAGAGGAGAAATCTCAGCTCTTTATGTATAACCTAGAAATGCCTCCAAGGTTTTTATACAAAAGGGAAAAGGGGAAGTTAAAAAAAAAAAATAGGTTGAGTTGGAAACAAGAGAAGCTTTACCATTTGTTCATAAAACCTCTCTGTTCGAAATCCTCATCTAAAAAACTTACCATCCAAATCAGAGCAGATACTTAAATTGGTTTTGAATGCTCCCAATATCAAGATGAATACAGGGTTTTGTTCAATCTGCTTTCTATCTGTAAGTGGAAAGAAAGGTATGGCTGATGTGCTGCTCCTTTGGTCTTGCATTAAAGACAGCAGTCCCTTCTTTCTGCTTATCCTTTCATTGCAAAATGCTATATTAATGCTGATCATTCCAATAAAGTCTAAAATACAGAAATAACAGAAAAATTAGAAAAGTAGACCAAACACTTTCTCTTTTATTTAGCCCAATTTCTTCCTTCTTACACCATATATTTTGGTCACCTTGGTATATGGGTCAAGAAGAATAAAATTTCACAAAAATCTGCTGAAATTCTAGCCAAGAACTCTCCCAGTGGAGGACCTGGCTAAGTCACAGACATGACCACAGTCTTTCATGGCATTCTCTCTTCCTGTCAATTATCTAAGTTCTCTGAAAAGCTGAGCATCTGATATGAACATGTGAACGTGAGAAGGGATACCAAACAAAGTGGGTATCTTTCTTGTTCAGTAGGCCTGGATAAAAGTATACATTTAGATTTAGAAATCCTTTTTTGTTTGTTTTTCCTACTCTACTCTGTGTTTCTTTTCAATGATTGCAACTGAAAATATGAAATAGGGACTTTCCCACATATATTGCTGAATTTTAGAAGCAGGAATGGGAATGGACTACTTGGATCATCCCTGCTGTTACTTCTGAGTCCTGACTACTGCTGTTCACTTCCTTATCATTAATAAAAGATCAAGGAGATGACACAGAGACTGTGGTGAGAAACAGCAAGTCTGTTTTGACATGAATTTCCCAGAATAATTCTCTTTCTGTACTGATGCTAAAGTCTCATACAGGGAGGTTTTCTATTGGTTGAGTATGCGCCAAAGAACGTTAATCAGGGAGATGGTTGAGTTATTAATTCTCTTTCAGAAATGCTCTGGGAGCGTGCACCACTGGGGTTTTTTGGAGTGGTATATAGTACAGGAATGATGGACACTGATTATCTGCATTGCTGCAAAGTAACTAACATTGTAGGTCTGCCACATCTTTGCACAGTGAAGTATGTGTGCACCCAGTGTGCAAAATATCCATGTGCTCCCTTTGCCTCTACCAGTGGGTGGGAAACTTAAAATTTTGAAGAGAATAAGGAGTAAAAACTATAGGACTGAGAATTTCCTGAGTATTAACAAAAGCCAGAGATCTTGAAGGGACCTATATGATCCAGTGACTCTAAAATTTAGATGTACAGAGAAGCTGAATGCCTAACTCTTTGTGGCTCTTTTGAAAATTCAAGGAAAAGATGCAGTCAAGGTTAAGGAAAAGATGCAGTGTCCATTTCTTGGTGTCTCTGCGAAGAACACATGCATGGTTCCTAGCCTGATTTGATGATCCCCGAATTGTGGACATGCACACAGTCCAGCACAGTGGAATATTCATAAAATAAGTAAGTGTCATTTAAATTTTAAGCAGCCATGAATAAAAATATAGCAAAAGGCTCTCACAGGCTATTGCAATCTACAGAACTAATCACTTCCTAATTAAATTTTTGGTAGTTTGTCTTTGGAAAACTACCCAGAAGCATCCTTCAGCATTTGTTCAAGGCACATTTTTCTGATAAGGGGATTATATGGGATTTTAAGAAATTTAATATCAAGTAGATAATAAAATAATAAATTAAATATCAAGTGGAGATTGCCAAGAATAGAAATTGCGAAGAAGCTTTCTCATATTATTCAACTTTATTGTTACAGAGCTGTTTTCACAACATTTTCTGTTAGCTTTGCTTTTTCTGCATATTGAGAATTGATAACAGCATGTATGTTACCCAAACTGAACGTTGTAAGTAGTTTACAATCTCTGATATTTTAGCCATGTTAACCAGAAATGGTGATACATTAAAGAAACTCCATCACCTGTGGATTCACTGTAGATCACTGTCCTCACAGCCTTAGAGGACACTGAGCCACAAACCCAATAATAATTAGGACTCCTAGCCGAGGTGAAAAGCTATTGCCTCATGGAACTATTTTCCAATCCTCCTCCTTCCAGCTGAGCTGGACTAGTGACACTATAAAATGGCAATTAAAAGACTCAAGTTTAAAAATACCTTCAGCTTCCCAGGTCCCACAATGGCAAAGGTTAAGTGGATTATGTGGAGATAATTCACTCAGCTCCAGGGGGAGGGTGCTGATTGCCAGGGCTATTGGTTACCTCCCTCTCCCCTCCTCACTTGCTGAGGCAGTGATTGTTACAGTTTTGTGTCAGTTTTGCCAGCCTAAAACAAGAAAAGGCCTGGAAAACTTTCCCAACGGACTCTGCAATTACTAATGGGCGCTGGATGGTACTTGCAAATTTCACTTTGATACAGCCTTGAAAGCTGAGCATGGAAGTGGTCCCTAGTCCTCAGCTAACATCTTAATGCTGTTGACCATTCATGCAAGTCTTCCAGTAAAAACACTCTGTTTCTTCAAGGGAAAAGGAATATGAAAAAGATCGCTGGTCTTACATGAACAGCTACTCTCCCCCGTGCTCCAACTGAATTAAAACCACCAATTACACCTCTAGTTGTGTGGCAACACCTACACTGTGTTTCCAATTAACTTTGTAAGTTTTTAATCAGTGACAAATGCATTTTTGTAAATTCAATTTGCCTTTTATTGCAGCACCTATAAAATGTCTTGCAGCATTCCGGAACTTTGTGAAGGTTTTACTTGCTACTGACATAACGCAGCTGTCGGACCTACAACAAAGGCTAAGGTTTATGAGCAGCTTGAATTAGGATGTAGGTTAAGCAATTAAAATTCAAGGAGGGGGAGGGGGAAATGGTTCCCCAAAATTTGCACTTGCCAATTTAAAAAAGCACACCAAAAACATGCTGTACATTAGGACGGGAGAAGCTAAAGTAGCTAAGGAGACCATACTCAGCTTTAAAGTTGCTATTTTGAGAGCTTTTCATATGTGAAAAGGTCACCCAGATTTCATTAATAAATCCGCTCTGCTGTTTGTTTTCTTTTTTAATCAAACTCAAATGCAGCCTGTTAAAGGGCTGAGTGATTAGATCATAAATCTGGATGTCCTTGAAGATGATGAAGAAAATGCTTATCTGTAAAGCAATCATCATACTGCCAGTTCTGTCATCTACACATTCTTACACGTGCTGGGAAAATGGTTTAATTTTAAATAATTTGCTTGAATTTTAAGGTAAGAAAAACAATCTTGCAGAATTTACAGTTAGAAGAGTAACTGTACTACTTGTGACATATGGAAAGAACCCATTACATCTAATCTTCTGTATCTAAATTCAGGATATTAAAAGAATCAACATTCATAATAAGCACGAATGATTATTTCATCTTAGTAAAAGTCAAATCCCAGTACATTAACTTCTGGTTCCACTCACACAATACAATTCTCCTAAATTCAACAGCTCTGAAATCAGTCAGCTTTAATGGGGCCTGAGTATAAATTTGCTTTCTTGGGTGTTATTTGGACTGATAGAGGCAATCCAAATGAAGTTATCAACTGTATTTTTGTAATATTAATGCACAGAAATCCTTTTCTGTAGGGTCCAGACAGTACATATTGTGCTAGATT
>VYXD01005457.1:346607-368157 GCA_013397195.1 Hylia prasina
CTTGGGTCTTGATTTTTCCTTTGTTTGCAAAGTATTTATTCAGTACTTCTGGCAGTATATTTTTCTGTTGTAAGCATAATTAGGATCTTGCTCCAACTTCTCCTGTGTGCATTTGGAACTTACAGCTGATTTGTCACTTTGCCTGAACCCAACAGTGGACATGACTATGGCCAGCACCAGCAGCATATTTAGCTATTGCAGTGCTAGCAGGAAGTTGGGAAATGAATTTCTCTTTGGAACTTCAATAAAACAATGGATGTGGAAAATAATTCTTGTGGCTTTCTAAACATTCTTACAAACGGAATGAGATATGGAGAAATATTTTGAGGTGGGTAAACACAAGTTGCAATTTTTTAGCTGACTGCATGACCTGCTTTTACTTTAACATAAGCCCCATCTAGTTTGATTCAATGGAGCCATTTTGATTTCTGGAGGCTGGATTCAGAGAGGTAAAAGTTACAAGGTAAGTCTGTTTGGCACAGATGCTAGTGCCAAAATGTGGCTCTGTGGAATTTACCACAGTGCACGTTATCTGATGACAGTGGACGTGTTACATTATTTACTGCATAGAATGTACACCCTGCAAAGATTTATGTGTTTGTTTAACTTGGTTCTGTCTGGTTAATCAGTCACAGAAGATCCTTACATGTATAGAGTGAAACATCAATGTGTTTATTGTCAAAATATTCTTTAAATTACTTGCTTAATTCTTTACTAGTCGAAAAGGCACTATAGTAAAAGCTTCTTGTACTTACCAAAGGTCTAAGATTTCTAAATTATATTTTCCCTGAAGATCATAGTAAGCAGAGGGAGTAACAGCATCATTCTAGAATTTGTATGGATGCACTCACATGCACCTAACTTTACTTCACACAATTTTCTTTAACTGACATTTATGAACATTATTTTTATTTGGTTTGTTGTAGACCCTGCAATCCTCTCCTCATAAACGCAAACGCTAACTTAAATTGAGTTCAGCAAGCCAGTTTTGAGCTGCATGCAGAGAAGATTAAAAGAAATAGTACAAAATCCTCTCCTGGGAAAGATCAAATGGTTACTGAAATGAAAGCAGCCTAAAACGGTAGGGTTTAGCCCAGAGTGGGGGAGGGGAATTGGGCATTTAGCTATAATTAACACCTTCTACTTACACTCTCCAGTGTTTCAAACAGATTGTTTTTTATGATAGGTAGCTGCTCACAAACCTGAAATCACTTTATTAAAAAAGAATAGAATCAGAGAAAATATTAGGAACTAATAAGGCTAAATTTAAGCATTTGCTCTTCAAGCAATGGTTTTGTAATCCTCAGACTTCTATAGTCAGCCATAAAGTCATCAGGCACTAGTTACATGTAAAAAGACACTATTTCTGTGTGAATATGTGATTGCAGAGAAAAATCATGCTTTTTTCTGCTTTCTACAGGACTTGCACTGAAATTTTGCTTAGGTGAGCGCTGTATTAGTTTATTTGAAGCTTGAGATTAACAACTTTATCCAAAATAAATGTCTTAAGTATTCTTGGTGCTATTTCCTTGATATTCCTTTATTTCTGTCAGTGTTGCTTAAATGTCTCTCAGACAGGTACCTAGAACATTTTAAATGAAAATATTGTAGTTCTTCTTTTTTTTCATATTGTCTTGATAGATAAAGTGCCCAAAGAAACAGAAAAGCTGACAAGCTTCCTTACTTGGCTTTCAGAGACCTTGCTCAGTGTTTTTGGTATGTTGCGTGCTGGAATCTGAAATACAACTTATTTTCTCTCCCTTTCTTCTATCATGAGTCAATCACTGTCAGGTCATTGCCTACTGATCACTCAGTCCCTCAGTCCGGTGCCACAAAAGTACTTGTCTTTCCGAAAAATAACTATGTACCTTGCATCAGCTGATCTTAAAGTAAGATTTTTCTGGCTTTCTGAACTTTGATTTACATGTTGCTACTACTACACTCCTTTGGCATTTATAAATTCATATCCTGTGTAGGTTCATATCCTGCCCTTGTAACGCTTTGCAGGCTGTTAGCACACTTCTTCAACTGGTGGAGATAAACGCCGGCAGTACGTCGTAAAAATAAATTCTGGTTCACATGTGTATTAAAGAAAATATAATGTATATATTCTGAAATAACAAGACAGTGGAATTTGTTTTGGAATTCTTCTGTAGCTGAAGAAGCGCCTCAAAATCATCACCTCTCCTTTGTCCTCTCCTGCTGAGCTGTACAAGGAACTCGAGAAGTGTGAACAGAGTGCAGATGTGTCCTGCTGACTTCTCTCTTCACCATGGATCTACCCCTGAACAACATACCTGGCGATTCTGATAAATTTATGCACACAACCTTGTTATGAAATTAGCAATGTTTTCTCTGTGTGAGGCCAAGACCACCAATACCAGGAGTTTTGGAGGGATACACCAGGTAGGGAGATGACAGATAGCATTTATTGGTGTCAGTGATCCACAGCAGTACATACTGAATTATTTCAGTGTGTAAGAGGAGATATGGTGTTTAAGAAAGAAGCTGATAAAACTAAGATTGTAATATTGTGTGGCTGAAGTCTATAAGATATGAAGATTTGCTTCCAGTTTTTTTTGTTTTGTTCCTAAAGAAAAACTGTATTGACTATAAACTTATTTGAAGTAATTTCTTCTGCAGGTAAGGTTAATGCTTCTGAGCTTCCTCTTCCATGCCTAGGGAGTGTAACACATATGGCAAGTAACAATAAAATACTGATATGACTGTACAACTTTATGTAAGGCATGTGTGACTAAAACCTGAGCAATAAAATTTCCTTTCCTGCTCAGACAGAATTGTATATGCCTGTCATATTTTATTGCTTGTTAAATGGCACATACACTTATGGATCACAACTGAAACCAGACAGCCTATGGTATCATTGCATATTTGTCATCTTCAATGAAAACATTGCATTTCTGTATACTTGGGCAAGTTAAGCTATAGGAAAGTAAACAATCATGTTGCTGGTGAATATGTATGCACTTAAAGCATGTGGAAACTTTAGCCCTTCAGTGCTAGTGACAAAAAATGTTTCTGATTTAAGCAGTGACACATGCAGTGATCAGAAAGCAACATTGTAAAGCAATATTTTTAAAAGATAAATAGGCACCCTTATCAGATGCAGACAAAAATAGCTTATAGATCCAACAAATTAGACCCATTTTACCTACATTAGTAAGTACTGTGTAATTCATTAACATCCAGTGACTAGAGCTATATGAGATACACAGAACTTCAATTACTGACTTAACATTAGTATCACTCTTAACAGTGTTCCTCATCCTTGTGAATTCTGGAATTGTTTGTTCTTTTCCTACATGGTAGACAATTCCAGCAAATTATAAAAAAACATTAAAAAAATTCAAGAGGAATCACAAATATAACAAAATTTTAAAAATAGATTGTGTTAAATATACAATGAAACTGTGTTTTAAATTCCCTTTCATGGAATTCAATAGCAAAAATTAATGACAGTGATTTTAATATTAGTTATTAATATTAATACATATAAATTAATAATATCACAGGCTGCAAACCAAACTGCACTGTTGTATTGTTTGATAAACAGAAGAAATGATACAGTTACACTTGAAATCCATCCTCTGCCATTTCTTCTAAGTGGCCAAAATTATATTTGTTTAGCAACAAATAAAGCCTTGTGATTTTGTTTAGCCCATATGGCAGTACAGCCCAGTGAACAAGCTGTTTGCACACAGCAACACTGACCTTTATCAGAGTTACTTTTGATAAGGAAAGATATGAAATTTCTTTCTTTGCAGATATTAAAAAAAATCTATGGTCAATGTCCAGCCCTCAACCAAACAAAGACCTAGGAGGACCATGCTGATCTGGATTCTGCAGAGCAGTATGTCATTATTGTAAAGCCTCCCAAGGTAAGAAGATTTTATTTTTTCATATTCTTGACACCATTAGCTAAGAAGAGACTCCAGCGTGACAGTGATGTGTCAGGAAACTGAGAGTGGATAAATGAAATTTTGTTGACTAAGTATAATTTACTTATGCAACACTGTGAACATTTCAGATAGCATGTGTCCACCTCCCACCTGCCAGGCATTCTCACCAGATCCTCAGCAGGTTAAATAGGCTGAGAGCAACCTGCAATAGTGCTTCCTTAGGCAAGTGGAATCAGTGATGGAGAACCCAGAGCAACTCTGACATCCCTCAGTTCTCTTCCTGCAAGACCACCAGCAAAACCCTTGAGTTTTTTTCTGCCTGTAATAGGAAGTCTCCATAATTACCACTTCCCCCAATATTATCACTGCTTTGCATTCATCAGAAATAATGTAATAAAAGTCAGGCTGATGATGATAGTCAGGATTTCAGTTTTAGATGGCTGGTTTTGGGATGAGCTGAAGTGGCATGATCCTGGGCAGGGACTGAGCTGCTGGGTTTGTCTTGGCTGTGTTCACAAGCAAATCAGGTTTGCAGTCAGAGGATCCTGTATTAGAGGTGCTGGTAAGGTTGAAGGAAGACAGAGCTCACGTGCACAGTGTTGTCATCTAGTCTACGGCTTTGTTAAGATGATGTTTGTGGGACGTATACCTTGTCTTAACTCTTAAATTCCTTGCTATTAAATGCTTTTGCTGTTTTGAGAAAATGTGGGAGAATAAGTGACAATAGTATAGGTGTTCATATTTGGTGAAGATGATTACCGAAATGGGTAAAATGTCAAAGCCAACTAAAATATTCACTGGAGTGCCAGTTGTGTAACAGAGGGTCTCTCAACTGCTTTCCCCTAGCAGAAGCGTTCGAACCTAGACCTTTGGAGATGGGCCATACTGCTTTAAAGCCAATCTTCTCTTATACGTTTTTTTTAACAGCTGTGAATTTCCATTTTTCTGCTAGATTGGTTGCATGAAAATGCTAAAACGTCTGCTGAGGACTGATTTAATGATTCTGACACTTTTAAACACTGTCTGAAAGTAAACTGCAACAACTGACAATTTTGAAATGCATTCCAACATCTTTCAAAATCTTAGGTTTTGAGTAACTATAGTTTTCATATTTGAAATGTGTCTTCCCACAGAACTGAGGTTTAAGTTGCAAAATCAGAAACAGAGTTTGCTAAACATTTTTGAAGCATGATTTTAGCTTATGAGATGTGACAGCCATGGTCTGTGTACTCAGGTCTCTGATCTTATTCCAAATACCACTCGTACACCGTGTATTTTTCACAAAGCTGTAAATGTGTAAACCCTTTTAATTGGGGGGTACACAAAAGTTTATTTTGAAGAAAATGAGAATATTTAAATGTATTCGTAGATCACTCCTACCCTCAGACCTTTTTCCTTGGTTCCTGCTGACAGCACTACTTTCAGGGTGCTTGTAGAGGCAATTTGGCTGATGGAGTGGATTAAACCCCCACGGTTTGCGCAGCTCAGTCACTGCTGCTCCCTCTGCTGGTGGTGAAAGCTGAAATTACAATCACTATCAGGGAGCTATAACTGTTCCAGAATACAAAATAAAATATTCATGGTTTATATGTGTAAATTAGCTAATATCCACAACTTCTGTGTCAAACTGGGCTTTTTTTATCTGACGTGTTCCGTGGGGCATACCTACTGCAATTTCATGTATTTTCAACCATGATTCTTTTTATAAAGTGCTGAATTATCTCATGTAAAAAATCCTTGTTTCGAAGCAGTCATTAGATAAAAATCTGGATGCAAGCTAGCATCCAGAATGGATTCTGCCCAAAACTCTGTGAATGTATGGCCAATACCCTGTTGCCAACAGAAATTGTTCAGAAGTACAATAACTGAATCATTAAGCAGCTTACTCAGGAGATGCGTGTGCATTGTATTCACATGATTTCCCAGCCAAGCCACTCCACACCTCCTACTAAATCTCTGTTTAATGCCTTGTTTATGAAAGGTATTATTATTTTCATAACATGAACATGGTAAAGGGGTAAAGGACTGAATTACAGTAAATTAATAATACTTTAAACTAAAATGCTCATCCAAGGCAAATGGACGCAATGTCATATTATTTTAGAATTTAATCTATGTACCCAACTTTCACTCACTGCTACAGAAGTTGCACATATGCATTTGTAAGAAGAATCTGAGCCTGATGTTAGTGTTTAGCACACAGATTGTACCTTCACACCAGCAGGCAAGCACGTGGCAGTGCAAGTGTTGATCATTCAGACATAAGGCATTTATATTTCCCCCTCATTATTCCCTAAACTGAAGGACGTAAACACCAACAACCAAATGCCTTTAAGTCACAAGAAATTGTGTCTCCCCTCTTGCTTTTTATTTTTATGAATAAGGGTGCTTTCAAGGAAATTTAATAGCACAGCTAAAACTAAAGATCCAAGGCACCTTAGCAAAATAGGTTTGCTGGTCTCACATCAGTGCATATTGCAAAAACATTTCAACAGAGCTGATAGTCTCTATTTAAGCTTAGCTTTTGGATTGAAATAATAGGGAGAGCTACATAACTAAATTACTTTCAACTCAAGAGATACTTTTGTCTGTGTGGGTACACTTGAAAGCAGTGACATGATAATAGGAGTGCTGTCTATACATTTACATGCAGGTACACAAGGAGTCAGGCTTAGATTAGTGATCTGAGCTGCTAACATTAAAATACAGTTTTATGATAAATACAGAAAAGCTTTCAAATTACTCACAATTCTTGCATTGGCTGTCCAGCACAAAAAACCACCACCAGTGGCAGAAACAGCATCTTTGAGAGGAATGCAATGAAAATTATAGATGGTTCCAGTTTCTTGACTTAGTCTCTTACAGGAATTTAGCCTAATTCCAGTGCATGTTTCCACCTGGTCATCCAAGGGATCATACAAGAAAGCACCACATTTTCATAATCATGGAAGAATGACAGACATTTAAGGAAAAAACTAAGTTCAAATGAGGTTAAAAAGTAAGTATAATGAACATTACTCAACATGTTTTTTCCAGACAAAAATATTTATTGAAGACCACCACCCCCATATCAGTTTTAAAGAAAAATAAAAGCTTAAGGACAGTTGGTTTTCTACACAGTATTTGTGAATGGAATAAAGGACACTCTTGCTCAGTTTAATTTCTTGCAAAATAGAAAGAAAATCAGGCTGCTATCAACATCATGTTTTTTCTAGTGCACTCTGGACTAAGACACTCCTTTACTGCAATTCCTGCTAAGTAGAGTTTATATTTTTCTCATTCCCTTATTTTATATCACCAGGCAAGAAATTTCCATAGCATGTTTAAAAGAGGAAAAGCTCCCCAAAGCTCTTCATGCTTTGCATGCTTCAATTAGTGCCAATTTTCTGGGTATTTTTGTTTTTGTAAATATGTAAATTAAAACTTTTTTTTCTCACCACACTTAACAGTTCCCTTCATGGTAGGAGACCACCTTATCTTGTACCTCTGGATGTAGGGAGGCCATAAATAACCACATGGAATTTTCTTCCATAAAGAAAAAAGTGAAATATTTTGGTATTGGAGACAGGGTTTTCAAGTGTGTGTAGGGAAATTCCATATTTCAATGAAAGCTTAATTCCTTGGACTCCTAACCCTTATTGACATAAAATTAGTATTTTACACAGTTCTTGAACAGTAAAATGACTCACAAGTAAATTGAAGTTTATGATATGAAATGTGAGTTATTAACAGAGAACCTATTCTAGGAATGGGAAGTATAGGATATTTTGCACTCCAAGAATGATGTTTCTGAAGAGGAATCCTTAAGGTTGAAAATGTTCCAGCTGTAATCCTACTGAGTAATGCTTCCTGAGTGAAGTCATGGTATTACTCCTGGGAATAATTCAACCCTGGAACTTGGTCATTTTACTCTTTTAGATTAGATGAGCCAATTTCTTTAACACAATACTGCTGTGAATGCCGTTTACTTTTTTCCCAAACTTTTGGTGTCTCATTATCTCTGGCATTTACCAAATGCATGTCCAGACTTAAAAACAAATTTTATGTTTACTCTGTGTCAAGTTATCATGGGAACACAAAGGAAAAATGAGACAAAAACTCAAGGATGTAGACTCTGTGAAGAAAAAATAGCTGCATTCAATTGAAAAGGGAAGGCTGGCTCTTTCTACCCGCTGCAGAAAGGTAAGCTTGCCTTGGCAGTGCTGCTGGGCTCATGCTGGGCAGGGGAGGCCCCCACCTGTACCTGCTGCATGGTGACAAGTCTCCCTGCACACCCCATGCCTGGCTGTGCTCACACCTCCTGCGTGGCATCCTGCGTGCTGGGGGCTGCCTGTGCCAGCAGCAGCACTCTTACTGCACACCACAGAGACTGGTTTCTCAAAATGAAGAAAAACTTGGCTTCCCCCTGGGCCAGCACTTGGTCCAAATTTAGTAATTGCTTTAGAAATCTAGTCATTAAATGCAAGATGATTCTGTTGTATGATACACAGTTTAACGACTTTAGCTCTTTCCATGCTGCATGGATACATTTGGTGAAGATTTTTAAACACCAACAGCTTCTGCTAAGCATAAAAAATGCAAAGCGTAATATAACAGGTGCAAAAGCAGTTCTTTAATATTCTTGGTGCTTTCCTCATGAGTTAGGTGGATACAATATATTCCAAGAGGAAAAGCTGCCAGTTTAATATACCAGCCTAACTTCCACTTAGGAACTCTGAAGCAGAGATACATTATACAGCTGCAACTTTTTTTACATTGTTTCTTCTGAGAAAGATGAATTTTCTTTGCCAAAGTTCTCTCAGCTATAATTCGGGTTTCTGTTTCTCAGAAAAGGCTTCTGCATGTCCTGTTAAACTATCTCTTACCAAAAGATAAAAAGATAGTAGGTAATATGGAAGATCATTTTATGTTAGACTTGTCAGTCTACTTCCACTAGCAGCTAAAGTATAATTTAGAATTATCTCTTTTTTCTTGTTTGTGGTGTTTTGGTTTTTCATCTTACCAGTCAACTGTTTCCTATTTGCAGAAAAGTCTAATAGTTTTTAAATTTCAGTTTCAAACTAATTTAAGAGTTCTTCTCTTTCATTATAGTCCACCACTGAACTTCCAGCCCGCCCTCTCCCCAAAAAAAGGCAGGAGGAAAAAAAAAACAACAAAACCAACAAAACAAACCACAACAACAAAAAAACCCCAACCTATCAGCAAACAATTTTGGCATTATAGTTTTCTGTAAACCTGCAGATTCTCTGCAGCTCCAATAATTATTTTGCTTATATTTCTGATTTTTCAGTTAAACATTCAGTGCTTCCCAAGTTTATTACTCTATCTTTAAAAGTCTCTGAATGTGTTTCCCAAATGGATATTTCTGAAGGATGCTTCTGAACTCAGATGTCCCATACACATAAAATGAATAGAATGGAAAATAAATTGGACTATGCAGGAACCACACAATTGTCCCAGATCTTCTTTCAAAAGCAGAATCAAGTGCTGGTCCTAAGCAGACTGTGACTGAAGTAAAAGCAAATGAAGAGTGTGGAAGGCAAGGAAAGCCAAGTGACTGCTACATGCACTTCAGTGAGATTGCCAAGTCAGTCTTTGATTTTTCAGTCTATTTTCTCAAGTATAGATTATCCTTTAAAAAATATTTCAAGGCTGGCAACTGAAGACAGAAAGAAATTTTCAACATCACAGAGTAGCCACAAATTCCTTGAAATTCAGTATTGTAGAGAAGAAACTCACTAGGATACAGAAAAGCTAAAATCTGTTATCCAGGAATAAGATTACCGTCTCTTATAACCACTGTCCGTGAATACATTAGAATCTGGTTAAAGAAAAATAAATAGCGTATTGTTAAAATTGATGGAGACTAAGGGAGAATGCTCTTGGATGGCTATTATTTAATTTATTTTTTCCTAATACTGTGCAGAAATATTTTTAAATATATATTCCAATAAATGCAACAAAGACACTTTAATGTACATTTCATTATATGTTCTAATAACATAAATATGTAAACATACA
Source organism: Hylia prasina (assembly GCA_013397195.1). NCBI lineage: Eukaryota > Metazoa > Chordata > Aves > Passeriformes > Sylviidae > Hylia > Hylia prasina. The sequence goes on from VYXD01005457.1 coordinate 356,549, forward strand.
GTTTTCTAGTCATCTTGGAGCACACATAAAAATCATTTTCAAAACTAAAATCAAAATCTCACTTAGGAATTTCACTTTCTTTGAAAACTATTAACAATACTCATGAGTCACATGCATAGCTTGTTTCTAGCACAGAGCTATAATGTAAAGGAAGTTTCTTTTACTCTGTAGGAATTGATTCTCCCTTGAAGCCTGGATAAAATCATTCCAACGCTACCTGAAGGATCAGTAGAGGATAGCACTTCAATTACAAGCAAGAACCTGGGCCAAAAAGGAGCTCTTGGTAATTCTCACAGTGCTCATTACATTTGGCTTTCTGCCTTAACAACTGGCATGTACTGTACCAGGTGTATAAATGTTCTGTGTGGTTGTTGCGTGTTCTCCACACTTGACCTCACTTGGCAAAGCTCTGTCTCCTCCTCTGCTGCCTTTCACCTTGGGAAATCATTATATGGTGTAAATTTACGTAAGGCTGATCCAAACCACTTCTGATTTACAAGCCTTTAAATGGCACCCTCTTTGCAAAGGTGTGAGTGGCCCCACAAGGGACAAGGAAACAAAATTCCTTGCCCAGAATCCAGATTTCTGAGCTGTGCTTGCCTTGATTTTTATAGTAAGAAATCTTTAACAGAAGTGGTGCAGCTGAAAAAAACACCAGTGAGTGCTTTCCAATTCACTCTTTATATGAGCTCATAAAAATGACCTTTGTGTGAATTTGCCAGGGAAAAATGTTTCTATCTATAAGATGTACAGATCTGGAGATGCTGAGAATATAAACTCAAACAACATTCTGGTTGTGCATCTGGCTCATATTAGTCAGTAGTATATGATGTGATAGTATAACAGAAGTAAAGAGCGTATGGAGGGATTCAAACACTCAGTTGCCACATCTGTCTCTCTGCATTATCATCATTAGAGTGTTTAGATGCAATTTATCTCCCTTTCCATTTGGAAGATTCATGTTCCCTCCTATGAACCGGGCATCAGCCCAGCCATGATGGGTTGTGTCCACAGGGGAACGCCTTCACTTTGACACCTGCTAGAAGTCATCATCTGCTCAGCAAGCTCTGCTTGACTTGTTTATGTTTGCAATATTTAGCCAACCAAGGAAGGAACCAGTGTGTGTTTCTCTGATATGGAAGCAGGAGAGGAAACTGGGGGAAAGAAAGATAAAGGTAGGTCTACTCTTCCACAGCTGGCAGATTTTACAACTCTGACATACCAAAATTAACAAAGATGGGCTCTGTTTTTAATTAATTATAAGTAGAGAAGAAGGATGCTGCTGGGTTTTAGGTTTTGACTAAGGCACAAGAGATGAAGAATGAGTCACTGGCAATGGCCACAGTCAGACAGCGGACAAATCAACCTCTCCATCCCAAAGTCACTGAAGAACATGAGTATTTAGATTTCATGTTCTTTTGCACAGGGATCGACTTTTACTAGGTTTTTGACAGAATCGAGTACCCTGAGGCTCTGATCTCAATGAGGTCACCTGGTTATCATCATAATGCAAACCATCTTATCCATGTCTCTGCCCTCAGGCCTAAATCTTACCAAAAAAAAACCCGCATGTAGAAAGAAACTGAGGAAAAATACCTAGAGGAAGGACAGAGAATTTTTCCTTTGGGTCAAAATTTCTATTATGTTAGAACCAAACTGCTTATTGCTAATTAAGGCATAATGAGGAAAACTGGAGCTGTAGCAATTCCCTTTGTCCAGCGCCCTGGCATTGATGGCATAATCAAAAAGCACTAAGTGAGCACAAGGTTCAGAGTAGTGTTGTAGTGCATGTTGTCATATCTGAAAACTTCTTCTGGAGATGGTTGTTAAAATTCACTTTCAAGGAAGGTACAAGGATCCCTATTTTCTCAGCCTTCTACTAGGGAGGAGAATGTAGGAGGGTCTGTACTTGTGCTGATCGTACTGGGATGTGTAAGTGGGTGTGATTCCTGCAGTGTGCGTAGGAGTTATCATGCGAGCTTTAATCTAGAAGCTGGCCTGTGCAGGCTGTGATGACACATCCAGCTGCAGCACGCACAGATGTTAGATACAAAAGAAGTCTAATTTAAATCAGGAGAGCTGGGTTCTGTTAGTGACTCTGTCATATATTTCCTGTATTGCTCTAGGCAAGGCATTCGGAGCCTGATGCAGTCTCCATTTAATTCCACAGCACCCTTTCTCTGGCAGTACTCTGAGCTGGATTATCACTTTCCCAAGCCGTCCATATTCCTCAGGGCTATAATCTTACCTGCTCACTCCATAGGTGTCTGATACAGCTTAAACCATTTGCCTCTGAAGTTATTTGCTACTTAGGCATAGCATGGATATGCAATTGAATTAAATTCTCAATTAAGCAAAAGCCTAAATCTCTAATAAGCTTCAATCAAGTAAACATATACTGGAGAATTTCATGTTCTGTGTCATCATATACATACTCTTAAAAATTCAAGAAGGTAAATTATTTCATTGGAGTTGCTTAGGGCCTAAGATGAAGCATACGTCAAAGTACCTTGCTCAAGGCCCTATTATCTATCATTAGCCATAGACATGTACCTACAGTTAAGCAAATCCTTGAGTAGTGCTCAATTCATCCCTAAAAGCATAATACTGATGTGCTTTCTAGCACAGAAAGCACATTTGAGCCTAGAAAATACTAAAGTAATCTATCTTTGATTATATGAAGTGTCACAAATGATTAGTTGAATCTTTTTAATAAATCTAAAGAAACAAAGAAAATGTAAGGTCAGTGTAGCCCATGCTAATTTCCAGGAATCTTGGTTACACTATAACCCTTCACTTCTACGTAACACTGAAATCACAATACGGATGTGTATTTTGAAGTAATTGTGTTGGTGGTCCCTTCGTGCTTTCTGAACATCTAACAGTTAGCTAAGCAAACACACATGACTGATTAAAAGAAGAAAGGGAACTATTTTTACAGGGACCATTAAACTTTAACTGCCATCTGGCAGGGAATGATTAGAGAAGATCAAAATTAAGGCAGTCAACACAAATACTGTGTGGATACCTCAGGGAATTAATGTGGATAGAAGATGGTGGACTTGTGGCTCTGTTAAGAGACAGACAGAGAAGGAAGTGGTGAACACATCCTTTATGACTGCTGCCCTAATGGCCACATTCACAGCAACAGAAGCAGAGAAAGAAGAAATCAAAACCACCTGGGAATAATCAGACGCTTGCTGTCATAAAAAAAGAAAGTTAAAGGATTATGCAAGAGCCACACCATTCTTGTTCCCCAACAAGCCAGGAAGGAAACTTTTATTGTGGAGGTGTGTTGCAGTTGGCAGGTTATCTACCGTCTTTACATAGGCATTTTAAATAGGGTCTGTAATAAATCTTCTAATTGAAAGGCTTTACAGAACACAAACCTGTGGTTGATCTAACTGAACACTGGATGTCACTATTTATACACACTATTAGTCATTTTAGAGGCATTAAAAACACAGTCCAGCCATGAACTGGAGCAATCCAGACATGTTTTTAAATCAGCTATCTTCAATTATTGTTGTTCCAGGGACAGCAGTTTCCATGAGCCAAAGCTTCCATGCTGCCTAGACGTGCACCAGTCATTTTCTACAGCTATCCAGCTGTGTGCCCTGGCAGTGCTGCTGGTAGGTATTCCCTAACAAGTGTGCCAGGTCTGACTTCATATCTTAGGGGAACGATCTGAGGTTTGTATAGAGACATTATGGACTGGTTGTTCACTGCAACATCTCAGAGCTGAGACTCTGACCAGGCAGCCTTATAACTTTGCTGTTATGGCTGGTAAGAAACAATCAAAATACAACTCACCCAAAAGTGCAACAGCCCTCCCATGAGGCAGCTCCTGGTCTCACTGTGCTGGAGAAGGTTCTACTCCACCCCTCATGAGCTACTGGGTTGGAAAACCCCTGTTCTCTCAAGCATAGGCCTTGAAGTTTTTCATTCCCTGGCACTAATAACATACACCTCTTTTGCCACTCTGCTGCCCTTACCTGAGGGTGTTTTCTCAGGTACACAATTAGTATGAGGGAGCACTTTTAGGGGACTTATCTTCCCTTATCTTTAGAGAAGATAAGAGAAATAAAAACAAGTATCTCTGAGTCCAAATGGTATGGAAAACAAATCACAGCTGACAGCCCACAAGGTCAGGTTAGCTGCTGGAAAGACTAAGGACAGAAGACAGGTGAGAGGATGTAAAGCTTAGTTACAATTGATAAGTAATGTACTGTGAAATGAGGCTTATTTTTTGTTTCTTGAGCTCAATACAGTATTTTGAAGTTATCCATAGCATAGGAAAAGCACATTAAGTATGCTTCAGAGCCTATGAAATCTTATCAACTGTACCAAATTTCATAAACATGCTAAACAACAAAATTATCAGAAATGTACATATTACTACTTTGAAATGTACAGTCAGTAGAAATGTTTTGTTATTTTAGACCTTGATTCCCAACAGAATTTTTCAATATACTCATGTGTCAACTTGTCACTCTGCATCCCTGAAATGCTAGGACTCTAAAAAACGTTTGACTCTTTTGCAATTCTTAGATTCAACATTTTTTAAGAAGAGGTAAAATACAACAAAAACAGCCTTAGGTGGTTTTTGCTAGTAAAGAGAACAACTGAAAATACCTTTCCTGATTTGCAAAAATACATTTCTATGCACAACACATGAACCAAGGTCTTCCTAGTGCTATTCAGCCAAAACACTATGGGTGTCAAGGGGGTTGCATTTTTTGGTTTATTTTCTACGGAACCTGGCTGCACAGTGGAATATCTAAGAGTCAGAAATGATGACTGGAAACATGTGGCTGGAAATTATGTACCCTGAATCTTATTTTGTTCCAAACAGTATTTTCTGAGATGTACACCGGACAAAATATTCATTTGCTTAACTGTAAAGCTGTATTTTAAAATTTGAGCACAGTGGACTGTTAGTTGAGGCTTATGAAGAGGTTTTGGTGTTTCCTAAGCTATTTCTAACCTTTATATAGTACAGTGTAATTCTGCTTACACAAGTAATCTGTTCAGGGTGCAAAACAGGAGTCGAGATACAATATACTAATATGATACTATTGTGATATGTATAACATATCAATACAATATAATGTATCTTATGTAGAGTATTATATAGACTAGTAACTTTAATAAACAGCATGAATGTTGTTGTACATGTGTGCCATTTTACAAATGGGTGGGGGCAGAATATGCCTTACACAAAAATCTGTTGAGAACCTGGAAAGGAAAAAGCTGTGGTGCAAAAGGCAATGCTCTATCATTCTCTCCTCAGAATATACTACAGACACAAAGCAGTGAAAAGGCACCTGAAAAAAGCAGCATAGCTCTGGTAAACTTCTGCAGTTTGTTGTAGCTTTGATGCTGTAAGCTATTAAGACTGCTCAGAGTATGTTACAGCCTATGGCTCACTCCTGTGAACAAGGTGCACAGCATTCATTCTCCACATGCAAAATTCCAAGCACGGAGCCAAACTGTAAGAAAAACACAGTAGACATTTGTTGATTTTTTTTTTTTAATAATACCCACAAGCATCTACAGATGTGATCCCATGTAATGAAGCATGTGGGCTTAAGCTGGAATTATTTGCAAACAGCAGGATCTCCTGGCAAGAGAGGTGGCACTTGCTGTGTAATGAAAGCTGTCCTTCTAAAACCATGTTTGGTTAGCACCTATGCCCTGTTGAAATTGGCATAGATAATTCTGAGTGGGAAAAATGCCAGCACGACAGATGGGAATGAATACAGACATGCCAGAGAACCAGGATGTTCATTGAGTCTGAGTATTAGGGACAGAGTCTTTTCCAAGAATTTAGAAACAGCAGGCTGTCCAGTATTTCTCTACTTTAGGTACAAAACATGAGAATATATGATCTCTTTTGTAACTATGAGCAAAATCAATTATCGTCATTTAAAATAGCTCATCTGAGCCCTACAAAGCATGACAGTAGGCAGCTGAATTAGAGCAACTTTTTCTCTGGATTCTGACTGGCACCAGGTCCTAGAGGGCAGAACCTGTGCGCTGGATCAAAAGGATTCCACAGGTTTTCTGCTAAGTGGCTCAGACTGAAAAGCTTTCAGATAATAATGAATATTGTTCATTTGTACACTGCCTTTCAGGATGTAAGCTCAAAGAAATTTGCAGGGACATGAGAATTTAAACTCAACTGGGAAGTGTGTCATTTACAATTAAGCAGATGGATCTTGTGTGGATTAATTAATGGGCTCCAGTCCCATCTCTCCTCCAACCAGGGATCATCAACTGGAAGCAGAGCCTCTGTGAAGAAGGTGTAGGAAGGCAAAATCCTTTTGCCACAGTCCTGTGTACCCTGCTTTTGCTCTTTACATGGCACAAATAGCAATAACAGATCAGTCATCCAAAACACTAATTTAGTCTCCAAACAAGATTTACTAATTTCTGTGTGGTTTTTTTGAGCACTGAGCAGCTATATTTCCTATTTCTCTTTTCAGATTATGAACGGCCAAAATGTATTACCCAAGCTTGTCTAGGATCATTTATATAATTCTGGGAAACAGGAAAAACAACAAATCTAAGAAAAAAGGCTTAGTTATTTATGTTTAAAAACTAAGAATCTGTTGCAATTTTCCCTGCATAAAAAGCCTGTGCTTCCAGAAAAGTCCACTAAGAAAACATTCCTCCATTTTGGATTTCTTCAACTTCAGCTATGAAAATTTATGGAAAAAAACTTCTGAAAAACTTTTTTTTTTAAATGGCTCGAATTTAGGCAAAGTCTTGGCTGTCTGTGCTGTGTATTATAAGAAATTATTTATAAAAATTACTTTGATTAAACATCAGGATTGTTTTATTACAGCTTTTCCTCAAAAATCAACTTCCAAAAAATTTGGGGCAGATACATAATAATTTTAAACACATGAGAGTTCACCCTGAATGTGGCAATCCTGACACACACAGTGCAATAGATGTGAAGTGTAAAGTGAAACTATTCATGAACCTGACATTTCCTTCCACTTTAGGTTACTTTGCAAAGGTTAATGGTTGGACTCAATCATTTCTGAGGTCTTTTCCAACTTTAAAAATTCTATGATTGTATGAAATACGAATAAAAGTTACCTTAAAATAGGGACTCATAATTTTATAGACAAATTAGAATTTTTGCTCAGATATAAAATTAATTTTAAAAGTACAGAACTGTCTTCCACCTTGTGACATTCTGGGTTTTACAAAAGGCTGAGTGTATTTTTAATGTTTATACTGTTGTAGAGCATCGTAAAAGTAACCAGTAGAACCTGAATGCTAGACAATAGGGATTGTACTCCAGAGGGAAAGCAGCTCTACCAGTCTTTTCTGGCAAGGTTCCTCAGAGCCTTGATGTCACTTGCCACCAGAATCCAATAGCTAGGATGAAGATGAGTGTGCTTCTTTTCCATGCTGAATTTCTGCTGAAGCAGAATGTTTTTCCACTTGACAACATCCCCTTTTGACATATATAGGCTATGGTGTAGCAGACCCTACTTATATAATCATTGTGATATTTAAAGCAGATCTTAAAGATCCAAAAATTGCATGGTAAGTATTATCATGATTTCCCATTCAAATTGCATGAATGTTCTCAACAGTATACATTCCAAATCTTGCCTAATATGAACATGGTATCATATCTGTGGTGAATGTCATCCATTTCTAGGACTCAGGACTATGTTAAAATAATCAGTGGTCTGTTGAGCAGAATGCTGTACAGCCTAAATTAGCTCTACTTTGTTAATTGCCTCCTGCTCTCCATTGAAAGAAGCCAGTGACACTATAAAAAACCAAATTTAGAAAAAATATTTGCTTGGGTAAGTACTCTCAGGGAAAAAGATCACTGAAGAGACAGTTTCTCCCTTTCCCTTGTAGAGAAGTTTAGATTTTAGAGAAAAAACTTTATCATCTGTATTCCTATGAAGCATCTCTTATAATACAGCTAACTCTACAATTAAAACAACATTCCTTATATCAAAATTGGTGAACTACTAATAATCCGTGAGGTAAACAGGTATTAAGAGAATGCTACCAAGAGAATTTCTACTTAAAGCAGAGCCATCTAATGATGGCTTTGTTCCTTCTTCCCAGAGCAAAAAAGGTTTCAATACTCTGGAGCGTATTAATTCTGCTCTCTCTATATTTTCTTTCCATAAGCCATTGCTCCAGTTCTGTGAGTCCTGAATGGGAGGATTCAGTCCTGAATGGGAAGATTCAACCACACAGCTGTGAATGGAAGAGGTAGAACTGAAACATGGCCCAGGCTGTGAAAAGCGCTGAAAACCTCTGACTTTTTAAATCAATATCAATCAATGCCCTGCAAAGTACATCATAAATCTGGATGTTCAAGAGAGCTAACCCTGAGGTAATACACCTTAAGTTTTAAAATATTTCACAAACATTAGGATAATCTCAGGAGGCCTTTGATCCAATTTCTTCCTTTGGGGATCTTCCAACAATTAAGAGTTATTGGAATATATTGGTTTTTCCAGACACATCTCCTCTTCAAAACAGATTTAAAAAAAAAAGACCAGTGTGAGTGTGTGACATGTTTTGAGTTAATAATCCTCTGCTGGGAGATAAAATTTAACCTGAAGGAATAGGTTTCGATCTAGTAGCAGAACATTTTATTTAGGCTTTGGACAATGGGATTTCTCTTAACTAGCCAAGATTTCTCCTTCAGCAAATATAGAACATTCAGATATAGACATTAATCTTTTATAAGTTATTAATAATAAATGTTGAATTTTGGCAGACCCTCCAGGGCAAAGCACTCAGGACATGCTCATTTATTTAGTATTGCACAGGATTGTACTTGTTCAACTGAACTAGTATGCAACTACCATCATTTGTCTGTACCTGGAGGAAAACCAACCAATATCTATCAGGCAGGCATTCCAGTTTATGGGTATTGTGCCCAGTTGCCTTATTACCTGCTTTCTGGACAGATATAAGGCTTGGCAGCACTCTAAGAGGTCGCCAGGAAAATGCCATTTGTATGCAACATCCATTCTGCTGATACTTGTGTGTGGTAACAGTCAGAGCCTGATATGTGTAGATATTTTCATTCATTTCAAGGTTATAAAGTGAAAGTTCATCTCACTGTAGAACTGATCCACTGCATGGTGAACCTAGGAAATGAGCTGCTTGGCAATGAGGGTGAAACTGATGTTGCTTTTCTAAAAATAAAGACATGAAGACTGGGAGAAGTTTTTATGGTTCCAGGAGAAGTTTTTAGAAAGCTTGGAAAATCTGGGATGACCTTTGCTCTTTGCATTCTGGGAAAGGAGAAGGCCATACTGGTGGAAGCACAGCTAGTGTCGCTTGCTGTTCTTACTGCCCTGACACAAGACTGGCTCAGCAGCAGGGAATAATAGTAAGGCCACAGGAGCTCTGGGAGAGGGCTGGAATGGCTCTTCAGGCACAACGTACTGTAAACATCTGCACTCTATCTGCAAAACGGAGATAAAACCTTCTCTGGCATCCTTGGTTACTGCCCACATGCATAACTGGTCCTGACACGGAGAGACAATTGGAAAACTGGGAATCTGCTCTAAAAGACTTTCAGAAATCTGGTGAGCAACTACAAATTACACTGTCTTTGGTGCACTGATGCCCTTCCTTGGGGACCTACCAGCAGGTCAGCAATGGGATAGGAAACAGTGTGAGATTAACAAGTGTTTCTTTATGAAGATCTGCTTGAATTAAACTCAGCCTGGCCCTCAGAGATCAGTAACAGCTCTTCAAAATCCTCCTGAAAGGAACAGCTGAGCCAGATTCAAAATACAGTATCAGATGTTATGCCTTAAAAGCAACAATAAACCAGTGTTTAATAGTGGTTTTGACACTGATCACAACAAATGGCTTGTGAATGCATTTTTTACAAAACTTTCGGGGGTGGGAATTGTGAAAGAAGAGGGTTTCTGTTTAATGAGGCTTTGAATCCGTGTGACTTTGTGCTGTGTGTACACAGAAGTGTAATTTCCACTTTCTTCTCCATTCATAAGAGCTGGGGGAAGATTTGTTTCATGCCTGGAGGTCCAGACCTCCAGTTTCCCAAGGAGAATGCACATCGTTAACTGCTGCACTTCCTTCCACGAAGAAGTGAATTTCTTTGCTGCAGACACCCTGCTGGCTGCTGCACTTCCTGAGGTGAAGTACCCATCACAGGCATGGGGTACTCTGAATGTCACTGTACAGCAGCATGTCACACTGAAGTCATTCCAATGCTACAGCATTCGCCTTTGCTTTATGGTTTTATTCATGGCGATGGAAATACTTTTTGCCCACAATACCACATGGATTGAATAATTTTTTTGGAGTGAAAAGTTCTGCCTAACCTTTAAAAGATTTTGCCGTTGATACTTATTTCTTAGTGCTTGTCTGTGCAAGAACTACATGGCAGATACTGCAGATCTGCCCATGCACCTCAGTTTCCAAAAAATGTGTGTAAGCTGTGAAAAGAAAAAAAAAACACCAAAAAACCAAACCCACTGGCTTATACCCTCTTTTGCTGGCCTTCACAGACTAACTTTTTACCACTCTCTTAGTAAGACTCTGGATGTCCAGTAAGACACTGGAACCAAACCAAGCTTGCTGCTGGGATTGAGGCAGGAAGCAGAAGGCACGAAAATTCAAATTGTACTGATGTCTCTCACCTTTGGACCTACAAGTGAGTACACCTCCCCCGTACCTAAAGATCAGAAGACACTGCATTGTAGGTTACAAAAGCAACATTATGATGAACATTGGTATGTAGCTTTTGAAAGCACCTATTGATCATGTTTGTTGGGGGATGTTCAAGTTGCTGATATGGAGCATGTCTCAGCTTTGTGGCACCTGTGGTTTCACCAGTGACAGCAACATCAATCGTCCTGTAAGTCTGCAGGAGCCCAGCACCCATCCTGAGACTGTTCCCATCCCTAAATACAGCACACACAGCCCCTTACTTGGTCCCTCGGACACCGTTTGCAGCACACGCTTTTAGAATTTGTTTTTATGGCACAAACTGTATCAAATGAAAATCGTACAACTTAAATAAATGTTTCCCAGTGTTTTACTCACAAAGTGGATTTTTCAGCATCTTTACTAGTTGGCAGTAATACCACTTACAATAGCAAATGACCATTAAAATAACGATCCCGTTATCAAATGAAAAACATCAAAGCACATGTCAGCGATTAAAACGGGAATCTCGGGAACACACGCTCAGCTCAGTGAAGATAATCCTATTTCGGTTAATCTTGATTAAAAAGGATTCTTTCGTTACTTGGGTGTGAATCTGCTCATCGTGCACAAATGACTAATTGAACAGCAGGAGCTTTTTGCACCCAGCAAGTGCCCTTTCTCTGCCGTGACGCNGAGAGTCGCGCCACTCGCGCCATCCGCGCCCATCGCCGCCCCCGCCCGCCGCACCCTCACCCCCTCACCCTCACCCTCTCCCTCTCTCCGCAGAGACGCCTGATCGTGACCCCCGGGACGCCGCCCGCTAAGATGTTCGCTTGCGCCAAGCTCGCCACTTCGCCCTCCCTGGTGAGTGGGGGTGCGCGGGGGGCGCCTGCGTCTCCTCACCGCCCCCGTCCCTGTCGGCG
>VYXD01005457.1:375268-438402 GCA_013397195.1 Hylia prasina
CGCCCCTAGAGCGGGGCGGGGCGGCCCGGCCGGCGCCGCGGACACCGGTACCCGCCGGGAGGTAGGGCCTGGCGGGCGGCCCGGGACGCGGGGCGGCGAGGCGAGCGGGTGGGTGAAGGGGGCTGCAGCGCATCCGGGAGCGGGTACCCCACGGGGGCATCGTCGGGAGCTGCCCCAGCCCCGCGGCGCGGAGGGCGGGAGGAGGGGGCCGCCAGGCCTCGCCTTTCCGCCTCGCCTCTGCTCCAAGGCGGCCTCCGTCTGCATCCATCCTCGTCTCTGAAGGAGAACTTGGTCCGTGCCGATGCTGGTGCGGAGAAGGGTACGGCTGTGGGGGATGCTGGGCGGGGGGTAAGAACAGCTTTTCTGCACCAGATGTGTTGGCCTGCCTGGTGTCTGGCCGTGGAGCTGAAACTCCTGGACCAGTTGCCTCATTGACTTTGCCTGTTATTGTGCACTATGCCTTTCCAGTTGTCAAATAAAAGGTCTCTGAAGCTTTCACGTGAAAAAACATGTCACAGACCCTCAATTAGTGATATCTGCACGATGTTTTAGGCACAAATGTTTTATGTCAAGATGTAGCCTCATGTTTGGAGTTAGGGGGAATGTGTGCTGCCATGTTGCTTCTGCAGTCTTACTCATTCTACAGCGTTTTTGCATCCCTGTTCTTGCGAGATCCATTAGTGTGTTGTTATACCCTGTTCATGCACTCTTATGTCCCTCACTTGCTCTTCGTTCTGTTGCTTTCTCCCAGAGGGGTTTATCTTCCAGTAGTGATATTGTCACCTGTTTTCTTGTGCTGAAATGGGAAATTTGAACAATCTGAACATTCTGGATCATCCCCTACTTTCCAATGACCACAAATGTGGCTGAAATGTATTTTATTTACCACGCTTTAAAACAGTGGTTTCGGGCTTTTTTGACATATTCTACTCATGGCAGTGAATGTCACATCTGCACTTCCTGCTGAGCATAAAACCAGATAAGAGGTAATAAAAACAAATGTTCTGAAGTTTGGGTCTGCTTGGTCTGGTTTGATGCTAAATTCAGCATGAGCTGATAGGATCAGATCAGTCCTCGTGGTTCTGGCCTTCCACATGTGCTCCAGGTGGAATTTCTTCTGCCATCCACTGGAACAAGTTGTTGTCTGTTAATGGACATAATTTCAGAGGGACAAACTGTTGTCCAGTTTGGCTTTCACTTGAATTAACTCTGAAGTGTTTATAATTGTGCAATCCAGAATTAAAATTGTCGCCTTGTTAAAAAACTAAACAATAATTTTGTCAGAGACTGGTTGTTATATAATGCTTCGAAAGAATTGTCAACTATTAAGAAAGCAGCTCTTTTAAAAATCCATTGGGATTTTATGTTTCAGTACTGACATTGCATGCTAATGCTTAATCAAGTAGTTGAGCTTTTGATCATCTTCACAATGTAGTTGCTATTTCTACCCTGACTTGAATTCTAGGATGTTTGGTAGGTTTTTTTCCAGAAACTTCTAGACTGTAGAGTATCTAATATAAGGTGCTTTCAGGTCTTAAATTTCATCATACATACTTTTATTAATAGTCTTGTTTTTCATGCTGCTTTTCTCTTGTGACCACATTGGACAGCATGAACTATGGTATTGTTTTCATTCTTGTTTCATTAAATTTCGAATGTGCCTAGTGCTAAAAATTCCTTTTCTGTCATCAGCTTTTTTCCTTCTACTCTTATTTAACTTAAACTTACAAATGTACATTTTTACCTCCATGAAGCTTCCCTAACTTAGAGTTATTTATAATATCAACGTTCTTAATGGCTTCTTAACATAGTATTGAGTTTCTGTATAAAAGTCATGCATTTTATATTTTCAAAGGAGCAAATGTGATTCCATACGTTTAACTTTTATTTTGTTATTTGAGAGATTTCAGGTTACCATTGTTCTGCATAATTGAACTGTATTTGTTTCACATATAATATGCACTCTAAGGAGGCTTTAGATATAGTTAGTGCCAGATATATTAGTCAAAATTTAATAATTATGTAATAAATGTTTGGTTGGGTTTTTTCACATTTATGCTGTACTGTTTTCAGCTTTGTTCAGTGTCAGCTTCAGTTCAGCCTGAGAACTTTTCCATTAGCTTTGCTTCAGAGAAGAGCTTCTCTTAAGCAAGGCATTCCAAGCAATATATTATGTTTCCTTCCTAGGTAAATCCAATGGTCATTTATATAAGTGCTTACAGGAAAGAAAAAGATCATTCTCTTTTAATGAACAAGAGGAATCCTGTAGTGAGATGTCTGATACATTGAAAGACTTTTAGAATTACATTCTTAGTTAGTTAATTCAATATTAGACTTCCGGGATGCAGTCTAAGAAATTGTGGAAAGCAAGTAACTTTTTGTTGTGCTTCTTTTTGGAAATTTGTTGAAACAAGTGTAGAAAAATCAGGTTGGACTTCTAACGTTAGGTTGAAGATGTTCAAACCTAGATAACTAGAAACCTAGAACTGGGGAAAGTAAGCCCTGATATCTCTGTAAGCAAATTTTGAGAAGATGGGAGGAATATTAACCCCTCTGTATTTCTTTTATGAGGTTCATTGACATTTTGTTAATCTACAAGAGCTGTATTCACACAGCCTGAATTTTTAGCAGGTTAGTAAGTCTCTGAAAAATACTTAAGCCAGAGGGTTGAATTAGAAGCCACCATGTCCAGCCAACAGGAAGTGTTAGGCCTGAGGACCTCTCTTCATGCCATTAGTGCTCTCTGTTTGCCAGAAATGTGTGGTCTTGTGGAAGAAGCCACTTCTGCAGCTGAAGGAATTTAATTGCTTTGTTTCTGTGTATGTGACTGACTGTCCAACTGGCTGTCTTGTTCTTATTGGAACTTGTTAAGTCAATCATCCTTTCTTTTGTCTTCAAGTCAATCATCTTTTCTCCTTGTCCAGATGCTCTGCCCTTTATAGAATTTAGACAAATGGTGGAAGGTATGGAATTAACTTTAGGCATCAGATACTAGTAGTTAATTAATAATATCAGCAAAAGTGCCTAACGTTTGACTTTTTAAAAGAAAAAAACTAAACCCTATGCTAGCAGCAGAATGTGAAGAGGGAGCTCCTGTTTTCCTGATTGCCAGCCATTGCTAGTTATGAGCTTTAGGTATTCTGGACTATGGCTTATAGTTTTCTTGCAGAATCTACAAGGTAACTTTCTACCAATCCCACTTTCATTATGAGGAGGAATGTTTTCATTTTTCAAGCTTTATTTCCTCCATTTCCTTAATTGTTCAGTTTTATTTTTTAGGATTGCCAAATTCAACAGTGTTGCACAAATGTAGTCAGCTCACTTCTGGAAGTGCCCTGTAATGGTCGAGTGTTCATTACACTGTTTTAGTTTCACCTTTCTTCTTTTGCTTTGTAGGAAACAGAAAATATAGCTCCAGTCCTTCCAGGTAAGTGGAGCAATGGGGTTTAAAATACAAATAACTTTTTTTCAAATTCATGTCACTTCTTAAGTGGTGTATTCTACCTACTAACTTCTGATTTTTACTGAAATCACAACGTGCAAATCAACCTGTACAGAAAATTATGGAAATAAAGATAGACTCAAATGTGGGAAGTGATTAAAATTTATGATGTAAATGCTGTATGCAAGTGTTGAAAGTATAAAGACCCCACGTTCATTTTGATTTTTGTTGTTATTTGTTTGGTTGCATGAAAAAGCCATCTCTTAATTGTGAGGTGTTTAATTTTAGAAAACAAAAATAGCTACCTCCCCCCCATCTAAAGACATCTTGGAAGGAGCTAAGCAAAACACTATACTCAGCTCTCCAGGTAACCATTAAGAGAATGTTATTCTTTACTATGGCAAATAAGTTCAGTTCACTTCACTTTGAATAAGTATGTACTCTAAGTAGAACTTCTAAGAGTTAATAAAAGTTAAAATTTTTGACCTGGTTCTTTTATGCTTCAGTTTCCTGTTATAAAATGAAGCTTTAAAGTAAAGTCTTACATTACCTAAAGTAGTTATACACTATGGTGAGATCAACAGAAAAAATTAAGAGTTATTAACTCTTAAATTTAGAGTTAATAATTGTCTATACAGCAAGGCTTTTTGTCCTGCAGTAAAAGGGGGCACAGTCCCAGATCCAATGTAATAATAAAAGGAAATGTTCACTAGACATGATGGGTCTTGAGGAAATGCAAACATCCGTAGGAAGATGCATCACTGGTACTGTAACATAAGCACTTTGTAGTGTTTGGACTCAGAAGAGACTGAATGCTCATGGGCTGCTCTAATTCTGACTTGTCTCAGTGGCCTGATACAGTTTTTGTCCAACTTTTGTCTTTTTCAAACCGGAATGTACAGATGTTTCTTGTGTTGGAGCCACATGCAAGTGGTCAGTGTAGCTGCAAGGCTTGGGTGTGCTTCTCATGTAAGCAGCAGGAGATAAATCAGCTACTGCTGTAGCTGCAGACTGACAGATTGTCCTCTGTGGACTGTCCAGTTCAGGAGGGTGACACACTTGTGAGAATATGCATCTCTTCTTGGTGTTGGCCAGAAGGAGAATGCCGTCCTTTAAAAGCTTTACATTTCTTTTTTTGTTCATGGTGTTATGTGTGTTCATAGCTGTCTTTTCTGTGTTCAGTTCTGGCATTTTTCTTCTGTGCTGTTTGTGTCAGCCCTGATGTTACAGGAGGGCAGTCTCTGTATTGCTACAGTGCTTAAAATAAATAATCACAGGCTAAGACTGCACAGCCTGTGAGCAGCTCTGTGCATGGACATCTTTTCACACACACTTTGCTTTCTACAGGTAAAGTAGAGGTTTTAGCTGCAAGTCTGGTGAGTCTTTACTAGCTATGTGTGAAGAATTACTTTTCTTAGCAAATTTGATGAAGTTTTTGCAAGGACTCTTCATATATATGCATTTTAAACAGCTGCCTAAATGTTCAGTAGAAAAATTTTCAAACAAGGTGTTGTATTTTCCATTCTCCTATATATGTGGGTAGTTAAGAGAAAACAGAAGAATTTTTACCAGTTAAACAAGCCAACAAGCCATGGCTTAAGTCAATGTGGGCTTCTATTCTTTGTAATATTGTCTGCTGAAAGGTATTTTGGAAGCAAGCCTCAGACTATGTAGTAATAGTTTCCACCAAGTGTACCCAAGGTGTTTAATTAAAATCTTACGGAACTATGCAGATAATTGTTGAAGCTATTTTTGTAGCACATTTAGATGCATATTAATGTGACATTTTTTAGAGACATTCTTATTTTTTAAATAAGCATACTGCCTTAAATATTAGTGAATCACTTGCAAACTCGTCTTTATTTTGCCATATTATATATATTTTAAAGATGGATATATACTTATTTATATAATTTAGTGTAATATTTACATTCCAGACATTATAAAAGAGGCTTGCTACATTTTAAATAGGCATGATGTGAGTGTGAGTTTTACTTTTGTGTTGAAAGTACAGAGCAAACACCAAAAAAGTGAGATTATTAGTCTGATTTTTGGTACTGAAGTTGATTATACTGTCAAGATTATATCAGGTTTTTCCTGTGTTCAGCTCTGATGCTGTGACTGTGTGACTGGAATTCTACATATGGATTTCTTTATGCTGCTGAAAGGAATGTAGAGTTTGGAGCTCACAGAAGAAAGTTGCAGTTCAGTGGACTGTAGTAAGAATCATTTCACTGAATGTTCATTTCATCTGAAGAGAGGAGTTAGGGCTGGAGTTCCACATTCATTTTGGATTCCTTCAGGAACCGTCTTTTTTTCTATGGGACAAGGTGTTAGTTGTTGCCTAGATAACAGTCCGGGGTGACTGTAATTCCCCTCTAGGGACAGGGTTATCACTTCATGTATTACATTTCTCATTTGGCTGGGTGAGTAACATTTTTGTCAAGACGGCATCTAAGTTGCTATTTTGGTTTTCAGGGGAAAGATATTTTCTAAATTCTTCTTTCTTTCTGTGGCATTCTCACTTGGAGCAATCAGTCTACAACAGAGACTCCTTTGAAATTACAGTGGCAATTACAAACTTTTTATTCCAAAACTTGCCTTCTCTGTGTTAGTTTTCTTATCACTGTCAGGCAACATGCAATCCAGAAGGAAAAGAGGAGGCAAAGGATGGGGTTTGTCTGTATTTTGTAGCAGCAACAGGTTTTTGACCACGCGGAGTCTTGTAAAGGTGTCCGAACATTACCCAAGTTCGGATTGTCCATTGTGGTTGTTTGCCTCTATTCCTCCTCCTCCTAATTTTTATGGTATACTTTAAGTTTCAGAGTTATCTTGGATGCTCAGAATTTTATCCAGTCAAATTTTGAATTTCTGCGAGGCTGATATTCCATAGCCCCATTTGGCAACAGTGTTCAGCAAGCCCTCACTGTGGGGATTTTTTTTTTTAATGCTGTGTTTTCCTCTTCCTCTACACTTGCTCTTAACTTTCTTGGTGTGCCTTGTGAATGTTGCATCTCATCCTTTTATTATACTACCTAAAGTCTGGATCTGACTTCTCTCTATCAATACATTAGGTAGTATAAGACAGCAAGCAGATCCTTCGCGCTCCTTCTCCATTCTGAACAAACCTTGCTTCCTCTTGTTATGTAATAGTCCAGCCCTAACTGTTTTGATGGGGCACCAGGTGTTTTCTCTCCAATTCATCAGCTGTCTTGAGGGGCTCAGCTCTGGATATGGCACTTCAGCTGTAGTCTTAGAGTGCCAGATAAAGGACAATAATCACTTCCCTTCATATCATTGCTGTGCCTTTGCTAATTCATCCCAGTAGCCTCTTGTCTTTCAGTGCTACAAGTGACATGATGCTGAATCATGTTGGGTTTGTTGCCCACCAGGAGTTAGAGGTTCTGCCCCAAAGCTGCTTGACAGCCAGTTGCTCCTCAGCCTCCACTGTTGCATGGAGTTATTTTGTTCTAAGTGCAAGCCTTGCATTTGTCTTTGTAATAGGTAAATACAGTTCTTACCAATTCAGTTGCACTAAAGAATGTGAGCCTTTTGTTTTCCCATCCTGTCAGATCCATTTTCTGTTTAGATTTAAAATGTCCAAGGTCTTGCTTAGATTGCGAGTGAACTTCTTTATTCTTTTAGGTGCAAAAATTTCAGTGCTTCAACATAATTTTTTTTCCTCAGATGATATCCAGAATCTCTTTACAAGGGATTACCTCACAAAATTCCATGTGGCCTGCAGTCAGATAATGTTACAAAGATGAGGAAATGAATTTATCTCCGACTTTTTTCCAGTAAGTTTGCCAGAAGGACAGCGCTGCTTTACTTTTTCACAAGGATTGATTTTTTACTTGTGTATCAGGCATTCAAAATTCACAGGCTTCACAAACTAAGACATGGAACCAGATAAGAACTCCACATGCAAATACAAGCTTTGGTAGTACTCCTTGAAAAGAGAAAATGAATGGACCTAAAAAATTTACATCTTCTCAAGTGTGAAAAACACTGACAGCATGGACGGAGTGTATTTTATGGCTGAAACTGACAATAAGACATAGTAACAGAGTGTTACTCTGTAATACGTAAAAATGTCCTACATGCACTTCAGTTAATCAAAATCTTCATGCTTTGGATTAAAAAAACCCAAATCATAATTGTTTCTTCCATCATTAGATGTTTCTAATATGGATATTACTTGTCTACTCACAATACGTATCCATATGTGCATATTGGCATATGTGGCCATTAAGTAAGTATACGGTGCCCCATGATCACAGGTTTAAAAAAACCAATTCCTCTTGAGATCTAAACAAGACTAACTCTGTTAGTTTGAGCCTGCATTTAAAGAAATGAGATTGTTGCATAGCTGAAGAATAATAAGCTTGTGGGATAGCTGTTAACTCGCTTGAAGTTGCACATATTGTAAGGATATTCTCTTAAAAGTGTCATGGATAAGGACCTTTTTTCTTACCATGAGGCCTTAGTCATGAGTATTCAGACTTGCCCATGATCTTGTTAATATTCCTTATTAGTGAAAGTACCAAGTTCACAGTTTGAACAGTTCAAAAATACTTCATCCCTTCAGAAACTTAAGACAGGTTATGAACTCTTTGCAAAGAACAACGGAACAGTCTTCAACCCTGATTTGCTTTGGCATCCTTCCTTCGGGATGTAAATGTTTCCCTGAGCTGTCAGTGCCAAAGACTATAAAGTTTCTGGCAGCCATTCATTTCTTCTCGACTTCTGATCTCAGCTCAGTATCCTCATTCCTTGAAACATATATATTTAGAAGTGACAGCTTAGAATCTCCTGCATGCCATGTTTTTCTTTCTTTGCTGTTGGGTGTACATTACCAAGGACACTGGGATCTCCTCCTCTTTGAAGGAATATCCAAAGAAGTCTATACACAGTAGTTTCCTACTGTACAGGTATGTCCAGAAGGATCAGATACTGTGTTCCCTACAGATCTCTGAGGTAATAAGTCTTGCTTATGCTTGATATGTCTAGTGTCTGTGCCCAGATGACCACCAGAAGTGTACATTCTTAGGATGGTTCGACATCATGAGACTCCTTGCAACTCTGTGTGACCAGCACTCTGGGGTAGAGATGGATTTATTCTGCCTGTGAGCTTTAATAATAAAAACATGTTTATTCATCTTTATTTGCTTCATCAATCTAAATACTGTTCCGAACTAACACTGTTAGTTCTCCATACAAAAATACTCATTTAAAGACTAGTGTATTTCGTCCGGGGTGAAGCCACAGATGCCACAATTAATTGGAGGATGTGTTGAAGTAAACAATTTCTTTGAAAAACTGTTGTGTTTCTTGGGTGAATAGTGGACATTTTATAATTTATCTTTACAAAATCATTAATTATTATATTTTTAGCGTGACTAGTAATTAATATCTTCTTTTAGTTACAGTTCATTGCCATGAAAAGGAGGATATGATAGTTTGCCCTATGAAACAGGTTTATATGTGAAATCTGGCAGGTATGTGTATTGGATGTGGGGTGAGTATACAAAACAGCACTAAATATCATTAATATTTTACTTCTGTCTTAAGTGTTTTTAGCCTGTCAGTAATTTAGCAGCTGAAACATTACTAAAGTACATGTTTTTATAATTAAATTCATAACAGTTTACACAAAGGGCTATGTGCCAGCTTATCTCTAATGATGAGCTTTAAATAAAGATTGTGAAAAGGCTAAGGAATGAACACTTCTTCCTCATCTGCTGGCACCAGAACCTTGACTGCTTGATGTCGGCTGCTGCTTTTGATCTCTTTTAAACTGTGAGAATTGGATCATTATTACAGTGTATTTGATTTCAGTGACAAGTTGGTTCTTACTGTGTTTTCAAATATTTTTTGCAGTTAGTCATGTTAGATGTGAACACTTGGATTTCTGATTGAGGCGTATGTTCAGAAACTGCTGTGGTGGATTTTTTCCACCTTCCTGACAGAGCTTGAAATCCATACTCTTTTTGAATCATGGGTATTTAGAATGTTACTGTAGTCAGAAGGCAGAAATTCTTGCCCATAGAATATTAAAATAGCCTATGGATGGTGATGTCCTAATAATTCGTTGCATTATGTGTAAAATTTGTTCCATTCTCTTTTTATACAGGTAGCACAACGACCTGTGGAATATGAGTGATGACAAACCCTTTTTATGTACTGCCCCTGGATGTGGCCAGGTAATGCTCTGAAGTTATTAGCATTGTTCAAATAAAAGTAAAACAGTGAAATGTATTTTTAGGGGTTGAAGAAAAGGGGCTTATGATAATTGCTACAAAGTGCTCATGTTTTGCTGAAAAGCAAGAATTTGTAGCATGTACATGTTTATCCAAAATTCTATCCATAGAAGAAGAAACAAATTATCCTTTCTGTGCTAAAACCAATTTAATTTGTTAGCTCTGCTTTATTTGCTTGCATTAGAAAAATAATCAAGAAACAACCTGATTTGTATGAGGTGACCTGCAATTTCTAGAATGTTTCAGTGTTGGTGGGGAGCTCAGTGTGAAGGTTGCTTGTCACTAATCTTCATAGATGTGGTGATTGCAGATATTTAATGGCATAAGTTTGTTTTATGTATGTTGTTGTGTATAGGAAGACTATAATAATATGCATGCCACTAAATATATTTCAATTCCTATAGTGGTTTTAATGTATTCTAGTAAATAGCATTAGTGTATATACAGGTGAATGTGAGCAGAATGGTAAAAATATTATGGAGTATTTTAGGAGATGGTTGCTAAAAGGACACTGTCTTAACATTTTTATTTAGTAACCTGAAAATAAATGCGTTTGCATTTCTGCTGCATGAGATGGACATCCCTGCATCCTTTGCATAAAATTATTTCCATAAGCTGATTTTTTAATAATATAATGGCTTCTGCTTTTAAATAGAATTAATTTCTTAAGGTGTTTTTCATTATATTTGTGTACTTTGTTTTATTTGAATTTTGAATTCAAAATACCCTCATTTTTATTCTGAAAACTTGGTGTTTATTATGAATGACAGCATTAATGCTATATTAATGTAGTCATCCGTATTTAAAGCAGAAGAGGACTAAGATTTCTTGTTTCTAAGATGTCTAGTTTGTTCAGAGACATCAAAACAGAAAGAGGACTGTTTTCTCCTAAGCAGCACTTGTCCTCATCCTGTTTGAATCTTATTGCAGTGTAGACTGTCAGAAGTTTTGGTAACTAAATCTCACAGAAGACACATTATGGGTCTACAGCAGCCATGTAGGAGGGTGAAGGGAAGGTGAAGAGAGAAGTTTATGTCCCAGCAAATGGGCAAGGCTTCTCCAGATGCCAGCTTCATACTGTAGATCAGAGAGAGGGAGTCAGGCTCTGGACATCCTCTTCCCTCTGGAAGCACTTAGTGAGGACAGAAAGATACACTTAAGTCTCTTAGTGTGATAGAACGCAGGAATTTCTGGTTTATGCTGTATGCAGAGGTAAGGCACAGGAGTTATGGAGAGCTGGGCATTTGGAACTCTGGCCAATAGAGTTCTAAGGAAAAAAAAGTCCCTTGCCCGTTTCACCCTGTCTTATAGTGATCCTGCATTTTTAATTTCCCTCACAGTTCCACATGCACACATCCTTTCTTATGGAAACATTCTGAAATCACTGTACTCTGAGGTCAATTCAGTTTATGTATTAGCTCCTGGGAGGTGATTCTTGGTGTGGAACTAAGATATATGTGGAGTGACTTAAATTAGTCAGGCATAACCAGAAACATAATTTGGGGCTCATATGTTCACAAAGAAAATTAAGAATTTCAATGTTTTGTGTAAAATGTGTTCTTTTTAGGAAAGCAGCATCTTGGGAAACATTTTCTTAGATTATGTCAATTGAAACACTAACTTCAGTCACAATTACAGATGCACAGTAAATTAGTGAAAATAAACAAATAGTGAAAGTAAGAATAGCTATTTTACAGCACTTAGTTTGTCTGCTTATTGCTTTTTTATAGCATATACGCCAAATTTTGGGGAAAGTATGCATGAAATGAGCAAACCTGAGAGGTTTTTAAAATGCTGGTAGATTTAGTTCATTCAGAGCATTTCAGTTGTCTGGCATTATTCTAGTGTTTCCCATTCTACCTGCCCCTTGTTTTATGTAGTACATGGTCAGGGGCGGGAGCTGTAGTATATTTTATCTTTATGCTGTTAAATGCAGTGAAGTTTGTGATTACAGATCAATTCTCATTAATGTGGTAATACACACAATGCAGTAATCAAGTAGTGGTGATCAATTACTAGACGTTGTCAAGATCCATTAATAGAGCAAATGGCTGTTTGCTGATGGTTGATGGAGGCTGCAGCACTCTGAAATGTTATCTTGGACTATTGATGAATGCAGGTACTTACACTGCAATTTCCCTGGTATATTTAGTTACTATGGACGTCATTCG
This sequence comes from Hylia prasina, assembly GCA_013397195.1. Taxonomy (NCBI): domain Eukaryota; kingdom Metazoa; phylum Chordata; class Aves; order Passeriformes; family Sylviidae; genus Hylia; species Hylia prasina. The sequence goes on from VYXD01005457.1 coordinate 387,142, forward strand.
AGTTTTATAATATTTCTGCTTGGTACTGTTGACCAAGGAACAACATACATCTGCCTTACAGGGTTGTCTTTTAACACAGTAATGATAGTTTTACGTGTTGTAAAAAATTCCTTTCTGTGGAATGGCATTTGCTGTGTTCACACTCCCAGTTACAACTGTTTCTTACTTCTGCTGCAGCGTTTTACCAATGAGGATCATTTGGCTGTCCATAAACATAAACATGAGATGACACTGAAATTTGGTCCAGCTCGTAATGATAGTGTCATTGTGGCTGGTAAGTATGTACTTTTATTAAGTTTGTTCACTTTTCTGCTGGAATGGGCATGTTCCTTATGTATTTTCTGTACATAATGCATAGATTTATGCTAAGAGAATGTGATACATTTTCTCCACTATACTTGCTGCGATGTGTGCTTAGGCAGTGTTTTCTTACATAATTTGTGTCAGAATTTGAAGCCAGTGTTATTCTCCATAAGTTACTTTCATTCCTATCTGATATATAATCCAAATATTTTTAAATTATCAATACTTAAGTAATTGATTAAATTATATAAGCATTCAGTAAAAACATGCTAATAAAGGCTATACCTAAGAGGATCTGTAACTAAATTAAACTGTATTTCAGTTTTAATTTGTCATTGATATTACTAGTCTCTTAAATTTTAAAATACATAGCATCTTTTACATATCATGGTGATATTAGAAGAACAGTGATTATTCATCTGATCGGATAGTAGAAGAAAGATCAAATCTTTTGTTTTCATTTTGGCTTAAATTCAAAATACTTTATTCCCACCTCTGACTTCATGTTATAACTTTAGTAATTACAACTTCTGCCGAGGATCTGAAGTAATCACCAATGAATGATTGATTGCATTATAAATTGAGAATTTTTGAATGAAGAGAGCATGTGCTAAGTATGCTGAAGTTACAGTTAGAATGGGTTTTTTTCAGTGGTGGAGCAGCCTAAATGAACTTGAAAAAGACTTTCAGACTTTTTTTTTCCTTGTATGTTGCTAATTTGTAACCACTTGACAATATTTTAAATGCAAGTAACTTCATGGCAAGTGTGGTTAATTTTGACCTGATAATAACAGTGAAATAAGACAAATTTATATACTAACAGGAATTTTATGTAAAGATGCCAGAAGTCTTACGATTCCAGCTTGATACAGAGGCATCATAGGAGTCAATATCATCTTGTGCACAAGTCACACTTCCCTTTAGAAGTTCCATGCACTTGGAGTAATCACTACTGTTGTCAAATTAGGAAAAGACAGAAGCAAACTGGTTTTGAGCTGTGCCCTTTTCTCATTTGTTTTCTGATTAAAGCCTTCATGTAGTCCTTACCTTTATTTGCAAATAGAGTCTGCTTGCTCATTGCAGTGTTCTGCTGTGCACTAGAGAATGGTTCCCTGGGGTTTGTGGCCACAAAAGAAACGCTGTGGTTCCCTGCCAGAATTGTCAGGGGCTTGGTGGTTGGCAGGCTCAGGGTGCTTGTCTCCAGCAGGTGGAGTTTGCCTGTCAGCTGCCTCCCTGCAGGGCAGAACACAGAGCACGGGTTCCCAGCCACCTTCTCGTCTCTTTCTGTTTGTTTGTATTCTGAAAATTAGGACAGTAGGTTCGTAAATGGTATTGTAAAAATAAAATTGTGGGGTTTTATGCACTTTTTTCCAGATCAGACACCAACACCAACTCGATTCTTGAAGAACTGTGAAGAAGTGGGCTTATTCAATGAATTAGCAAGTCCTTTTGAAAATGAGTTTAAAAAGGCTTCTGAAGATGACATTAAGAAAGTATGTTCAAAACATTTTTTTTCCTCAGAGCTTCTACTTTTTTTATATCAGAAAAAGCAAACTTTGGATTTATATGCTGCCTTCTAAACTGTACCAGTAATCATATTAACTGCTTATATGTGTTGTATGTAGAGAATACAAATCTACAATTTCTCTTCTGAAGGTTAGTTTACCTAATTAATGTTGCTTAGTTAGCGTTGACAATGGGACACGTCATAATCGTGGAAGTATCTAGCCTGTCTCTGTTGAAGTTAACCACTAGTTTTGACTGAACTTCATTAGGTCCTGAATAAGCAAAAAAGTGTATAGTAACTTGGTCAATTTGGAAATGTGGTTAAACATTCACTAATTTTGTTTTATACTGTTGTTCATAGATGCCTCTAGATCTGTCTCCTCTAGCAACACCGATTATAAGAAATAAAATTGAAGAACCTTCAGTTGTAGAGACAACTCATCAAGATAGTCCTTTACCTCATCCAGAGTCTACTACCAATGATGAAAAGGTCAGAACCTTTATTTTTCTCTTTTTGGAAATTATTTTTCAGCTCTTCTGATGATCCATAGATTTATTATGTAAGGTGATAGCCACACTACGTAGCTGCTTGAAAGGAAAGGGTAGGTATGTAACTTGCTCAATTCTTCAGTTAGCTCTGTTCACTAGAATTATTTCTTTGCTTCCAGTAAAGCCAGAAAGGAAATCAAATTTAAGATTAATGCTATCTTCGAAAAGACTGAAGGGGCTCTGTATTCTTGTTTGTGCTTCATCATTCATAACAGAAAAAACCCAAGTTCAGTTTCTTTGATTTTATTTTTTCTTTTAAACAATATCAGCACTTTGCAGCTTTTCATGTGTACATGTTTGTTAGGCCTATGTTTTACCAAAAATGCTTTGTAGAACAGCAGGAGATGTTCTACAAAAATGTATGGGGATGAACGGTTCACCTTTCAAAACCAAGCACCAGATAATTTTGTTTCAAATGTTAGAATCTTTAAAGTATAGCAGTGTACTTAAAAGTGATGTCAGGCATTTTCTTCTTTAGAGTTTACCTTTAGAATTTACCTTCTTCATAGAAGACGGAGGTATTGTCTGTCATTAGAGGATGTTACAGTCAAATCAGTTCTAGATCTAAAGCTTTAAAGAATATATAAATGGTTTAATAATGATGATCACTTCATTATGTGACTTGCTGTGTTTTTATCTTGTGGAGTTCTCTTGAAGTATGGAAAATGAAGCAAAATCAGTGAATTAATTCTTTCTAGTCTTACCTCAATAAATACAAACATTAAGAGCAGACCATAATAAAGCATTGAGATTGATCTAGTCAATCTTTATGTGCATCTTCAGTGGGCAGTCTGTGTATGAGGGGCTTAGCTGCCTTACTCCCAGAAATTAGCAGGACTTTTTGGGGTCACAGGTAATTCAGGTTGGAAGGGACTGCTGGATTTCCTGGTCCAGCTTTGTCCTCAAAGCCAGGGTTGCTTCTGAGATCAGACTAACTTACTCAGTGCTTTGCACAGCCTGGTCTTGAAACCTGTGTGGGAGAGAGGCTGCACAGCCTCAGTGCCAACTGCTCCCATACCAGGCTGGTCCTGTTGGCAGAATGTTTTTCTTGGGATCCACTCGGAAGCTCTCTGGTTTTAATTCTTTCTCTAGTATTGCCAGAGGAACTAATGTGAGAGCAACCTTAAGTGTGTGACAGAAGTTGAAAAGAGTTTCAATTAAGATTTGTCCTTAATGAGCTTTTCTGAGATTCATTAGTTAGCAAAGATGAGTAATCATGGGCAATCAAGGCAATCATGCAGTCTCAAAAATAGAAAAAGCATTTTAAAGGAATATATGTAAAGAACTGCTTGGATTAAATGAATCATAGTCCAGATCTTAAGTCTTCTTTATTTCAGAGGTTAATTTATTTTCTTTTGCTGCAAATACTTATTCCAAGTAATCCAACTTTGGCAGAAGATAATATTACTATCTTCATACAATACTGGTTCAGTATCTCATTAGTATCATTACCAGTGAAAATTCTATCTAAACACATGGCAGTGTTTATAAACTTGTCTCAGTGGTGCTCTGATTCCAGTGTGTCACTGTGGCAGTGCTGCTGCTCAATGCCGTTGGGATGTCTGATTGTAGAGACAGGCTGAGGGTGCTGCTTGGAGTCTACAGCTCAATGTGACCTGCAGAAGTTGAGAAATGTGAGCAGTGTTGCTCAGTTAGGTTTTTGTGTTCTCCTTCTACAGATGTATTAAAGGAAAGGAGGGATTTTTTCAGGGCATACCTGTTTGTAAATTATATGCGCCACTGTAACCTCTTGGTTGGCTGCATGTAGTTTGGTAGCCTTAAATGATCGCAGCCTGTTAATGTATGTGCAAGGCAGTTCTAATTTTCCTTGTAGTTGTCAAAGGAATTACTTGGAGATTCTTAAAAAAGTATGCCTAATTATTTTCCTAGTTTTCTGAGAGTTCCATGAGTTCTGTTAGGCTTCACTAAGAGTCAATACTTTGCTTTGAATAGACTGAGATATCATTAGAAGTGTATAAAGTCCTTAAGCCTTAAAGTAATAATAAAAGCTTTCATACATTATAGTTGTTTATTAACAGTACTTTAAAAGGGTGACCCTCAACAGTTTTAAAAGTTGCTTGTTTGTTGCCAAGTAGCTAATTGTCTAATTTAATTACTTTAATAACCAGTTCTTAACAGTAATAATCAAATACAGTATTAGTTCTGGCCCTCTACATTTCTGTATAAAGAATTTTATGGTTTTTTGATAGCATTAGAAAGTTATTGCATGAACTTTGCTTTTAGATAGAAAATACTTGCAAATATGCACATCTGAGAACACTTAAAGTAACTATCCTGTTCTGTAATTGCCCGTTCAGTGGGTTTTAGTTTCAAGAATAGGAATTGTAGGAGTTGGAGAACTCCTTTTATGTAAGGAAAGGTGGGTAAAGGTAAGGTCACTTTCACCTAATCTTATGATTGCAATTCAACTCTATTTTTCTTGTTTTTTTAGTGGAATATATTTGCAATGTATTTTATTCCAGACAAAATTTATTAGTGCAATGCATTAGTGATCAATTAGAATCTTCCATCAGACTGTTGGGCCTATGGTTTTGTTTTTATATGCTTGTAAAATGTCAGTTTCCTTTAAAGCCATACTTCTTAAATCCACAGCTTATGTTTTTGCCGCGTTGTTGCAGTAACAGGAACCTGCATGTATTTTTCAGTATAGCAAAGAGCAAGTTAGTGTAAAGAGGAAGTTGAAAATACTTTTTCAGCTGTATAAACACACTCATGGGTAAACATGTTCTTTTTTAATGGCTGAAGATTGTTTCTGATCTTGTAAGCAAAGCATAAATGCCATCTTTAATAACACAGAAACAATTGTGAGGTTTCCATTTTCAGCATTTTACACATTTATTTCAGAGTTTTGTTCATTCATCTTAGACTATTACTGAAATCTGGTTTCCATAGAGCACTGTGTCTAAAAATTTCAGATTGCCCTTTTCCTGATAGGTGTTCAAGCCAGGGAGAGGCCCAGTTTTACAGTCAGTATGTATTAGAAAATGCATGAATTTAGCTCCTGTTATGAACAGCAAAGAAGTATTGACAGAATGCCATCACTTACTTGCTCACCTGTATGTAGTTACCTGGTTGCAGCAACGGTTGGGAGACTGATCCCAGCTGCTTGCCCAGAGGTAGGAGGTGGTACTGACACGCCAGTGACTTCTAGGTGGGGTTCAGAAAGTGCTCAGTCAGACTGCCTGGGACTGAGCAACTGGATCTAGTGAAAGATGTTCTTAGCCATGGCAGAAGGGATGGACTGGAATGGTCTCCAAAGGTCACTTCCAGCTCCAAGCAAGCTGTGATTCTGTGAAAGTCTTTCCAGGAGTCCATTCTTTATCAAGTGTATGTATAATCTCGTAGTCTTTGTTCATGTATAAGAACCACCTTGATTTTGCATGTTGCCTGAATTGTGCAGCTTGTTCATGCTGGCATACAGATTCAGCTGGTGTTCTGAATTCTGAATTTCCCACAGGCAAGCAGTTCAGTCTCATTTACGTTTTCCCTGTGACTCTTGAATAAGATCTGTAAAATGTTACACCAAATTCCTTATTTGGAAAGAAGTGTTTGATCCTGTCCTAACAATATGATTGGTTTGGGGTTTTTTTTCTGTTTCAACAGTTTTGTAGTGGTTGTCTTCTTTTTACGGAACGCTCATCTGTAGTGCTAAGTGCAGTGTTCAAGTATTATACCCCATCTTGATAATAAAACAATTTCACTTTCCTCAACACAGCTCACTGTTATTCTCCAAAAACTCTCATTCGCTGTAAATATTCTTTTAGGTCCCTTGGGAAAAAGTGTGAATGAACTAGTGAACCCTGATGACAAATCTAGCCTCTGAGCTTTTGGAGGAAGAAAATTTCATCATCTAAAGTCTTTTCTTTTGTAAAGCCCACAGTTCACCAGCAAGCTTACAGTTCTGTGAATTGCTCAGAGGATCTTACACACTTGTGCATTAATATATAAAAAGACAATCGATCTGCTAAGAGAGCTCAGACTTTACTACTTAAAGCTTTGTGGATGAATTTTCAAGACTCAAGTTTCATTCAAAGGAAATAATAATCAGTGCAGTCTGTATGACACAGGTATAGAGATGTTCTCTTTGAATTATGGTTTACCAGTGGAGCATCTAAAATTTGCTGGTCTGAAGAATGTAATTTTATGTGTCACTGATTGCCATAGCCACTGTCAAATGAATGGAAAAAAGCCTGTCTGAAGGTAAATTTGAAGTCTGGCAATATTGAGGGTTTCCTGAGAAGGAAGGCATTGGTTACAGTAATGCCTTTCTGGGTGTTCAGGAACAGCAAATACAGCGTTCAGTCGATAATGTGCTTTACCTGATTGCTAAGCTAAGAGCTATAGGGATTTCTGTCTGCTTTTTATTTGCACCTAAGAAAGTTTAATTTCTGTGCTCAAATAGTTTTTTTTCTCCATCAGGATATGCATATGTTTTGCCGAGATCTGAATATAATATTCCAAATTCTTTTATCACTCTAGTTAGAGAGCTACAGATAAAGGCTCAAAAATATTTTTGCTGTTGTTGTTTTTACTGAACCGTAAATGTCTTGTTTCTCTTGTTTAAATCCAGAACAAAGGACTGAAACTGAAATGTACATAAGGACACCATAAAACATTTTCCTTATTCGGAGTGTGGGTAAACATGATGGTGCTGGTAGTACCATGGGTTTCTTGGGAAAAAAATTAAAATCTGATCAAAACTGAATTAGAAGTAATAAGTAGTAATAGTAGCTTTAGCATAAATTGAACCAGGTTTGTCATAAAACTAAAATCACTGTTGTTGAAACAGTTTTACTTAGATGGTTTAAATGATTCATCCAGAGGATTTTTTTGAATATTTTAAATTGTATAACTGATTCTATTTGCATAATGTTACAGAAATTCTGATTTGTTCCATCAAACTGCATTCATTTAACAGTTGGAATTAGTGGTCTGTAATTGTATTTTACAAACTGATGAAGCATTGTTTTTCCTCAGGAAGTGTCACTGCAGCAGACTGCACAGCCTACATCAACAATAGTTCGTCCAGCATCGCTCCAGGTTCCTAATGTACTGCTTACAAGTTCTGACTCAAGTGTTATTATTCAGCAGGCAATACCATCACCAACTTCTAGTACTGTTATCACCCAAGCTCCATCATCTAACAGACCAATAGTGTAAGTTACATAAATCTTAATAAAATGTTTTCTTGCAGAATTTGAAAATCTCATTTACTTTCAGTTACTGTTTCTGCAGTTAATATATGAATTTGAGATGCTTTGGTGTAATGTGGTGCTTTACTACACATGAAACATTGGACTTTCACTACATGTGAGATATAATTCCATGTTCTCCACATCACTAAGTTCATATTTTTGATCTCCGAATAGATATTGCATTACACCTGTAAAGAAACAAACCAATTTAAAATAATGTGTAAACTTGTTCTCTTCTCTGGATAAGTTTTCTTTTATATAGTTCATTCCTTTTTCAGTCCAGTTCCAGGTCCTTTTCCTCTGCTGTTACATCTTCCTAATGGACAAACCATGCCTGTTGCTATTCCTGCATCTATCACAAATTCTAATGTGCATGTCCCTGCTGCAGTTCCAGTAAGTAAGCATGATGCTATATTAATTTGAAAGTGGAGCAGATTTGCATAAGTGCAGCATAGAACTTAGTTTTAAGCACCTTGATAGCTGTTTTGGCTTCAGAGGGTAGTGCTGTCAAATGCTCTCTATTATGATAACATACTCAGGTTTTCTTCATTTTTATACTTTATCTGGTCAGCTTGTTAGACCTGTCACCATGGTGCCTAGTATCCCAGGAATCCCAGGGCCTTCCTCCCCACAGCCAGTGCAGTCTGAGGCTAAATTGGTAAGTGAAAAACTCCATTATTCCTCAAGAAGAATAACTTGAGAAATTAATTAAATTCTATTGCTTTTTAAAACAGCTTTAGTTTTCTTTTATTAGTCTAAATTCTGCAAGTACAAATTTAATAAAAATGGAAAAATAACAGCTGCATTTATTTTACAGTTCTTTCCAATTCCAGCCTATGTTAGTTCTGTTCTTAATGGCCATTTTGATCTTATTTTTAGTCATTCTTTAAATAAATTAAACTTGTAACTAAACTCCTTCTTCTTGTATCAGAGGATCAGAAATGCTAGCTGGGAGAAAGACAGACAAGATTAGTAGCATGTGTACATCTCCTTCAGAGAAGCAAAATGTTTCTTCACAAAAGAATGGTATTTCTTAAAAAAACTAAGAAAAATATGGTTTTTTAAAATGTTTGCAGATCTCAACTGAATATAGTCCATTTGGCAAGAGTTTTGCAATTAGATATGTGGTACTTACGTAGTTAACAAATTATTCTGTGTGGAGGTTGTTTCTGTTGTGTTGGGAGAAATGAGGATTATTTGGAAATGTCTAAAACAAGTGAAAATTTGGCTTGGTTTTTGTTTGCTTGGGGGGGGGCTGTTCTTTTTGCTTAATATTAGTGACCATTTATGGTGATAGTTTGAATTAATCAATTTATTGAAATATTTTGTGCAGCATTAGGCAGTTTCTTCTCTTTTTTTCTGTCTTGTTTGTTCCAACTGTTCTAAAGCAATAGAAATTCTATTATTAAACAATGGTTAACCCATTTATGTATTTACAAGATGCCTCCATAAACAGTATCTTCCTGTGAAATCGTGTTCCTCCTCCTTCAGCTCTTACTTTGTGCTAAAAGAGAATCAGGAACACCTGCTAGATAAAATATATTTTTCTGCATTGATATTGGTAAGTGGGAGGATGCCCTTAGCATTCTTAGATATCTCATATCTTTTGAAGAATTTCTCTAAACCTGTGGACTTTCTTTCCTTACCTGTATTCTCTTCTCAAGCCACAGTATGAAAAACAGTGAGTCTGGTTTTCCTGGAGTAAAGGAATTCCAGTAGAGTGAGCACACCTAGACCACATTCACCAAATACTGAAACTACTGTGGAGGGGTGCACTGACTCTGCTTAATGCTGTCAGGTCTTCCTTCATTTCCCTGCTCTGTTAAACACAATGACTTCTGAAATAGTATGGAGGAGGACATAAGGGAAGAAGGTCTGTTTCTGTGCATCCTTTCCCCTCTAGGCATGGGAAAAGGAATCTTTTAATACCTCAGAAAATACTTAAATGTAACTAGCTCTTAGGAAATTAATTTAGCTTAAATCCACGAGAGAAGAATGTAAAAAAAGTGAAAACAAGAACTGTTTTCTCGGACACTGGACATGTTTTAGAGTCAGGAGACTCAAGCTCTGAATTCTCTTTGAAATCCTGGAGGAATTAGTTCCAAATAATTTTTTAGATGGGCAATAAATTAGGTTTTTAAGGTTATTACTGAGTGATTTGCTCTTAGAATGATTTAAAGGTGGAAAGGAAATACATGTATGTGGGAAAGACTTTGATCTCACATTGGAAGAAGCAATCATTCAAATGCAAAGGAAAACAAAGATCATTAGACTTAAAATTTAACAGTCTCATTAGCCTTCTCGTTACAATTTAGCTAATATATGCACTTCAGTGATTGCTTATCTTTTTTTAAGTGAGACTGTAAAAAGAGTATTTGCAGTATTTCCTTCCCTTGTTGCTTAGTATGAAGCATGAGCAGAATTCAAGAATATCAGAATTATGTATATTTCTTACTCTCATTTACTTTTATATAGTGCCTATTCACAAAAATAAAAAACTTAATTTCTTATCCCTCTGAAAGTAAAAGCAATTTAATGAGAAACTTAATGTTTATGTAGAAAAAGCCTCCAAGAGTAAGACTAATTACTGTGCCATGGGATGCATTGTTGGCAGATATGTGATGGTTTATTAACTGCAAAATACAATTTAATTTTTAAAATTTAAATCTTTGTGATACCAAGCCCTTTTTTCCCACGTCTCTTAAAAATAATTTTGCTTGCTACATACTAAATTCTGTGAAGGTCTGCTAAGCAGATATTTTTTTCCTCTTGTGTTCCTGGTTAAGCCAACAGAAGACAATATTTAGTTTTACAGCTCCCTTTTCATATTGTTAATAGTTCACATTTAGTGTTGAAACATAAGCTATTACAATAAAATTTAATAAATGAGCAGTGTATGTTTCATGCATTAATGGGATGCTGCAATTTATGGATTAATTGGTATGGTTAAGTTAGCTGAACACTGGGAACGTGTCCTTTGTCCTTTTTGCCTATTATGACCACATTTCTTCTTCATGTTGAGAGGCAGTTCTGAAGGGCAGAGGAGTCCAGGACATCCTTTAAGAAGTAAATTGTAAAGGTGCAGGAGCAGGCTGTCCCCATGTGCTGAAAGATGAGCCAGCAGTGAAGATTGGCCTGGCTGAGCAAAGAGCCTTGGCTGGAACAAAGGAGAAAAAATGTGTGACCTGTGGAAGGAGGGGCAGGCAACTCAGAAGGACTACATGGATGTTGTGAAATGATGCAGGGCCAAAGCCCAGCTAAAACTTAATCTGGTTGCTGCTGTAAAAGACAGCTACATATTCTTCTGTAAGTACATCAGCAACAAAAGGAGGTCTAAGGAGAATCTCCAGCCTTTATTGAATATGGGGAAAACATAGTGACAAAGGATGAGCAAAAAGTAGTGCTTAATGCCTTTTTTTGCTTCAGTCTTTAATAGTAAGACTAGTTCCTCTCTGGATACCCAGCCCCTTGAGCTGGAAGACAGGCATGTGGAGAAGGGCAAAGCCTCTGTAATCCAGCCTGCTACAGCTCTAAGAAATGCAGAAGGTTATGGGGCTGGATGGGATCCCAAGGGTACTGAGGGAACTAGGGAAGAAGCCCAGCAAAGCCGCTTTTAATCATTTCTGGCTAACTGGGGAGGTCCCAGGTGACCGGAGGTCAGTAAATGTGATGCTCATCTTCTTCAGGAAGGGCTGGAAGCAGGATCCAGGGAACTGGAGGCCTGTCAGCTTGACCTCTGTGCTGAGGAAGGTTGTGAAGCACCTGATCTTGATCATCATAGCACACACAGAACAGCCAGGATCAGATCCAGCCAGCGTGGATCTATGACAGGCAGACTGCTTGACTGACCTGCTTGGCTTCTGTGACAAGGTGACCTACTTAGTGGATGAGGAAAATGCTGTTAGTGTCGTCTACATGGACTTTACTAAAGCCTTTGACACTGTTTGCTGCAGCATTCTCCTGGGAAAACTGCTCATGGCTTAGACAGATACAGTCTGGCGGGTAGAAAAACTAGCTGGATGGCTGAGTCCAAAAAGTGGTGGTAAATGGAATTAAGTCTGGTTGGTGGCCAGTTACAAGTGGTGCTCCCCAGGGCTCAGTGTTGGGGCCAGTTCTGCTTAGTATCTTTATCAATGGTCGGGACAAGGGAATGGGGTGCTCCCTCAGTCAGTCTGCAGATGGCACCAAGTTGGGCAGATGTGTTGGTCTGCAGCAGGGTAGCAAAGCTCTGCAGAGGGATCTGGACAGGCTGAATCAGTGGGCTGAGGCCATATGTATGAGGTCCTACATGGTGAAGTACCTGGCCCTGCACATGGGTCACAACAACCCCAGGCAGTGCCACAGGCTACGAGCAGGATGGCTGGAAAGCTGCTTGTTGGAAAGGGACGTGGGGGTGCTTGCCAGCAGCTGGCTTTACGTGGGCCAGCTGTGCCCAGGTGGCCAAGAAAGCCTGGCTTGTATCAGAATCAGCAGTAGTGTGACCAGCAGGACCAGGGCAAGGATTATTCCTTGTACTCGCAGTGGTGAAGACACACCTCGAGTCCTGTGTTCTTTCTGGGCCCCTCACTGCAAAGACAGACATTGAGGTGCTGGAGAAGGGCAGTGGAGCAGTGAAGGGTCTACAGAGAAAGTCCTTTGAAGAGTGGCTGAGGGAGCTGAGGCTGTTTAGCCTGGAGACAAAGAGGGTCAGGGAGGACCTTCTTGCTCTCCAAAGCTACCTGAAAGGAGGCTGTAGCCAGGCGGGACTTGCCCTCTTCTAAATAGCAACTGGTAGAATGAGAGAAAGCACCCTCAAGTTGTACTAGAGGAGATTTAATTGGATATTTAGGAAAGATTTCTTTTTGGTAAAGGGTTGCCAAGTGTTGGAACAGGCTGCCCATGGAAATGGTCAAGTCACCATCCCTGGAGGTGTTTAAATGACATGGAGATGTGACACTTAGGGCCACAGTTTAGTGGTGGACTTGGCAGTTCTGGGTTAATGGTCAGACTTGACCTTAAAGGTCTTTTACAGCCTAAACAATTTTATGAACCTATGAAGTCTGTCAGCATAGTATTCTTAGTGTGTTTTGAACAAAAAGCCAGATGAAGGGGTGAAGCTGTGATGTTTCCTTCACAACATTCCCAGGAGTATAGATATTTGGATTTGTTTTGGCTGTTGCTTTATTTCTTACTATTTGAGGGAAGTTTTTGTTGCTCTTTATAGACAGACCTTGCAATCTCATGGATTTTTTCATGCTGCATTATAAAATGTAAGAACAGAATATGTAGCAAATACAAAAAACATGCAGGAATGAATTCCTAACTAACTTCCCTGATTTCCTTGGGTATTCAAGTAAGCATGGTACTGTATGGGATGCAGAGTTTGGAAAGTTAACATGGTTTATTTGTATCTCCAAAGGGTTTTATCCTGTCTGGTTTTGGCAGTTGTTGTTTGAACCTCTCCTGTATTGAAGGACCATACTTGCTGTTATGGTGTTCTATATTTTCTGCTATCATACTGCAGTTCTATTTCAGGGTATTCTAAGCTGACACAGTCTAATAACTTCAGAGGTTGAGTAAAATTCCTGTAGAACTGGTTGTAATAAATTTAATGTGAAATAGTACTAGGTTGTTGCATTGTTATCAGATCTAGAGCTGTCCTGTGTAGAAGGTACAGCCCTTTGTTTCAGATTAAACACCTGGCCCAAACCAGGCACTTCCTTTTGTGCTTTGTGCCTTTCTTTGCAGAGGCTATTTCTGCATTTTTCAAGGAGCTAACACATTTTAGAGTTTTATAGTAAGAAAAGAACTTTGTGCTGTGATTTCATTCCTCATTGCAATCATTCATTTCACTCTTACTTGCTTACAAAAGGCTACTGTTGTGTAAACTTTTTTTTTAAAGTGAACGTGAGAAGCAGTTAGCTGTCAGATTAGAGATTGTAGTGCTTTTGTTTCCTAATGGTCTGAAATTTAAATATGAATTTAGATAACTTCATTTCTGTATTTTTATTAATATGAGAACAACATATTTTTATTTTGATGAATACCTGTTGTTTCCTTAAAAGTTGCCGAATTGTACAGAGAAGAAACGCATTTCTACATAAGTTTGTGAATGAACTTTAGTAAAATAAATTGATATTTTTGTTCCTAAAATCTAAAACTTAAAATAACTGGCTGGAGATGTCTTTGGTAATGGACATAAGATGCCTTCCTGTAGCAGAGTTAAATTCTTTCTTCAGCTGTCCTAGAAATTGTAAAACCCTTTAAGGATAAAGGAACTAAGGTACTTGCTGAGAATTTTTTCCCCACAATGGACAGCTTTTGGAGACTTCTTACCTTTGCAAATGGTCTCTCTTACAGCATTTGAAAGGATTTTTTATTAGGGTGTCCAAGTTTAATGCATAATAATCAAAACTGTATATTTATTTCTATGTTTATACAGTTTTCAGTCTGAAGTGTCAAACTCCTTCAGCATGGCAGTTTTGTTCTTGATGCAAAGCGAGTTACTGAGATGTCACCTCTAGAACTCTGTTCTTTGCTGAAATAGTCTTTTCTCTGGTCACTGTTCAAGCTGCCTGACATTAAATGATTGCATGGATTCCATAGAGAACAGTTGTATGTGGGAGCAGGTTCACTGAGTGAAATGGCACATAGAAAAATGTATACCAGCTGCAAGGACTAGTAAGTGGGAAGGAAAAATAGTCATAAAAAAAGGAATACATAAAAGTGATGACAGACAAAAATTTAAAAGTTGTCTATGCAATGAACCAAATCCTTATGATTGGTGACATTATTGCAAGAGGCTTTCGACTGAAACAGTTGACATTAAGTAAGAGTACACAATCTTTGGGTCTCTTTCACCCCAGAAACATACACAGTGCTTTATGTGTTTCAGTGCTGTGGAAGAATTCCATGAAATCAGATTGCATTTTAATTTTATTGCCCCAATACTGAATTTATTGTAGTGAACAGAGCTGGTCCATTCACAGCTGTGAAAGGCACTGTTACTATAGTTCTGAACATTCTTGGATCCTTTTTCTTTACTGCTTGTAGAACTGAAGTAAAAAATGACTAGAGATTTTATTCAGACACAAGCTTGTCTTTTACTGCTATTATTTTGAAGATATAAGAATATCTTACACCAAGAATGATATTCAGTAGGAGCAAAAAAGAGTTTCTGATTTCTGTGGCACACTTAATAAAAATTGTCAGTTTTTCTGACATAATTCCATGTTTGTCAGTACGCTAAAGAAACTAACTTTTGTATACTTAAGTAAAATCGCATGTCTGTGAGTTTTATGGTGTTTTAGAAAGGCTTAAAAGTAGGTGAAATAACTGCCTTAAAAACAAAAACAAAAACCCCAAAAAACCTTCCTCACTAAGATAAGGGGGCATGATTCTAAATAATTGTAGAATTGCTTCTGATGTTCTTATGAGAAGATCTGTAATTGTGTATGAATTGATCTTTCTGCGTATGAAACATGAGCCTTGAGTTGCAGCTGTAGAACATCCTTTTTGAGTGTACAGCTTATGGGTGCTAACTTAGCGTTCAGACTTCAACATGGATTGCAGAAGTTTCTGAAGAATTTCAAAATTGCTTTGTTATAGAATGTTTCCCTCGATCTCCTTCCCATGCAAAACTTATTGTGACAATCTGAAAACTACCTTGCACTCGGTAGGCAGCCAGTAGACTTCTTGCAGGAGGTTTCTACTGAGAAGTGACAGAGGGCAGCTTGGCAAGCGTTCAGGAACCGACATTAGCTTGCTGGAGCCCGGCATGGGACCTTGTGTTCAGCAGAATTCTTCTGACCTGTCTCTCTGCATGCCGAGCTAATCAGCAAACACCTAATGAGCCTACTCTAAAGAAACAGACCCTCTCACAACCTACTTCATTTTCATATGTTCTCTGGGGGTGGAGAGACAAGACTTCATAAGGACTGATGATGCTGCAAAGACCACAATAATGATAATTAACTTGCTGAATTTAGAAGATTATGCTGTTAATTAGTTGCAAAATAAAGATAAGTAATAGAGGAGCAGATGGTAGGATAACACCCAGGAGAAGGAGGGTTATTACTCTGATGAGCTTTTGTGGCAGATATGAAATATGGATCTAAGTTTTTCACAAATTGTTTCTGGAGTATATTATCTTGTTTCTGTGAGTTCTTGATGGAATGATCTAGTTCTACCAAATTTTGATAGATGTGGTGAGGATTTGTTTTCAAGGATATACATGAATGATAAAACCTTGCTAATCAAGATTTTAAAAGCTGTTAACCTCTCTGAAAATACCAGTTTTAGTTCACCTATAGCCAAATAATATCAAAAACTTGGGTTGTCATCAAGTTTCCCCACCTAAAAATGCTTGTATACATTTATTTTAATAGATGTTTCTGCATTCTTGATTGTTAAAAATAAGATTCTCATTGAATTTGGAGTAACTGTCTCCCTACTCACAAGAACCACAATGTCTGTATTTTGCTCCAGCATTACCTTTTAAAATATGAAACCTATTAAACACAAGCTGGAAATCTCCTTGTGAAAATTTGTAAATATTCATCAGATTTTCACAATATGTCTGCATTTGTGGATAATTTAATCCTAACTACTTTAATTTCAACTTTTAAACTTTGTAATATGAAATTTAATATAATTATTTCCTGGTCTTGTTTTTGTAGTACATTACATTTATCAATGTAATTCTTCAAAGGAGTTTGTGTACGAATTTACAGGATATAATGTTTAAATGCTAGCATTACAGAAAGTAAAGTCCAACTCTTTTTACATATCCCAGTGCAAACTCATCAATTACCATTATGGGCAAAACAGACTCGTCTTCAGGAAATCAGTTTCATTTCTTACCGGTTACATCTGACTAGGATAATATTCCCAAAATTTAAGAACACCTTCCCCTCCTTTCTTCCTGGGCTTCAGCTTAGCTCCTCTCTACCTCCTGCCCTCAGCAGGGAAGGGGAATGGTGGTTGTGGTCAGTACCTTGACAACTCTGCTGCTCCTTCCTCTGCTTGGGGACAGCTCCTCTCACTCTTCACAGAATGGCAGCATGGGCCAAGGTGGAAGGGACCACAGTGGTCATCTGCTCTAACCCCCTGTTCCAGCAGGGCCATCCTAGAGCACATGGCACGGGATTGCATCCAGAGAGCTCTTGCCTGTCTCCAGTGAGGGAAGCCTCTCACATCCTCTCTGGCCAATCTGTTCCAGTGTTCACTCACCTGCACAGTCAAGTTATCCCTTATGTTCAGGTGGAATTTCCTGTGCATCACTTCCTGCCATTGCCTTTCTCCTATTGCTGGGCACCCCTGAGCAGAGCTCCAGTCTCTTGACACCCCCACCTTCAGATACTCCTGGACACTGCTGAGGTCCTTCTCAGTCCTCTCTTCCCAAGGCTGAGCAGATCTGGCTGCCTCCAACTCTGCTCTGGCGTGTCCTGGACCCAGCTGCCATTGGCTCTGTCGGACAAGGAGGGAGCCCTGCCTCCCCCCCCGCACAAAACCTTGCCATGCAAACCCAATATATATAATTTTTGAGATGGTAACTTTTAAAACTCTCCTAGTATGACAGCTTGAAATAAAAGAGAGCATACCCTTTTAACTGATTTGTACTTTAGCTACTCTCTTGATTAGGACTGATGAAAATTTGTCACGTCCTGCCTAACAGCAAGTTATAATAAAAGGAATACTTCTAAAGTAATTCAAGTCATAATGAAAGTACACTGCAAAAAATCTTATGTTAGTAACATATAGAAAGATTATTGTCATATTGGTGTTAAATACTTACTAGTTTCTTTAAAAATATTTTTTTTAAAAAAATCTAAAATGGATGTGATGTGTTTCCCTGATAGTCTTGGTAGTGGTTGTGTGGAAAATCTTACAATTTAGACACTAGAATTAAAGAGAGAGAGGAATCATCAACTTTGCAGTTGTTGCAGGTATATCACAGAGTTTGGTGTTAGTAATTTTAGTTAGACTGTTAGAAAACACTTAGGCCTGCTGGAGACAGGGACTGAAATTTTTTGTTAGCTTGTTTTGCTGAGCATTACAAAGGTACAAGTCAGTTCTTGAGTTTATTTAAAGTGTTTAACTGTCTAAGGGCTTTCAGAGTGCTGTACATATACTGAAAAAAAATTATGGACATACCTTAAAATTTTGTCATCCTTCCCTAATGCTTGCAGCTATCCTAAATTTTTGTTGTTAAAGTTGAGCACTGGAGAAACGGCACTAAATTTGGTTTGTGTGATTTTCTGAGGTGTCTTCTTCATTCTGGGAAACTTAGGAAGTTAATACCATAAATGAGGTGAGGAGCAGGTAATTTAGCTGTTGGGATTAACTCCCAACTTTCATGTGTAGGAATGGTTCCTACCTGGTGTAATGTGCTGCTAATTCAGTCCAGAGCAATCACAACAGAACAGACTTATCACAGAAGTCACTAGCTAAAGATTGCTTAATAGCAAGCCAGTAGTTGGTGTTTCTTGGTTCTCTTCCTAGTCCTCAGTTAGGATACCTGCTGGTGCTAATTATGTACTACCAAATCCATGGAGTTGATGGTAGCTTGCCATATTTCAGACCTGAAAATTTTTTGCAGTTCTGACAGAGGTAATCTGCAATCTGTTGTTTTAATTGTAGCATTGTCACCATGAAGGTAGGACAGAGCTGTTCGTATATTCCAGTGACTTAATTGTCAGGAGACATTGGATAGTAGAGTTTATAGAGAATATCTACATAAATAGGTGCAAAGTTTTCTGTTTATGCTGAGCTGGCCAAATGCTGCCTCTCTCTAGTATTCTTAAGACATTATTTTAATGTTAATCTGTGGGTGACACTTCGTTCATATTTCAAAAGATGATGTTACAAGTTATCAGAATTTCCACAAACTTACATGTTTGTCATTAATCTTTTCTTAAACTTGTATTGGATTCTTAAATAATCCAGTGCTCAGCAGAAAAACATTTTTAGCACCGTTAGTGTAGTAAGGTAAATTCTTCAGTAAAACCAAAAAATTCATGACAAACTATACAGTATTCATGGAATTTTAAGAAAGGATTTGGAATTACAAGCTGTTGTATCTGCTGAAATTGGACTTTGTCACTTAAGATTAAGAAATAGTTTTAAATAGAATGTGTTACAGTTTTAATAGGTTTCACCAGAAGTTAAATGAAATACTTTTCAACAGGCAGTCAATAAAATGCCCTAAAATTGTCCATCAGGTTGTCAGTAACTCTTGGGTGTATTATATACAGCTGGACTTGCACAGTACTGTTCTTTGTAGTGGCTGGGTGCAATAAAGGAAGAACATCAAACCTTTTAGCAGTTTTTTACTGCAAAGTAGCATGCTGTAGTAGTTATCTTGCATATTTCTACATAAATAATCTTTACATATAACCTGAAGCTTCTTAGTATTTCATACATCATTAAAATGTTTCAGCAAAGATCTTGGCTTTTATCTAATTATCCATAGGAATAAGGTGAGTATTTGTAAAGATCATGAATTAGCAGAGGCATAACAAGCTATTTAAAAATAAATAGAGATAAGAGAACACCTCAATTTTTTAAATTGAAAGATGCTTGTGTTCTTGTTACCTGTTTTCCTTTTCCATCATTATTATTCTGGTACTACCAGTTTCAGCAACTGTTTATGGCCTTCTACTCATCTGTTGTTGGGCACAGTTCACTACAGATGGGGCTTTCTGTTTACTTCTCCATACAGTTTTCCATCCTTCCCTTTCTGAGATCTTACATAAACCTCATTGATGTTGTCATGTTTGCAGAAATTTACCCCCTATTTTTAGGTAGATGCCCAGGTCACTGTTGAAAGCCTGTAAAAAGAAACAACTGTTTAAGAGCTGGAGTTCCTCTTTCCAAAGTGGAAATAACTGCTTATGTAAATGATATATCATTCAAGTTAGCATGATACAATATTTCTTTTCTTCTTTATTTTCTGCTTTCAGAGATTGAAAGCAGCCTTGACCCAGCAGCACCCTCAGGTAACAAATGGAGATACTGCCAAGGGACATGCCAGTGGGTTGGTTAGAACTCAGTCAGAGGAACCACGACCACAGTCACTACAGCAGCCTGCAACTTCAACAACTGAAACACCGGTATGACAGGAGTGGGAATGTGCTTCCTACCTCCTCCTTTCATTTTGCAAATACATATATTTTTTCTATACTCTTGGTTTGTAAAGTAGAGAGTAACAGACTCCTCTTTTCCTCAATACCTCTGTAGCAGTAAAATATTTACAGGTCTTACACGTTCTTAAAAGCTTGTATAATCCATTATGCAGGATGATGATTTCAAAACAGGTAGTATCTGCTCAAATGTAGAACTAAGTCCTGGTTTCTGGAGTTCATTGATAGGAGATTCTATGGTAGCTGAAATTTTTACAGCTGGTCAGTATATATATTTGAAAAAATAAGTGCTTTTATTTTGTGTTTTTGTTGCATCTGTTTTATGTTTATTATATTTTATATCAAAAATGTGCTTAGAAATATTTTTTTTGCATCAGATATCATGCTTATGTTAATTTGCTTGAAGGATCTTTTCTGGGCTTCCACAGGAAGAGTTTTAGCTGTGTCATTAAGTGTACTTCATCATCTCAGTCTCTGGAAGGGGGGCTCTGGTTTAGTTGGTGATTTGTTGTCCTTCTGGGATGATAGATCAGAACAGGGGAGTAAAAAGCAAAACCTCTGAGTCAGACCAGAAGTGGGTATGCTGCTGCAGGAGAGATTCACCTGGTGAATCCTGGTGGATTGCAGCTGTTCTGTTTCTAAAAACCTCTTGGAATGTGTTTTCAATATGCTTTTAAAAATCTCCAAGAGTTATTTTCAGAATTTGTAGCATAGTATTAATTTTATAAAAGTTACACATCTGGCCCTGAACTGACAGGACTCATATCTGCAATGAAAGCCTCAGATTCTTACACTGGCCAGTGAAATCAAATAATATATCAAAACAAATATGTTTGGAATGGAAGAGGGGAAAAAAGTGACTCATCATAAAAGGATCTCTTTCTTAAGGCTGCTGTTCCCCCATACTGTCTTGAGGGGTTTTTTTTAAGAATATTTTCATAATATCACATTGCAGAATTTTCAAGATGAAAATTGCTGTTTGATTGTTTTAGAGTTGTTTTACAATTAGTATTAATCAAAAATATAAAGTGTCTCATTCTTAAAACAGTGATTTGAGTTTCCAGGGGGGTTTTTTATTCTGAGCTATTTAGAATTAATGCCAAATTGATATGCCAGCTTATACATATTTGAGGTTTTTAATTTAAAAATAAAACTTTCTTGCTGTGCTAGAGTGAATGTGGAGGTGCGCCTGTGAATGTCATGTGGACAGTTATGTTCTGTCTTATCACTTTAAAGGATTTTAAGTTCCATTATATTGTTACTGTATTTTATTAAATCTTTGTCTAGGGTCTGTATACAACTGTGAAATTAGTGTAATGTATAATTTGAAGTATTGAAATGTTTTGATACTGTCATATAATATGGGTAGATTAAGTCAAATTGTTATTCAGTGGTGGGGAACACATCAACGAGTAGGAAATTGCTATCTGGAGATCCAGGGATCAGGGAGTCTCAGCACTGCCAGCATTTGTCAGATTGCTTCTGTCTAGTGGGTATAAGCAGTTGTGTCATTTTTCAGTTGTGACTAGGTGTGTGGGAAGAGTCAAAAATAGAAAATTCATTTCCTACTAAATGTAGCTTGAAAGCTATTTTGGATGTTATATGTTAATGTAAGATGATCAGGAATGTAAGTGAGTGTAAAAGTTTTAAAAACATCGCTGTAGAGTTAAATGAGCGCAGCTTTTTTAAAAAAAAAGTGTGACCTGTATCTATTTAGAAATGTCCTGAATGCTTTTCTCAAGGTGTGATGACTATTTATGCCAGTGCTGTAGGTTAAATCATGACTGTTTTCAGGCATCACCAGCTCAGCCTACGCCACAAACACCAAATACAGGCGGTCGGCGAAGAAGAGCTGCCAATGAAGACCCCGATGAGAAGAGGAGAAAGTTCCTGGAGAGGAACCGGGCTGCTGCTTCCAGGTGCCGACAGAAACGGAAAGTCTGGGTGCAGTCACTGGAGAAAAAAGCTGAGGACCTGAGCTCACTAAATGGCCAGTTACAGGTATACTTTTTATGTCAAGGAAAAATTAATAAGTTTTTTTTTGTTCTTGCATAATGATCCTTGATCAGTGGAGCTTGAAACTTTGCATGAAATCTGAAATATAAATGGTTTTATAACTGGTAGCTCAGCTCAGGCTTAAAATTCAGAACTAGTTGCATATAGCAGTAAAATTAGAGTATGAAAGCATACTCACATTTCAAGATGTTCCATTTGAAGTAACTTTCAGACTATGATACTAAACTAGGAAGACAAGATGTGTTGGAATAAACACTTATGAGCAAAGTAATAGTCTTACCTTTAACACAGCATGCTCTTAATTTGTATCACAGCCTGCGTGATTTGAGTAAGTATTGGGCTTATTTCCTTTGGTTCTTTTTAACTTCACTTATTTCCCTTTAAAGTGAATATAATGCTCGTGAAAGGTGCCAGGTTGACATCAGTGGATACTGAGGGCCTCTTTTGTCCACAGAATGGGTATGTCAGTGGCAGTGCACATTTTTACCACCACTGCCTAAATCCTACAGAGATGAAGTGTGCTGTAGGAGGGTAGGGCCAGTGTATGTTGCAGGTCACTTTTGCACCTCATCTGATCTCAGAAAGTTGTCATGTGAATGTCCTTTTTCCTCATAGAACAATCCATGACCCTTTTGTTTAAACAGCTGTTAAACGTTAAAGCATAACTTCCCAATGTTTTCCAGCAGCACATAAAAAATTGGCAAAATTTATTGTTTTCAAAATAAAAAAGTCTAAAAGCTTTGTTTTGAAAGTTGCTGAAAGGGAAAACTCTGTAATTCCTAAATGAAGCATCATGTAGAAACTGCAGTGAGACGTATTTTGGTATGTTAAAGTGTCGCTTGTTTTTCTTCATCAGAGCTGTTCACTGAATCAAATTTAGAGATCATCATCTTCCTATGAAAACTCACCTCTTGTGCTGTTCAGTATAGAAAACATCACAAATTGATCAACAGGAAAGTAGGGCATGTTGAGGTTCTTTTCTATCATGTAATCAAAACTATAGTGTATCAGTCATCTTCATGTTCATGTCTTTAAAAACACTCAGCATCCCAGACCCTGAAATGTAAAACATTCCTACCTAAGAACACACCATGAAATGGTTTTCTGTGTTCCAAGAATCATGACACTGTACACAAGTATTACTTAAGTTTCTTGCAAATATGTATTCTTCTGATACCTGTTCACAGTCTTTAGATATATTTGTATAATGCACAGTCCTCAATTAAGTCCATTAATTACATAATTATATGTAGTGCTGTAGCTTAAATAATCAAAGAAATAAGTGAAGGAGAATGAAAAAATCAGCCAGTTTTTTAGTGAAAGTAATGTTTGGTATCGTGAACTGCCTTTCACATATATATACCAAGTTTTATAACATAAAAATCACATAAGTACCATAAACAAAAGGTTTCCAAGTGCTAATTCAGTAATAGTGAATTCAAGAAAGATTTTCATACAGTCTAGCAAAAGCAAAACTGTTAACTGTAAAGAACAGAATAACTTGAAAAGAAAATTGGGTATCAGAGAAATAATTACACTGTACTTTATGTGTAAACATTAATCAATCCTGTATTTCCACAATAATAACTTGACAGGCTAACACAGCTGATCAGCAGTGGGCAGTAATGACCCATGATTACTTACTTTAATAGAAAATTTAATAAGTTTGGAGTTTTGCCTTAATGTGGATTTATAGACTGTGTTTGGTAGTTCTTCATGTTTTGTTTAATGTCTAAGTGGCCTGTTCAGCTGAAGTTACCAAGATGTCACATTTCCAAAAGCAGATTCATACAGAAACACCTGCATTGCATTGCTTCATGTGACAATTCTGACTCCTTTCAGTGCTGTTCTTGGCTTTCTTGTAATGTCTGTGTCAGAGATTCTGATGTCAGTGTGAAGGTTTTTAAGACAGGAGGCTCACTAACAGTACGTATGGATTTTGAAGAGATTTACTAGGTTGATGTATTTATTTTGTTCTGTAGGTTAACTTTCATCAAGTTGTTCTTTTGTGCTTGAAGGTAACTTCATTTGTAAGCAGTATTTTTCAAATGTTTGCTTAAGGGGAAAGTTCCTTCTGTTACATCACTAATAACATATAGGTTAGATAGGCTGTCTTTATTATAGGCTCTGCTATGTAAGTTTTTTCATGCTTCCAACATTTTGAAGTTTATTTACTATTTTGATTTTTGAGGACTGTGTTTTGTATTAATTGTTGACTTGTTCATTGATCTTAAATTTTATTCACCACCTGGTGTGACCTCTGTGCCTTGCACAATCCTGCAGGGTATAAGAAGGTGTTGACCATGTCTACAGTGGCCACTGAGCCACATTGCAGGATCAAAGTGCATTACATGTTCTGTATTTGGTCCCTGTTGTTTTAATAGTCTCAGAGGGTGAAGCTTTAGAAGACTGGCCTGTCTTCCTCAGGAGGTCACAGTGGGTTTTCAGTGAGCAGCAATCGAGTGATGGTTTGTACTGGTGCTGCAGAAGCTGTTTAGGAGGGCTAAATTATGAAAGTATGCCCCCTTTCCCATAGAGGAGGTTGCCCAAAAAGAAACAGGAAGAATGCTGTTTAACTCAGCCACAGCCAATCCCCTGTCCCTAGAAGTCAGAGTTACCTGCTTCTGATGATGATTCGAGTAATGACATAGCACAAATAATGTCCCACACCATGCTGAGTAAGGGCTAATGTGGTCCCGTGGTCCCACTATTACATCTGCATTTCAGGTGCAGGGAGGAATAGGCAGATACAGAAGAATGGGTCATATACTATGTCCTCCCTTCATAAGAATGCAGAAAGGAAAGCATCTTTTGGAAGATGGAGTGCAGGTACAAGTCCATATGCTTTCCTCCAGAAACCTGCTTTCTTATGCTAGCACATTTTGAAATGTGGGAGCATACAAACATGTGAGCTGTATTACGTACTTCTTGGAAGAATTGTTGATGCCTGCACTTGGTTCTGTCTCACTAATGAGGAGAACCTTTCCAGTGTGGAAATTCAAAATAATCTTTCTTTGTGCCACCTGTTAAAAGTGTTTATTTCATGTGTTTCTTGGTAGACTGCTTTCAGCGTGTTAACTACATATTAAATGACCACCACACATTCACATGTTTTGAATGAGATGCAAAGACTTGCTGTTGTCCCAAGCCAGGTAATTAACTGCAATATGTGTAAGAATGAGTTTTGAACAGCCCCTCTTTACCAGTTAGAAGTGGTTCTTACTGGCAGTACATAAATGACAGCCATTGGTTGCCTTTCTGTGACATTCCCCATCCATGTGTCTAGCAGACAGAACTCTGTTCTAGTGTCACAAGTGGTGTGTGCATTGTATATAGTACTGTTGGCACAAGTGTTCCTGTTATGGAATGTACAACTACCATTGTTCTAGAGATTACCTCAATCTCTTTCATATAGGAATGCTGATCCATGTTTTTCAAGTTTGTTTTAATGTATTTGCTTTTTGTATCTATGTCACCACCAGTCTTAATATTTTTAATACTGCTGACATTGATTTATAAACACTTACAAAAATTTTTCATAAACATATAATTTTGCTTCCACAGATGAACAGCAGCTTCATATTTACATGTGCGGTTTGTATATAAAATTCTTCCTTAAAATGTGGGAGACAGGATAGAAAATTTCTGCAAACCTTTTCCTGATTGCCAGAGTTCCTTTGAACCTAACAGAACTATATTTCATAGTCTTGGACACTGTTGCTTCTGTAGGTTATCAAGTGTCCCAAAACTACGTCAGTATGGTTTTTTCCTACCTAACCTACGTCCATTCTGTGCATCTGCCTGCGTGGTATCAAGATTTGTGGCTCCTCAGTAAATAACACGGTGAACTAAGGGCAGACAGAGCTGAAGGCAGTAGTCCTGTGCTTTCTTAACAGCCTAAGGTTTCAGGACACATAATGCCACCTGGTAGAGAATTTGTGGGGCTTTTTGGTTGGGTTTCTTTCATTGCAAACCTTTTTGTTTGCAATCACATTTTTCTTTTATTATAAATGTCTGTGAAGTCAGATTTTTTGCATCTTTCAGCTTTTGCTTTTAATAAAAAGTTTCTAAAGGGTATTCTACACATAAAAGGACAGAATAGAAAAGGAGACCGTAAGAGGATTTTGCAGGTATAAAGGCTTGAAATTTGTTGTCTTATAATGGAGAGAGAGAGCACAAAAGAGGAGCTTTTCTTTGAACAGTCTGGTATTTGAGTTACTTTGTGTAATTAAACCTAGTAAGTTCTGTTCTAGAAGAATTGTTTTCTTTTGTAATCCTTTAACTTGTAATTCATTTCACCTCTGGCTGCATTGTCTTATTTCTTGCTTGTAGGTAAATAGGTTGACTTTCTTGTAGTTTATTTTGCAGATAATTTCAGATGCAGTCCAGTTTTCCTCTGCTGGTTTTTCTTTAACTTATTCCTAAATGCATAAACATAAGCATTTACTAAATAATTATGTCACATGTGTAGTATATTACAATAATATGCAAAGGTTCTTATACTTGAAGTACCTTCAAGTGTTAGTAGGAAAGATTTATATTCAAAATAAAATAACCCATGAAAAACACATATTGTGTCCAGATATGGGGATCACAAAGTGTTACAGAAAATCTGATTCATAAATATTTTTCTACTTGACAAAGTAAAAATGGGTCTATCAAAATGCCATACTATTCTTAATTTGGATTGTCACATGTAATGCAGTTACATAGCACTCCTCATCTCTAGACACCAAGCTGCTTTCCAGGGAAGATAAGTATTGCTGTCCTCCAGTTTACAAATGGGGAAGGTGAAGCACAAAGCAGTGAAATGACCTTGCTCAAGGTCACCCAATTGTGGAAAGGCACAGTGTGGAATGAGCCCAGGCGCTGGATTGTGCAGGTGCTGTCTCTTGGATTGCACTCTGCTTTAGCAGCACAAGCTGACATCTCCGGATTTTGTCATTATTATCAATGATTCCTTCAGAGAACATGTATTATGTATGGCTGCCAAAATAAAAATCAGTTTGGAGATCAACCAGTATTTGCTAAATTATTTTCCAGTATGTGAAATTTTCTTTTTTGAAGTCCCAAGTATAATTAGAGTCACTAAAAAATTATTCTACTCTGGCTCTTTGGATTTTCTTTTATATTTTTCCCTTTTTTAATGTTGGCTATGACATCTGTTAAAATGTGTGTAGCTAAATGTAGGCTTACTCTGATTAGAATTCATCACAAAACCTTCCAGAAGAGTCTCACAGTAGCTGGATCATGTGAATGAGACTATATGTAGACTCTGCATCTGCAAACTGAAAAACATATGTTGTATTTAAAAAAAAACCAAAACCCCAAGCATTTCCCAGTTAATGTAACAAAGCTAGCCAAGTTTCAGCTAATATTTGCCTTTCTAAGATAAAATAAATATATACATATTTGCAATACATACTGAATGGAAACTTCTTGTGTTCCACTACCCCCAAATGAACAACTGAAAATCCTATAAAACTTAATGCTTACCTTCAAAACGTGTGTAGTTTGAGCCTGGTAAAGTACATAACTTTCTTCTCCTTTAGAATGAAGTCACCCTGCTGAGAAATGAAGTGGCACAGCTGAAACAGCTTCTTCTGGCTCATAAAGATTGCCCTGTAACTGCCATGCAGAAGAAATCTGGCTATCATAGTGAGTAATGTTCCATTACCTATAGCCTGAGGCAGCATCAATGAAATACTGCCAAAATGAACTGGATGAGCATTAAAATTGAGAAGTGCAGTTCTAATATTACATATATTCCATTAAAGACCTTTTTTTAATAATCTTGAAGTTATTGAAAGACGGGAATTAATATGTGATATTTAAAAATACATGTTTAAGTCAAAATTGAATTGTTGCATAACATTGAAAGGTTTATGTTGGTTTAATGAATGCATATGATAATTAGCATTTAAGGACTGTAGGTTACTACACCTGCTTTGGAAAATATAATTAAAGTATTAAGAGCACACGATAAATCATTTTTTATACTTTATCGTAGCCTAATACAGTGCAAGGTCCTTGTGGGTGTTTTTCCTTCCTTGTAATGAGATTTCAGTAGAGGCACTATAACAGCTGTCCTCATTTACCATAACATCCCAGATCAGTCGAGCCATTAAAATAATCAGATGCAGGTTCATGGCTCCTACTGTACAGTGTCTTCTAGATTGTTTTGATATCCATATTAAGTGACTGCTTTTCTATAGGGAGGGTGTTTTTAAAAACAGTTTTATTATTGAAGGGAATATTGACACTGTCAGTACCAGTATTTTCTAATCCATATTTTTATTTTAAGTTGTTCTGTTGACTTTTCATCCTTCCAGCATTTTAAAGGTTAATTATGCTTTCCTGACTTGTAGCTTCCTTTTTGGCTGTGATACACAGTGCCAGAACCAGCTGCTGCTGCTGTAGAATAAATGGCCAATTTTGTCCATTGTACACAAATTTGTTACAAATAACTGAGCTGGGAATGCATTAGGCAACATTCATAATATATAACCCACAGCTTTCGTTTTTATGATTTAGTGATATTTCAAGATATTTGTAAATGTGAAGATTGTTTCTGCCATATGTAGCCACTTCATTTTAATTTGCCAGTGTCAGTAATTCAGGAGAATAAAGGAACATTTTGTACTGCATGCAAACAGATCCTCAGGTGCTTGCGATAAAACTTAATAGCCACCATCTTTACTTGTAGTCATTGTAAGCAATTTCATCAGAATGGGCAATATTTTTTAATTTAAAAGATTCAGGAGATTTAGCAACTCTGTATTGCCATATATATTTAGAATACTGATTTTGTCAGTTTTGAGCTTATAAATCTTGGTCCTTTGATCTCCAGTCATTTTGACAAGACAGAAAATAGCATCTTGGAGTAAATTGGAACAGTATAGAAATACGTTTGGGATTTATATTAACAATGATTGCTGCAGGGATGAGGCCATTATGGCTCCCATCTGACAGAACAACATAATTTCATACAGAAACTACTAGGGGATAGTAGCATTATGCATGCAAGGTTTTTAACAAAAAAAAACAAAACAAAAAAACAACACACAAAAACCAAACCGTGGGTTTCTTGAATTCTGATGTTTGCAGGATTTATTTTCCTGAATTGGGATGCAAAATATTTCATTGTAAGTCATAAACTGTCAGTGATTCCATGCCAAGGATTTCTTTGTTGAAGGACTTGTGTATGGCCTGTCTATTAGTGCTTGTTTTCAGCCCTCACTAAAGGACCATAATGCTTCTGATTTAGTAAAAAATACAAAATGAATCAGACCTAAAATACTAACCATTGGCAAAAGCCCACATTATAGAAAAAAATAATATTACGCAAGGAAATTGGAAGCATAGTTCAGTTTCTTAAAAAGTCTGTTGAAAGTAAAAGCTTAATATGAATGTAGTTGTAATGCCATCCCTCTGAAAGGATTTTATCACATTATCTCTGCATGAATATTGTTAGGAAAGCATGTTTAGTAAGTGACATATCCACAGTACAGTTTATGAGAGAAAAAATTGGTTTCAGTCAATATGTTCATGAAAATGGTGTTCCTATAAAGTATATTTAAATAAACATGTTGCATTCATCAAATAATCAAAGTTGAATTGCTTCAAAAATGTAGTGAATGGTTTAACTGAGTTGTCTCTGTGGAAGAAATTTAAGACCCCAGCTTAAAGAGCTCCTGCAGTGCTGAACATTGTGCACTGCATAGACCACATTTTAACAGCCAAGTCCACAGTTTGGTGGCTTTTCATGTATTATGCTCTTAAACAGGGACAAATAATCTATCACTTGGCCCTTACTTTTACATATCTTTTAAGATCTTTTGTATTTCCCAGATACATTTCTTTCTCAGACCAAGTGAACAGCATGACAGTGCCTTTCTTCTAAAACTGTTTTTGAGATCACATATTCCTTATTTTCAAGTCTTGTGCCTGCTTCAAAAGAGGGTGTCATCAGAACAGAGAAACCGAAAAATGGATATTGTACTTTGAGTCAGCTTCAGAAACACTCAGCCAGCTTAAACTTTTTATTTTCCAGAGAAAGATGCTGTTGGTTCTGCCTGCATCTTTAGCTGTGGTGGAGAAAATGCTCTGTATACAAGAAATCTAGATGCTGTTCATTTATTTTTCACATTATCTTCTATACTAGATAATTTCTAAAAGTCTTCTATGATAGTCCCTGTATTTTGTCAGGATTTTTCTGGGCTTGTAGTAGGACAAAGGTGAAAACTGATGAGAAGAAAATGTGTTGTGGTATTCAGAGGTTTTTTTTAAAAAGGGGGAAAGAAATTTTTAGGTATGTTTTCATATTTTTGACAAGGACTTCTTAATATTCAAGAACATTTGTCCAAAACAGAATATAAAAGAAGATAAATAGAGGCTGTGGTGTAGGGGCATTAGATGTTCTTTCTGTAGCTTGTTTTTAAAAAGAAGATAGAAGGTGACTAAACAGCTTAAGACCTTGAATGATTTGAACCTTTCAAGCCACTGTGTTCCTGCAGCCTGTTCTGGACAGGCAATGGTTCTTCAGTGCCTGCAGGGGATATTCACAAAGGACAGCTGCCTGGAAAAAAGTATTTCTAGGCTTAGCCTCTGTAGCCCTTGAATGGCCTGATGAGAATTACCATGAGTCTTCTTGTTTGTGATTATCAGGGGAGTGAAAGGAATTCAGGATCATATCAGTGCTTGTTTTGGTGTAGGTGGGTTTTTTTCTTCTGAAGACTGAAATCCCTCCTTCTTTGTTTGCTTACCTTACTAAAACTGTTGGTAAGAAGCAAATAGCAGCAATGTTTGACTACTCCAAAAGGGTACATTTTAGTGTATTCTCAAAAGTCTGTGTCTGTTTTGGTGCTCTTTAAATCTTTCCTATAGCCCAGTCTAGCCCACATTGTGTTCCATATCCAAAGTGGCTTGACACAGCCTGTCTAGGAACTATGTAGCCTTCAGGCAAGTTCATGTGATGTGGCTCTGTAAGTTTTCAGCCTTCCAATATGCAGCAAACGTTATTTGTGTGAATTAATTGCTAATTTGGAACTGTGCATTTTCCTTGATTTGAGGCCAAGCTGGGGGAGCCATTAAAAAGCAAAAATGCTTCAGTTTTGGGT
This sequence comes from Hylia prasina, assembly GCA_013397195.1. Classification (NCBI taxonomy): domain Eukaryota; kingdom Metazoa; phylum Chordata; class Aves; order Passeriformes; family Sylviidae; genus Hylia; species Hylia prasina. The sequence continues at coordinate 417,973 of VYXD01005457.1, forward strand.
TTTTTTACGTTGTTAGCTACAGAGTGATTCTGTTATGTATCAGTTGCACTCTTGAAGTCACAGTCCTGTGCCTAGAAATTCTTTGGTCAACTAAGGAAAAAAAAAAATCTATCAGAATTTAAGTATGACTTTCCTGTGTTCTAAAAGCCTTTGTTCTTCATTCCCAGTCTCCAGGCGTAAGAAAACAAGTCACCTCTGTAATAAGATGACTTTTAAATACTTTCTATGTTCACTTAGTAGATTTTCTTGTTTGGTTTTAATTCTTCAAATGGAGGGTTTTTTTCAGTTTTTGGCCACTGTTTCTGTAAAGTTAGGGCTACATAGGGAAGGACATTGAAGAAAATTCAAAAAGCTATTCTTTAGGGTGTCACCTAATTTCTAAGTATTGGCTTATTAATTAGTTATTGCAAGGATTTATTCTTCCAGTCCGGCTTATTACCATAAATTACTGTTACGTCTATGTCTTATATAATCACCTGTCTGCTGTAAGCTCCCCCTCTGTGGCCCCTGGCATCTGAAATTACTTGAATTGTGTACTTTTGTCTTCAGCATAGCGTTTGTTTATCTGCTGTATGATATGAGCACTGCTCTTGTACATTGTGGTCATCTCTGTACCTCATAACTCCTTCACATTGCTTATAGGATCTTCCAGAGCCCATTAAAGTCAGAAAATGAAGCCTTTCTCATGTTCTTTACCACTGTGATATTATTACAGACATTTCCTTTGAGTTAAATATATGTTAAGGAAGACAGAACAATAGATTTTCCTTCCCTGAACTCGAAAGATAGTGACTGCTTTAACTTTTTCTTTATCTCTGGCTCTTAGCATTTAAAACTAACCATTTTTATTGAGAAAAAGGAGGTTTTGGACAACACAGACTTTGGGAATCAACAAAACATGCTGATAGGAAGATTGAGATTCATGGGAGAATAACAGCAGTTCTGAAGAGGAGGAGCAGGTGTTCCAGCAGAGAGACTGTATTTGATACATGTCATCCCACTTGCTGCCATTTCATTCTGTCTGAGGAAAAAAATGCTATTCTCATAATTAGTAATGGAGTATTTTTCAGGAAGTGGCACTAGAGTTTCTATTTTGAACAAAGTTTGCATGTGTTCCTTCTTGCTTGTTTTTACATGAGATCTTGTAGGTCTTGATAGAGAGGTATGGTAAAGATAACATCCTAACTGAACATTCTAACTGAATTGACTTGTTCGTATTCTTTCTGTTCTTGAAAGGGCAAACTCTCCTAAGGGTCACAAATGCCTTTTGGAAATACCTTCATTTTCTTGCACTTGCTGTATACAGTTATTATGAAACCTTTGGATATGCAGTACTTGTCAGCAGATCTAGTTCAGTGTCATCAGTATCTCTCTCCTTTAATGCTTCAAAGATCTGTTTTTAAAAAAGTGCAGGATCTGTAAAATAGTTGGCCTTGTAGATAAGAGCATTCTAACTTCCAAGTTAAGTCCATGCTCTTTTAGTAGGGAGAGATTGCCACCTTGCTCCTGTAGGCAGTATTTCTTTGAAAAAAATACAGCAGTTTCCTTGCTTACCCATCCTTTTTGACCTTACCATTCTTTTCTAGAAGCAGTCAATAATAGAACAGTTGTTCTTAAGCTTTGAAGAGGAGTTTGTTCTTAGTATGTGTAGGGCTGATCAAAGATCTTTATATTGGGGTCTTGCTAAGTTAGTAAATTTTCTTACCCAGAGCTAGCATGTCATCTAAACCGCAGTAAAACAGAAACTTGATTTCATTGTTGGTTTTTGCCACTTAGTGTTGCTTTTAGTTGCTGCTGTTAGTCTGGCTTTCTGTGGAAATGAGGACATGATACCACTGCGTTGCTTGTTTCCTCATGTTAGTGTCATCCTTCCCCATCTCTGAGACGCTTCTGAACTTGTAGGCCAATCTCAAGTAAATCTGAAAGGGATTGCAAACACAAGACTAGAGGAGATCAACCTTTGTTCCACTGCTTTGTCCCAAGCAATAGTTCATGCCTGCTTTTGGCTATGTTTGTTGTATCATGATAGTCTTAAAAGGGACTAGTAGCTTAAAAGGGAAAGTATGTATTCCATCTGGGAACTGATTTTTGTCAGTTTATAAAACTGGTGTGAAAAGTATTTGCAAACATTAAGTAGCACAAAGTGATACGAAAAAGTACTAATGAAATGCAGCATTAGTATTTCTATTTTTGAGTGAAAAATTTTCTGTTCTTGGTTTTTTAGTACTTTGAAAATTCTAGTTTTGCACTAGTGATAATTTTTTTAACCTGCTTACCCTCTGTCATGGGACAAAATTATGTAATTCTGTGGCTAATTCACCTTGGTTTTGTGGAGAACACCTGAAATACTAAAAATACATTTTTAAAACCAGTTTTAACAATTTTAACACCTGTTGAGAAGCATTTGTAAAGTTATGGAACTTCATTCTCTTAAAAGAACGGGGGCTGAAAACTTGTGTAAGTATTGTCCAGTAAATATAGCGGTGTAAGTAATATTTTTTCAGATGTCTTACTCATGATCACAAATATTTATTACTGAATGTAGAATTACTCTTGTTTGATTACTAAGTAGACACAATAAATAGCATATTTTAGTCTGTGAATAATGCTTACTGATGTGGACACGCATCATTAGAATTAGGCATAGTACTCACTGGCTGATACACTAGGCAGGAAATTTTAATCATGGCTTTGAAGACGTGAAAATATTGTGGTTTCCTGAACAGTCTATACTGCAGTCCAGTTTTTCTGTTTACTAAGTAGTATTCTCTTTTAAAAAACGGAAACAAGCTTGTTTTTCAATTTGTGCTGCATTACAGCACGGATTTCAGTTATTAAGGTCTGCTTGCTGTTAGTGGGTGAGGTGTTGTGCATTCCTGGGGACAGAATAAACGCGCTGTTCTTGTCCAGCGGCAGATAAAGACGACAGCTCGGAGGACATCTCGGTGCCCAGCAGCCCGCACACGGAAGCGATCCAGCACAGCTCCGTCAGCACTTCCAACGGCGTCAGCTCCACGTCCAAGGCGGAGGCGGTGGCCACCTCGGTGCTCACGCAGATGGCGGACCAGAGCACGGAGCCCGTGCTGTCCCAGATCGTCCTGGCGCCTCCCTCCCAGGCCCAGCCGTCAGGAAGTTGATTAAAAACTTGCGTTGCATCGGTTCCTTAGATACGCATCTGTGACTTTAAAGGGAAACCAACAACAGACCAGTCTCCATCTAGGAGAAATTGTAGCTTAAAATTACGAGTTTTTAAAAATCCAACTTAAATTTGGCTTTAACGATTGGCAGGTGGAGATAAGACAGAACACCAGTTCTAGTCTCTTTGCAAAAGACTTTTTTTTTTAAGTATTAGTTTTACTAGTTATTTTTTGTGCTTAATGTGTAAAGTGTGTGTACAGTACAATGTGGTTTATTTCATTTTTAATTTGGTGTTATTTTAACAAACATCGGGGTGAATTACTGAAGGTCATCCCCAAGACTGTGATAGGAATATTATGTGACATTTTTATACCAAAGTTCTGCATAGTCCCTATTGACTTTGTAAAGTTAGCAAGGTCATAAAGCACTAGGCAAGAGAAAGACAGTAACAGTAAATTTGCTTTTAGTCTTTTTGCCTTTTTGTTGTTTTGCACATTATGAGAGGAAGAACATTGGAAGAAAAACATTTGGGTTTTTTATGTATAGCATTTTGGTTGGCTTTTAACTGTTGGGGTTTTTAATTTGTTTAATAGGGCCAGTACAGTATATGAGATACAGTACTTATGCACATACCAATCCTAGATGAGGATCGTTACTAAATAGATTTGATTTTTTTTTTTTAATTGATGTCAGGTGGGATTTTTCCCACTCCAACACTTGATTCTGGTGGGAGGAGAGCTTTAATTCTCCAGTCAGAATAGATATCTATAACCACCCCTTTGTTGCTAGGCTGAAACCAGTAAGCATATTGTAAAATACAGGGTTATCACATATGGAATAGTTGTTATTCCAAAGTAGGTTGATATTTTGTGGATTTTTGAGTCGCAGACTAAGGAGTTTACTCATGGTTTTGGATGCCAGAAAAGCCTAAAATCCTTCTTCGGACAACTCGACTTCTTTTTGTCATTGTCTTGTATTTGCAAGCTAACTTGTACTTAATTCTTGTGTAAGCACTGTCATCTTTTAGTAGCAAAATTTTGATACCTTTCTTGTGGAAACAAAAAAATCAGTATCTACCGTATCTTGGAAACAATGTAATTATAATGTGGTGTGTGTGGTGTGTGTGTGAGAATGGTTCAGTAGTTAATGCCAGCAGTCTTTTGCTTGAATGTTTAAAGATGCCTTCAATGTGATGCTGGCTGATAGGTGATTGCAGTTTTAAAATGTTATTTACTGTGCGAACTTGGATAACTAACATTCCATGATGTAGTTTGTTTCTGATGAGATGATTGTAGGTACACTTTTTCTCATTATCCAATCATCTGTAGGATATTGAGTTTTTTAAATGTGCCATTATCTATTTTGATTCTGTACTCATGTTCAAAATACAGTACAATATTTTACAATAGATTAAGTTGTTTTAAAAAAAGTAGATGTGTGCTTTCAGGTCGGAAAACTTTGTATAATAGCAAAAACTGATGCATAGTAGCAACTGGCAGTAAAGCAGGATTCCATTATGTATATAACAAAGATTTAATGCATTTATAATGGGTTGTGTATTCATTTGCTCTTCCTTCTCCACACTATACCATGCGTTTTCAAGTGTCAGTGCCATCAAATTTCTATTTGGTTCAGTTTTAAATCTAAAAATGTAATTGATCCACAGGAAAATATAATTTCTGCAATATATATACAACCATACTGTAATGAAAACTGGACAAAGAAGTATCTAAGTCATATATGTATCATTGCAGGGCTTTAAGCATGAAAATATTAGGGATTCTAAATATTTTGTATTTTAAAACTAAGAAAGTTGTGTTGATAACCTCATGTGTTTAAAAGTCTTACTTTCCCAATTTCAAGATAAAAAGCTGTAACAGTTATTGAATGTTTCCAGGATGGTTAAATACAATGGACCTCTTGTGAGAAAGAAATGAATTGCAAAGGCACAAAATGGGAATTCTGCAAGAAAGCTCTACAGTCACTTTTCATTGTAGTTTTGGTGGACTAGATGCGGCCTCATTGATTATACTATAATTTGCTCTCCTAAACACAAAGGCTTTTAAATCATATAAGTGGAGTTTTTTAATAACAAAACTGTTGCGCTTGTAAAATAAGTCTTCATAAGTGTATAGGAGATGTGTAAACAGTTAATGAATTTAACAGTGGGGCTGGAAAAAGAACTGTTAAAATCTGTGTTCAGCAAATAGAGAAAAGGTATTAGCCGTACTATCATGGATTCCATTTTGAGATGTTGTCACACTACTTCTGTACTTAGCATTTTGGGTCTTTACATTTGACATGTTTCACAAACTGTACTGTTTTCTTTTATGTGCAGTTTGCATGAGTAAATCATCAAAGAGAATAAAATCTATCTTTAAGTTATGTTCCTATTTTAATGAAATTATAATTGTTCTAAAAGGCAGCCCTGTCTTCAGACTTATTTCTTCCTCTTTGCAATTATCAGCGTTTTTCTGGAAGTCATTACTGTAATGTCAAAGTAATGTTATGTATACAAGAATACGTATGTTTCTTGAGAAAATAAGGCAAATACCACTGCTCTGCAGCTGAGCTCCAGCAGCTTCTCAGGGACAAGCATTGTATCATTAGTTCCAGGAGCCCAAGGTAATCCACGGATAAATGAGTTCATAAACATAGCTTGGTGATCCCAGATGTTGCTCAGCCATTCGTGGTTGCCCTGAGTGCCACAGCAAAAGCACTGTGTGTGATCAGAATTTCCACCTAACTTCCAATTATTTTAATCTTATTTCAGGATACATGAAGCCAGAAATAACAGCTGTAATCAAATGAATGGCTCACAGTCGTGTTGTCAAAGGTTCAGAAAAAATCATGCCCTCACGTCTGATATTTAGAATAGTAAAAATGGTTTGGGTTTACTTATGGATGTTGGAAACGTGCATGAAATGGCACATTCTGTTATCATTTGAAAAGCTTGTGCCAGAACCCCAGTGCGGAGGCTTTGGAGGAAACAAAAGGGTAAAGTTGCTGTGTGTCTGCATTTGTTTCGTGCATGGACCAAATGAAGGGAGGCTGCACACAACTTTTAACCCAACGTAAGAAAAATGTGTGAGGTCTCCCTTGCTTTATTACCTTCTTTTTCTGTTTCTTCATTATGTTCTTTTTGTGCTTGTGACTCCGAGGGAACAAAAGGCTGTATAACAGGGGTACTCGGGGCAAGGCATGTGAGGGGTGGAGAACCAGCCCACTTCTTAATGTCTGTGCTGCAAAAAGACTCAGGTTTCTGTTTTAACTATTCCATCTAACTAAGGGTTTTTTTCTGTTTACAATGGTAAGAGAGGGTGGGCAAAGGAAGGTATTACACCGAGGGAAGGAGATGACAGAAGTGTGGGATGAGCGGTGATTGGGATGAGCTACCTGAATTACAGGAGTAATTTGCTTAGAGACAGACACAAACATTTTAATTGGTCATCATAAATGATAATGAGGAGAAAGCATAGTGAAATTAAGTGCATCCTAATAAAGTAAGGTATGTTAAATTGCACTGAAGGAAACTTGAGCAATGCTTTTGACATGATTAATATACTCATGACAATGTGTCTAATGAAGGCTGTTTGCATTTATATGCTGCCTGTTGCTTCCCTCAGTGGAGACATAATTGGAACTGTGCTCATTTATGCTGCAGAACAGTCAGTGTAAGATTGGCTTGCAGTAGTCTTTACATTTGTTTTTAACCATTGGATCAAAAGTAACACAGGTATGATTTATTTAACCCGTTTTGTGTAATGCTGCATAGGGTTGGTTTGAACAATTTTATCAAAAAATTTTCAAAAGTTTCAAAGTGAAATTTTCGAAGTTTCATATTCTTCAATGGTAATTAATTTTAGAGTTTAATGTGACTTTTTTTTTTTCCTTTTTATTCATTCCTTTATGGAATGTAGGCTCATGACCTTTCTTTTTCTTTACTTTCTTCCTCTTCAAAATATTATTCTTGGTGTGATGAGCCCCAGAAAGTGCTTATGTATTCAGTGTGGAATTCTTTCTTTTTTCATAGCACTTCCTCCTTAGTTGTGTTAACCCTCTATAGCAAACTTCCATTTCTAGAAGTCAGAAAAGGAATTTCTGCACACTCTACTTTGTCTTCAGCTAAAATAGATATGAGATGCTTATGTTATCTTGATATTTACATCTTCCTAAACTAAGATACATTATAAAATATATATTTAGGTATGGAAGGACTTCTGAGTATTTCATTCAGAAGATCTCTTCAAAAAAGATTTCATTACAGATTCTGTGCACAACTGATGAGCTCAGGTTTATGCTGATGGCTTCATAACTCTACAAAGTGCAACCCACTCCAAAAAAGAGTTTTGAACTTCCTAGGTGTGGGGCAGGTTATGGTCTAATCACATGGCTGTCAGTAGAACAAGAAGACGCATAAAGTTGATCCAGTTTCTGTAATTACTGCATTTTAACCCTTGCTGAAAAATCTTTATCCCTCTCCTATTACCATTTTCTATAATGATGTGGACTGTTACAAGCACTTTAACCTATTCATTTTTGGGGGAAGAGGAGGCACAGGAGAGGAGGCTCTTAGCGTTTTAGATAAACTACCTGTAACTTAATTTAATCAGTGTGAATCATGTTGTAAAATCACCATGCAAGGACAATTATTTTTAGTCCATAGGTAGAGAGACAGTAGCTTAAGCTGCATAGACTGACAAGAAATGATAACAAGAATAGAAGGTGCAGAACAGCTTGAGGCAAAGAAGAGTCATGCTTCTAGGAACTCTTCTTTGGTTTTAATACCAATAGCAGAAACAGAGCAGGGCAGAGTGGGCAGTATTTGTAACCACCTTGGGCAGCAGGGCCTGATGATACTCAGTTTGCAATTAGGGAGCTTAAAGGAGGGTACTCTGGCTTAGGAGAGACTGTCAGTGCCAGGCTGAGATGAGCTTCAGGAATGAGAGCACTGCCAGGGAGAGCTTTCAGAGAAACAGGATTGCAGGTAGCCATGTTTTCCTTGCTTCTCGTGCCTGTGGCTATCTCAATACATCAAAGTATAAACATGAGCTATTACAACTCCATTTCACACCATCTGTGCCCAGGTGGATAGAGTGTGCTGAAAGCTGGTCTGATGGCTGTGTTTAGCTACCTGAAAGATGCAAGTTAAGGTCTATTTTTTTCCTATTGCCTAAAGTGTTCCTGCTCTCAGTTTGCTGTAAGCTAGCACTGGCACGGTCACTGAATAGTATTTCCCTCCCTTTAGCCAAATCACTTGTTCTAGACCATTACAGGAGGCAAAAATACTGCTTATGAGAAACAACCGGGCTGCTGCATTTTATTAACTGCATGATTTCAAAAAGCCTACTAATTTGCTTATGTTTAAAAAGAAAATGGGAAAATACATCTGTCCTACATCTGGGATTCTAATCAGGAGAAAAAGGCGATAAGCAAGGAAAGAACGAGTCCTCTGCTTTAGCAGCAAACAAAATAAACTGCACTGAATAAATTGAGAAAGTGAAACTGAGGGGTAAAACGTCTGCAGCAAGAAGGTGCTGCATTTCACTGCTCAATTATAGCAGCCCTTTCCTCTGACACAGAGATGCGTTCTTGTGAAGATCTGTTTCTTCCAAATGTTTACAGTGATGTTGGAAATGTTTTGATCTCACTTGAGGTAAGTAGTATAAACATCCTGTTATTCATTATGCTATGTTGAGGAAGATACTCTTAAAGGTGATATAATGTATAGTACAGTTATTCTGGCTGCCTGTAAAATGCCAAGAGACTTTATAGTCAGACTGGTTATGATTTGAAAACAAGCAAAAGGCTAATATTTCAGTTTTCTTGCTTTCTGTCCTTTCTTTCAGCAGAATTGCTGTAGAGGGCTAATGACTTTTGCCAAAAATATATATATATAATCCTTGTAAATACCAAGGAGATGCTGTATATTTCACTGGATGACATTTTGGGCACTTTCTCATTTTGTTGACTGTTTAATGACTCTTAAGCTATTAGGCTTACAATTTATGACTTGAATGTTTGTGAATATGTAAAGTATTTCTTTATCCTGTATCTGTTTACCCAAACTTTTCAGAGTCCTGATTCCAATAGGACTTTTTCTTCTCTAAATTATGCAGCACTCTCTTGAATGCTGTGTAGGAAGGTTGCTGGCCATAGAGCCTTGAGCTCTGTTTCCAGTCACCATACAATTGGAATGCTGTTTCTGAGTTGACAGCAGAGTTGTATTTATCACATGTGGCACAGCATTGGTTTCTTGGGATGGAAACACATTATACTGACTTGGATGCTTCCCTTATATTGTAAGTACCAGTTTGTTATATAAATTCTGTATTTGTCACAAAGGTGTGGCAAAGTTCTTTTGTTTCAAGAAGGAAACTCAGATCTTCACCCGCTCCTGTAATTTCATGTCTAGTTTAGGATTTGTTGTTGTTTTCACATACTGGATAAGGGCACGCACCCCTCCTTCATGGAACTGCACTTTATAATGTGCTGGGCACTCAAGACGTTCTGGAGGGTGCATAAATCCCACAGGTCTCATCTGTTGAAGAAAATATCACCCCTTTGTCAGAGTTGTATTAAAGTTACAAGGTTTCACAGATGGAAAACTTTCAGTTTGACATGTCTACTGATTTTTTCGAGTCTAGTTTATGTTGCTGGAGAATAGTACTAAGCTAAACTTAAACTAAAAAAAAGTGCACGTATATAGTTACTAAAACTGTATAATGCTGTTTGAAGTGTTGCAGCACACAGTTTTTAAAAATACTTGCTTAAAGCAGCTTTTCTACATTGCCAACTTCAAAGAAGCTAGTGCCTGTTTTGTGAAGAGGTGAGGATTAATTTTATTTTAGTGAAGTAAGGTTCCTTCTATAACGAGTCTTTTCCAAGCAAGTACAAGAGCAGGATCTGATTCAGCCACTGCTAATGACGTCAATGCTTCTATCAGTAAGCATAATTTACTCAAAATTTGAGCAGTGCACAGACTTGCTGGGCATCATCATGTACAGTCTCCTTACTCCTGCTGCAAAGTGAGTAAGGGAAACACTCCTGCTTGGTTTAATCTGACACGCAGGTTTACAGATACCAAACAAAGTTGTGTTAATTCCACCTACATATCACCCCAGGCTGTACCCAGCAGAGCTTCACTGCAGCTCTGGGTATGGTACATTGTACCCTGCAGAGATTAAAAACGTAAATCATCACAGTTTGTACAAGCTGAAACTAAAATAAACACAGAAATGCATAATATTAATCAGTGAATATTACTAAATTATTATTTCATAATAAGAAAATTGTAACAGCTCTCTTCCTGAATGGAAACTTCTTTTTATACTGCAATCTGTTTTAAGGGTTTATCCAAAAATAACACAGGAAATACTGTATATAGTTACTGGCGCAAGGCATTTCTGGCAAATTTCCATGGCATGCTCAAAGTCTGTGACCTGGCCTACATTTGTCTTTCATTTAAAGTGTGGAAGAGATTTTTGGTAAGTGCTGACAACAGCTCAAACCCCTACCTACTGAGCAGAGGGTTGAAGAGTCACAAGCCATAGTTAAATAAATAGGATTTATCAATCTGCAAATGAAATGTCTTTTGTTAGTGACACTATGAAACAATGGATAATAAATTATTAACCAAATGAGGTAAGTAATTCTATTTTTACTGTTTCCTGCTGTGTGTAACAAATAATCCCAAACCTGTGAGTTTCTAATTTCTCAGGAACAAAATGCCATCTAGTGGTAACTACTGGATATTGTGAGCAAATACTGTTTTATATTGACACCAGGTTTTCAAATTTTTTTCCTGGTATTCTACACTTTACAGCACGTTAGGGTTTTGAGAGAAGAAGATAAAGAGTTTGAGGGAAGGTACAGTCTCCACAAGCTGGGCCAGCAGTGGCAGGGACACCACACTGCCCAGCTACTTGGGAGTTCTTTTCTGCTTCTGCAGCTAGCCTAAAGGCAGGTGAGGAGGTTTCCCTTGCCAAGGGTTGGATAAAATATCATACCTTGTTGGTCAGCCACACCTTACTGTTACTTGATATCAAAATAAAATTTGGCCATCACTGTACAAAAAGAGCTGAAAGCCACCTCTGCTTCACTGACTGCTAATCTGTCTCTCCTGGTAGGAGGCTTTTCCCTCTTGAGCTGTCATTCTCCAAGGAGCTCAGGGGAAGCCATCCCTTCTACTCTTCTATTGAACCACCAGGCAATGGTATCAGTTTCTCTGTGACATAGTGTGCCTCCTTGATTCCTCAGAGTCGAATATAAACTCTAAAAAATTTAACAAAATTAAAATTTGGCTTCTAGAGTAGACTCCTGAAAAAGTAACTGCCATAAACTGACTTTTAGAGTTGAACAATAGATTTTATTGGTACGGTAAGAATAAATAATAAAAATAAAACCTTATGCTTCTGTTTAAATATATTCATAAATGTAAGTGGGGCACAGGAGCCTGCAGGTGATAAGAGCCCACTGATGGAGATGGTAGTCTGGCTTTATTCATGGAGCTGACAGAATAGAGCTCTGCAGTGTTTCATCTTCCTGTGAGTTTGCACTTCCTTGTGATGGGGGTTGTGTTGTTGTTTATGGATCTGCTTTCTCCATGCATCGTTTGAATTCCTGCATCTGCTGGTCCATGTTGTCCTATTCCATTGCACAATGCTGGCAGCAGCAGTTGCCAGGGCTGTAATCAGACTGAGGGTCTCTAAGATGTCTCTGAGGGTCTCAGACTGAGACTTTTCTGCAGGCTGATGTAGAAATCTAATCTATCCCTAGTAGAAATCTAATCTATCCCACTGACATCACTGTAGAAGTCTCTGAAGATTGCATAACATTGGTTTGGTGGGCTGGGAAGTAGTTTGTGTATGGATAAAGAAACCCTTAACATTCACTCTTGTTTTGTATGGTATTTGAAGTAAACTGCAGCAGACTAAAGCATCTGATTAACAAGGGTACTCACAGTGCAGGTCGTTAAAAGGGTCATTTGAGAGTTTGGGCTGCTCTGTGATCTCTGCTGTTGCTGTGATGCAGCACTCATGCACTCATCTGTCCCTCTAGAGTGCTGCTGGTTATTTTCCTAGACACTGGCATTGGCCAACAGCCAGTGCAGCTGCAGAGAAAGAGGAGGGAGCAGAAACAGGACTAGGGCAGTTCTGGTTTAGTGGGAGTAAATTGTCATAGAAGCACGTTTAGGTGGGCAGAACAAGAAAAGTGTGGGTAGCATTGGCAAGTGCAGTCCGAAAAGCACCGAGAAATCTGTCTTGTTTGTGCTTGCTAAAAATAGATGAGGAAAGCCCTAGATCTGGGACAATTTCTTAAAGCTAGAATAGTGGCTTTCTCTGAGAAACAACTGCAGTCTTGCAGCTGTTGCAGCTGCCCTTCACTCTCAAGTTTTCAGAGCAGCAGGATGCTTTAGGAGGTTACGATCCTCCACAATCAGAAGGAAGGCATTCTGTTGTGCACACAGTAAAGAAATCTTAAGAGCAAGTAGCCCTGTGATTAAACCTTGAAACAAAGGATAAAGAATAGAAAAAAACAACTGATAGTAACGGTCCATCTGAACTTTGCCTCTGTTTTTGAAGCTGTTTAGCTCTATACAAAAACAAGTGAAATAGAATATAGTTCCTACACAGTGTTTTTCATTCCTTCAAAAAACTGGGCAGAGTGCAGACAATGTTACTTCCAGTGTTTTCGCAGAGCTTTTTGTCTTTATATGGCTAATGGTTGTATGCTGTAAGGAGGAAATTATTTTAATGTTGTATAACATTATAACCTGGAGTATTGCTTTTGATTTGAGTACTCATACAATACACTGATTGGATATTTTTTGGCCTTATTATCCTAGAACAGTTTAAGACACATTTGTCATGAAAATGCATCCATGTGGGAGCAGAAAGCAGAGCAGTTTTCCCGTGGGAGCTCAAAAAGCTGTTTTTTGACGACAAGCAGCAAAGTGGCAGCTGAAATGTTGCTGCAGTGCCCAAAGAAACAGTGAGGGCCTGGGTCCCTTTGCTCCTGCAATATTGCACAGGGTTTGCCAAAGAGCTTTGCTTGGTGGTGGCCTTTCAAAACGTATTTTCTTGACTTACTGGCCTTTAAAAACAAAAGGAAAAAACAAACCAAACCCTCTGTGGAAAGTGCTTCCCTTATCAGTGACGTGTTGGTGCAGATAAACCCTGAATTCTGAAGTTACTGTGTTTACATTGAAAGCATTGGTATCATATCTCTGTGTTGAAAACTACTAGAAACTGAGTGTTGGAAGGACTAAACCATGAAGTAGTTTCCTGTATATCTGCTTGATTGAGGATTTTATGACTTTACAATTGAACACATGAGGTTGAACTCCAGATCTGAGCTTGGTGTGATGATGTGCAAGTCAGGTTGCAAGATCAGTTCTCTCTGATTTTGTTTAAAATAAAACTTCTGTTTTCACAGCTGAAAAGCTGCCAAGTATTAGTAATAGTCTAATTTAGTTTTGATTTGCTAAGGGGCTTTCTACGTGTCCTAGGACACAATAAGCAAAACCACCATGGGATGTAATTATTTTATTATTACAAAAGGAAATAATGCTTTTTTTATCCCTTCCTTCTTTCCTCCTCCCCCAGAAAAAAACAGTGACATGAGGTACAGAAAAGAGAAATTTCTCTCTGTATGGGCCACATAGTAAAATATATTTTGGCACACTTAAAAGGGCTGAGAAGAATCAAGTAATTCTCTCCTTTCATAAAGAATCTCAATGTTATAGACTTCCAGTTCACTAAAACTATTATGATACTGGCAGATAAATTAATGAATAGTGAAAAATCTCAAATTGTAATTAAATCCCACTATTACTTCCAGGACTGGTTTCACTCCTCTCCAGGAATACTTGATTTGAACAGCTTGTTTAACAGGAAGAGCTATTGATCCCTTCAATAACACTTTAGAATCATTAAGAGGAAAAACTTCAATCTCCTCCAGCTCTTTGAAGTTGCTTTGGTTAATGTCATATCCCTGCAATGCTGAAGAGCTAATGATATTCTTGAAAGGTATTTCCAAGATTATTCTCTCTTGCCTTTTGCACCCTGCTGCCGTTACCTGGCTGCTCACAGAGCTAGCTGTGCAGTAAAGCAGGAAGCTACCAGTAGTGCATGTGCTCACCTGCTCAGTTTGGAAGGTTTTATATTCTCCTTTAGAAGTCCTCCTGGTGGAAGTAAACACATGTATCATAGATATTTTTGAACTTCTGGTTAGTTATCCTGTGCTTCTGCTGTCTCAACATTTTGAGGCTTGGACTTAGAAGTATCTTCAAGTCATAAAATTTCATTCTGCAAAGGCCCTTGATAACATGATTGCATGTGTCTATACAGCAGAAAATTCTCACTGTTTCTGTACTTCATTTCTTATTTATTTTTCAAAACTATTACATAAAATTCAACTTCAAATCTGGTACAGTTTGCCTTACCAGGGCCCACACACCCTTGTTCACGTAAAGTACATTACTGAGCCTTAAAAATACCTTTCAATGTTTCATGTGATCTGAATCATGGGCATTATTTCAAAGAACCCTAAATATTCTAGGATCTTCTCTGTTCTGAGAAACAAGTTGCATGGGATAGCTAATACCCTCATTAAAAACATTATTTTTGACTGACTTCAGTAACACATACATTGGCTTCTCTATCGAATCATTGCACCAACAGTGTGTTGGTTTTATACAGCACTTCAGAATTGCTGAATTGTTATGAATATGTATTCACACATATATATATATGAATAATTATGAGTATCATTGTTATTTTTAAAAATTCCCCACATCCATCCATGGGATCTAGAAGTAGGTCCAGTAGCTCTAGAAACCTCAACTTACTGCAGGCAGTCACTGCCATTTCTGTGGTACAGCTTATGGATTCAAGTAGGAGATCATCACCCAGGGTCAAAGACATTCTGAAAGATGGGACAAGAAGTATCTTGCAGAGTTATATACTTTTTGATGGCTAGCTTGTTCTTAGTTCTTAGTGTTTATGGATGAAATTATAGTCGTAACAGTTTATTCCTAAGACTGTTTTGCCAGTGGCTTGCCTTCTGTTTTTTAACTTGCAATTACCATGTATTTTTCCAAATATATACAAACACCACTTCAACTAATGCTTAATATGAATTTCTAAGCATGGTATAAAACCAAAATATTATGAAAGTTAATAGAAGGTATAAGCTGCATTTTATAGCCAGTATAAACACACTTGGGTGTTTTATAGCCATCAGTATTATCTCCTTTGACACTTGAGGCTTGTCCCTAGGAGACAGAAAGCAGAAACTTCCTGGAATTTCTTTAATTAGCCAGTTCATTTCACTTAATAAAACAAGAAATCAAAACCATATTGTGTTTCTTACACAGGACTGTTAGAAAATGTAACTTAGAGTACTTACATACTTAGAGAGTATGTAGCTCTTATATCTGAGCAAAAATGCAAGCAATTTTGAGATTTCCTAGAATTTTAATAGTTTTGTTACTAGCTGATTTCACATTAGAAGTCTATGCTTATGAGATGTGCCATTAAGTCTGCACATAAGCATTAAGAAAGTTCCTAAGAAGTCTGGTGCTAAAGTGCATTCAGAGCAGCTGCAAATGAAAAACAAGAAAGCCCCTTTGCAGTTATAAATAGTTTTGATACTGTTAGCTCTAAAAATCACCTGGGACCTGCTTCAAGAGAAATGCTGTGCATGTCAGCATCGAAGTTTCAGATCACATGATTTTGCCAAGATACACAGGTAGCATCAACTATGTCCTATGCACAGTACCTGTTTATGGTGTAATTCTCACCACATCTATGCACATCTAAGAAATCCAATTAAGCAGAGTCATGCAAAATTCCTTAAGAATTCTTTTGTTCAGGAAACATAGGCAAGAGGATGCTTTTTTCCTTTGATGCTGTTCCATTCAAAAATGGCATAATGCCTCAACATCAGTCTAAACACAGCACGTTGTTTAGATTTCAAGTAAACAGCATTAGTTTAGTGTTAAAATTAAGGCTGTGCTTGTGTGCTCTTCCCATTAGATCTTATGGCATTCACTTCTACTGTAACCTGAAAAAAACCCAACTCTAAAGGCTGTCATTGTCACCTATTTCTGTCAAACATTTTTTCATGACCCAAAGAGCCGAAAGCAGGTGTGTTAAGCCCATTTTTCATTTCACTGATATACACCACCCACTGTGTACCAAATTGCTCTAAATTGTTGTAGGACATAGTGCAAGTCCTGTGGACCAGGATAGGATACCAAAGGTGAGTTTCTAATGTAGTAGTTAGGGTTTTGTGATTTAAAACAGGAGCTGTCGTGGATATTATGCATATTTTGCTTTCTTTAACTGATCAGAATATTCAAGATGCAAGTTCCTCCTAGTAACTGTTATTTTGCTAATCTGTATGCTGCAGATAAAAGAAAAAAAAATTACCTCAAAAATCTACAGACTAGCAGAGATCCTACTAAAACACTGATTATGTCTGATTTGCTAAGGTTGTTCATCGCTTCTCAGTTGATGCAGGATTCTCTCTCCCTCTATGCCTGTACAGTGTTTGGTATTATTGGGCTAAAATTTTGCCATTAATAATGAACAGCAGCAGCATCCAAAAGAAAGGCTCAAATGGCAGTTCTGTCATCAAAGGGAGAAAGATTATCCAAGCTGCTGGCAATGTGCAATGGCTGTTCTGGGTTTGGTAATAGGCTTGATGTTATATTCAAATAGCTGTCATCTATATAAATATTAATTATAACTAGCAAGCTGGCTGGTCAGCCTTCAAACTTTTTATTGATGACTTTTAAATTAGCTAAAATAATTGAATTTATCTTACTGAAGAAGAGGTAGAAATCTGCCTTGCTGTTTTCCAGGGAGTAAATGTTCCATTGAAAATACTGAACTCCAAATCTGCTGGGTAAGGCAGCCCTTGGCCACTTCCTTTGCCTGCCCCACAAACTTCCAGCAATTACACATTACAAGCTAAATTAAATTCTGCACATGACAAGGCTTCTACAAATGCTGTTTTCCTGCTGTCAAGGGGATCTGTAGCAGGAAGACACTATCTGTGATAAGATGCTACCCCTATTCATCAGGTAAGATCTCACCATGTCTTTACTGCTTCCCATTAATACAGGGTAGTTTAATTTATGGTGGGTTGGGGTTTTTTTCCTTCACACAACATATTTACTAGCTAGGAACCTGTTTTTACAGTTATGTATAAATCTTTTAAAATGTCAGTGATTAATTTTAAAATCTCATTTATCACTTTATGATTAGTGAATTAGTTAAGGTTTGAAGAATAAATGTCAAGTAATTAGAAGCAATTTTGCACCAGACTCTCAGACGAGGTGATGGATCACAGAAAAGCCACTGGAAAATGGGCCACTGGTCCCATGGTGCTCAGCACCTGGAGCAAGACAGCAAAATGAGAGGAGCCAAAATAATAATAAAAAAACCTAAACAGTAAAAACCAACCCCAAACTTTAGTGGTGATATTTTACATGAATAATGAAGCTGTAGTAACTGACTGCAGTTTCTAAACAACTTTGAGGTTTGAAAGACGAGGCAAGAAACCTCTGAAGGACAAGGAGGCGGCCAGAAAATAGCATGTTACACATGTATCTCTCTTCTGAAGCCTTTATCCTTCAGGTACACTTTGTAAATTCACCCACAAATATTCCTACCAGGTGGCAAATACAGTATAGCACCTTTGCTACACAATGTGAAGCGAACAAGCCGGTTTTGCAAGGGAGGGCTTTTCAAGGACTGAAGATCCAGGGGAACAAAGCACCAAGCTCATCCTTGCTGCCATTCAAACCAAGGTCGTGCACACCGGGCTTCTCTTTTGTTCTCTCCCCTGAGAAAGGGCAAACCTGTGAGCTGGGGTCCCTGGAAGGAGCAGCCCCTGCGGCCGAACAGGGCCGGGTGGGAGCTGTGTGCCGGCTGCTCCCGAGCATCCGCATTTCCTCCCTTGCTCCCTGTGCGCGGTGATGGGGGCTGGTGCTCGGGAGCTCCAGCTCTTTGCTAATGAAATTCCCAGAGTTGTAGTTAAGTCATTGTTATTGCTTGTGCATAGATCAAGCCAGCAAGATGTGCTGGCTTGATAAGGCATTACATAATTTTAAGATAGCGTTGTTATTAAAGAGAATTCTCCATGAAGATTTCAGGTCCATTCAAAAGCAGGATGTGGTGGCAGGGACCTTCGCCTGGTGAATTTCGGGCAAATGTTTTTTTCTGCTTTGCACCTTTGATTTGTTCCCGCTGTGCTGAGGCTGTCAGCCCTTGTAAAGCCAGAGCTGCCATGGGGAAGATGGTAGAGATGTGTTCGTGCACACTCCATGCTGGCCCCGTCACTTGCCAACACCCGTGAGGACTCTGGGCATGAGCCAAGTGGTGAAGTCCTTCCAAAAGCTGCTGCTGTTCCCTCAAGGCTGCTGGAGCCAGGGCCAAAACATCCCCCTAAGCCAAGGAAAGAATCTAATCAGAAATAACGATTGAGCTCTGTTTTCAAAACTCTGATCAGCTACTGTTCCAGGTGCAGTAAAATACAGCACCTAACTGTGAGATACCCAACACGTTTCCCTAGGTTTTATCAATAACTGCACTAATAGCAAAGGCATTATTAGACAATTGAAATGACTAATCACTCGGGCTGATCTTAACTGTAGTATTGATACTGCCTATTACAAAAATAGTTTTACATTCTGAACAGGAAAGCATTTTTAATGTAAACATGCAGTTGAATAGTTAGCAAAAAAAAGATATGGGAGTAGTGGAACAGTAAAAGCTGGCCATTTAATTGAAGGAAGTTGGAATGAAAGGTTGGGATTTAATTCCAGGAAATGTAAGGGGAAAAAAATATGAAGATCCAACTTATGTCCAAAAAGCCAAGGAAAACACTCTGCGCACGCAAAGGTCAAATCATGTAGGCAGAATTGCAAAGATTTTTTTTGCATTTTTTTTTCCAAACCAGTTTTCATCTAATTTTAACCTTCTTTTAATCCTGCAATTAAAATATTATTTCTTGGTAGTCTATCTGCTCAGTAAATGTTTGCACTTTATAAATGCAAAATGAAAATGTTTTGTAAAATTAGGTCCATCATGCTAGAATGTATTTAGGAAGGAATAAAAAGAAGGAAATAATCACTCTCACATTTATTTTTTAAACTTTGCACACTGAGGAATATAAAAATAAAAGACTATGTTTTGAAATATATGACGGACATAACAAATGCCTTGTTTTTGTCTTAAAGAATATTTAGATAT
Source organism: Hylia prasina (assembly GCA_013397195.1). NCBI lineage: Eukaryota > Metazoa > Chordata > Aves > Passeriformes > Sylviidae > Hylia > Hylia prasina. The sequence goes on from VYXD01005457.1 coordinate 437,376, forward strand.
ATTGAAAACTCCCCATGGTGTTTTCCTTTGGGTCTCTACGACAAAGTTTAGGCAGAATGTTGAACATGAAAACCTCAGTGCAGCTGACTGCATAAACCACCTGTTTTTCAGACAGGCCTTTATGCTTCAGTTGCCTTGTGGAAGGAAAGGTGTTCTATTCACTTGCTGACCCTGAACTGCATTCACAGAACTGAAAGCATTAATTGCAGCCTATGTACACGCTTTTCTTCCTCCAGGCTCTTCTCTGTCAGAAGCCTTGTCTTGCAGGCAGGCTTCCCCTGCACGCCCGCCACCGCAGTGCCCCAGGAGCAGGTGGGACAGGCTCCATGACGCCCATGGAGACACCTGCGAAGCCCGCTTGCCCTGGCTGAGGTCTGCGAAGCCTCTGCTGGAGGTGGTGGGTTCGCACGGCTGTAGCGGATTAAACTTGCCTGGCTAGTGCTGCGGCTGGATTTGAATTCTCAGCGCGCACAGCCCGCGCCTGAGAGCAGAGCGAAAGCTGCGGCGGGGGAAGCGCTGCTCGCCGGGAGACACCGGGCTGCTCGCCCTGCCTCTGCCGGGAGCTGTCAGTGCTCGCCAGCCTCTGGGTAAGTGTCTGCTTTCAGGGACAATGCCAGCTGCACAAGCGAGTTACACCAGGAACGGTGTTGCCTTTTCAGTTAAGCGCTCTTAGCGCTGAAATTTACAGTCCTGGACAGCGAAAAACGATGACAGCTCGGCTGGCTGAAATTTCTCGCACGAAATATTTTGAGGGGAATTCTGTGTGTTTGATCTCTTCATGCTTGCTGGCACGTAAGGGGAAATTTTCACCTCGCTTTAAAGGGTCACGTTTTTCACAGGACCGTTGGCTCTTCTGCCGGACCAGGCAGGCGCAGCCTGGTCACGGCCGAGGAGGCACCGGCCGGGGAGCGGTGCTTTCCACGGGGCATCTCCTCCGAGGAGCTGCGGTGCCCGGGACGGCCCCAGCGGTGCCCGAGGGCCGAGCCGGAGCCGCGTGCGGGGCCGGGCCCGGGGCTCCCCGCGGCCC
>VYXD01005457.1:438730-499191 GCA_013397195.1 Hylia prasina
CAGAAAAGTTCGGGCGCCTCGGGAAGCCCCGGCAGCCGAGGGGCTGCGCGGCGGAGCCACGGGCTGGCCCCGGGGGGGACCCCCGGGAGCGTCGGGGCGCACGGGCAGCAGCTGCCCGCGGTCGGTCCGGGAAAGGAGGCTCTGGGAGTGCTGCTCTGGCCGTGCTTCACAGCCTGGGACGGCGCGGTGGGAGCCGGCTTGAGAAAACTCTAGTTTAAACTGTTGAACGTGCGGGTTCTGCTAAGTAGCGTTATTAAACTAGGCTTGCTTGTGCTTAACATGCACAATTTTACAGCGAGTAAACAAACAAAAAGGCTTCAAATTGTGCCTGGCGGCACTAGGTGAATGCAGCAATGCAAAGGAAAACTGAAATTAGTGTAACTAAGATCAGTACAGACTTAACAGGGTAATCGGGATACTCTTTATTGAAAGAAGCTCATGCACTACAAGTGATTTCTAGTGAACAGGGCATGCAAAGTCTGTTCATTGTGTTTAGACTGGATTTTATTTCATATGTAAACAAATGGCTTGCTTTCATTCATCTCCTGATTCTTTGGCTGGTGCAATTTCTTAAAAGACTGAAACCAGTTTTTTTGGGTTTTCTTAAAAATTGACACCTGCTATAATTATTCTGCATATTGAGCCCCATCTAAGAAGTTTAGCACATGTTGCAGGGTAGCTCTCTGCAAATCAAATCTATGCTGTATTGGATTTAGCTATAGTGCTGTCTCCCATATTTATGTTTCCTCTTCGAGATTTTCATGATGTAAAATGTCCATAGGTCACAGTAAACTGTCTCTGTCATTATATGCCTGATCTTGTCACTGAGTTCAGGGGACTTCAGGAGGTGCAGGTTGGGGGGCCCTGCGTGTTGTCAGGTGTAGAGCGAGGATCAAGCTCTTGAACTTGGAAGTGAAAGTGAGCACAGAGATCATATGGCAGATTGGCTGTTTTAGAACAAACGCTGTGTGTGTTACATTGTATCATTTTCAATTAGATTGTTAGAAAGGATGTAGTTTGTTACACTGGCACTGGAGGTAAATATTGTAGATTTCCCTCACAAAAAATAGCCTGAAATACACACGTTCTCCATGCTGAGTGCCACTATAATCTTTGTCTGCAAAAATTGAGACTATTTTAATTCTAACTTTTAAAGAAAGTGGCATTCCTATGTCAGGTTCCTTTTTTTTAAAAAAAAAAAATTATGTGATTCTTTTCCAATTTGCATATGTTTGATTGACTGCATGACATATTCTATTAATACAAATTTGCCTTACAAAGTAACTTGGTAGTTTTGTGTGTTATTGCATCTGTTGTTACAGTAAATGTCATTGATACATGGAAAAGATAATGAGTCAAGAGAAGATAGAGCGGGGTGCTCTGCTGTGTCTCTAGTTTTTAAACATTATCTTGCTGAGGGTAAAACCTCAGGATTGCACCCTTTTAAGAAAACAAAAACTGACAGTAAAACAATGCAACAGATATGGCTCATAGGCATCAACAAATGAACGTGGTGCCTTTCACAAATGTAAAAGCTTTACACTATGTCTTAAACTATGAATGCAAGAATGTGAGTTGTATAAATGCAGAAATGTATGTGAGTGCAATATGTTTGCAGATGTGGTTGTGATTAATTTATGGTTGAGCTAGCGCAGCTTACTGTGTTCCTGTGAGTCCTCTGAGCTGAGATAGCTTGCCACACTTTGTCTCAGCACATAACAAAGACTACAACATGCTTGCTTTGAGCTTCAGGAACAGTGTCCAGCCTTTATTTTAAATGTTGGCTGCTGGTGGATAGTTGCATTTTCAGTTATTGTATTGGAGGTGACCCATAGTAAATCATTAAAATATAACCCACAAAAGAGAGGGGTTTTGTTTATTTCAACATAACCCCCTACCAAAGCAATATCAGCAAATTTGAGGAGAGTCAAAACAAATGTCTGAATTAATGTATCTGTTTTAAGGCATTAAGCAGCTGTAACTGTACTATTTTAAATTCACATCTATGTTATGGTAAAGTTGTCCTGAGCAAACAGGTCTCAGGGGAGTGGTTTCTTTGGTTCTGCTCATTCACATAAATTCTAGGCTCAATATTGCATTTGTTTTTTCCCTAGCCCATAATGATGTATCACACCAAACCAAATTTCACCTTTCTCAGGCTGCATCTAATAAGTTATGCTCCAGAAGCATGTAAAGTTTGAGATAAATTGCCACGTCAACTTTGGTGGGGGAGAAAATTCCCCAAGTTTCCTGGGTCCCTTTCAATCAGTACTTGTGTACTTGTGTGAGCACAGCAAGGGAGAGGAGAGGGTTGGGAAATGTCATAACGTGCTTTCTCCACACACCTGAGAGTGTTTTATGGTTCTTTTGGTGCATAGTCCAAAGACTCTGCTACCAGGGGACAGGTCTAGAGATCAGGCTGACATTGTTGCAGATCCTGGATTAGCAAGGACATGCGCTTCTCAAGGGATTGAAAGTCAAGTCCTGTTGGAGGTTGCCCTTTGCCATTGTCCTCAGAACAGCCCTACATTGCCACAGGAGCACTGTCTGCAGTTTGCACCTTTGAGGTAGCAGCTTGAGACTCTTGGGAAAGTTGGTTGTGAAAAAAGTATGTATTAACAGCGTTTTTCTGCAGAAAACCACATAAAGCCTAAGGGGTTCCTGACTTACACCTTTTCAGTTATAGCTTATTGGCAAGATTATGATGCAACAATAAAGTACAAGGCAGGAAAACGTTAAGACTCTTCGCTTTATCAGTTTTAGTTATTTTGAAGTTCTTTTCTTCATCTTGTCTTTGTCTCTCACTCATGACCTTCCAAGATATCCTGTGCTGACAACTGTCTGTGTGGAAGATATAGGGGGCTGCCCATGTTCCCCTGGTGTAGTGGTACAGATGATGAGTCTGTTTGTGATGTGGGTTATGGGAAAGAGGAGTTCAGCTGCTCCACAGATGGGAAGACGAAGAGCAGCCCCTCTTGGAATTAGTCAGCAATGGGAGAGCCTGGAAGTTGTTAGCTGAAAACATACCTCTGTTATCTCAGTCACACTGGCTACTTCAGGCAAACGTGTCATCCCAGCAGGGTTCATAGTTACTCAGAGTTAACACTCACATATGTATGCTGTGATTTTGGTCTGTTCAAGGCCAGAACTTGGGCTCCATGATCATTTTGGGATCCAACTCAGGATATTCAGGGACTGTGCGATAAAGTTACAGCAGCAGAAATAGTCTGTTGTGACCATAGGTGGTCACCCATATGTGCTGTGTTTTTTCATGGTACCAGTCAAAGTAGGGTTTCACCAGTACATTCAGTGTGTGTTCCAGTGGCCAAGCACTTGGAATGCAAGTTTGATCTAACCGTGGAAAGCAGATCCTGCACAAGGACTGCATCAGCAAAAGACTGGAAGACAGTAACTTTCTCTAAGAAGCAGAAAAAAATTACTGTCTGATCCTTTTGTTTGTTGCAAGTAATGGATGCAATAGCTTTGACATCCATGTGGATTGCTTATTAAGAGCTGGTGGAGAATTTAAAAACATCTTAGTCCACACAGAGTGCGCATTTTCACATGCAGCGTGTTCAAATGTCTGGAACTTGAGCAGATGTCCAGTTCTAGTGCTGTTTTCCCTCCTACAGCACAGTCGTGTTGCCTTACAGAAGGTTGTGGTGATTACAGGTGTAGCCTCCTTTTTCTCTCTGACTATTTCTTGCTGCCTGATGCAGCAGCTGGAATGGTGTATAAGCTGGAGTCCTTCTCTGCCATCTCAGCACAAAGTCTGGTGGCTGCACGCCCAGCCTTTGGGAAGCTGGGCTGAAGCCTCTTGCCTGCTTTAGCAGAGAGGTGGCTCAGGGGTAGCCCCCAGTCCTGCTGTGCTGAATCCCTGCAGGGTAGCAGCTTCCTAGTGACAGGAAGAGCAATCAGTCATGTTTCTATGGCTAGACTTCCTAAAGCCATCTGTTAATACCCTAAGATGTGAGATTGCACAGTGACACGGCTGAGGTGCACGCTGTCATTCCACTTGGATGACTCAACTATTGGAAAGATAACAAACAGTGTAGAGGGAAAAGGAGGGGAAGCATTAAGTTATCCCACTGTTTGCTTGTGTCTTTGAATATCCTGAAAAATGCTTCAAGAAAATCAACATTGTACTTTGAAAGAAAAATAGTTTTGTTATGTTTAGTGCTTGCGAGTTGTCCTTGTCTTTTATGAATTCCCTTCCTGTTCATTTATTTGCTCGTCAACTCTCTTGTGTGAACAAAGGAAGACATTTCAAAACAGCCAGGAGAGATCTTCATGGACATATTTGTCATTAGTTATTCATGCTCTTGCCTTCTTGCTCAGAGCCTGCCAATGGATGAAGACTCATCCCTGAGTACTGGTGGTTAAGAAACGAGAAGCAAAGCAATTCTCTTTTAATCTTCAAAGTGCTTGCACTCTGAGTGGCTACAGATGAATGGGATTAGAGACAGAGCTGTAGTCAGCATGACAGATATGGTTTTATAAGGAGATGATGAACAAGGGCAGTTTTTAGAGAAATTTCTCATTTTAGAGAAATCTTTAGGGAAAATATCAGATTAAAAGAAACAAGCAAAACACTGCTACAGCAGAAAGGCAGGGACAAAGAAGCCAATGATATCTCTGTTTCAGGTATCCATGCATCTCGTAAAGAGCACGTAAATAGTAATTTGCTCACTTAACAGAATTGCTTCCCCAGCTGTGAGCCCTGATGTCATACTATACAGAGTTAATTTTCTATGACTATTTACTACTATGGGTATGAAGTGAACCTTTTGAAATAAGTTCTTCCATAATTGAAATACTAATTAACAAATTATTGTTTCAAGTTCTATGCATCTGTGATTACTGTTCTCTGTGCAAACTGTGCTTACTGACTCATGGCTGCTTCAAAAGCTAGGATATACTTATGTTGGTTCAAGCACATATCCTCTAATGTGTCAGTCTTAGAGAGAAAATTTTGTCTCTAAATTAAGGTTTTATTTTCTTAGGAGAGGGCATCAAATTTAGAGTGCTTAGTTGGGACAGGTAGAGAGAAAGTAAGTGTTCCTCTAAAAAATGGCTTACAACAGATAATGCTGCATATTCTCTGTAGGATAGGAAATACTCAAAAATTAATCTGCTTATTTCTTGTCTTGTATGCAGAGCTTTCTAAGAACAGGAAATAAACAAATCACCTACAATTCAAGTTCTTCTCTATATTTGTGTATGTGGCCCAGAGCTATGCTTAAGGCTTGTGGTTACCTGTGATTGTAAAGTTTACTGGCAGAGCCTCTTAACTAAAGAGTCCAGTTGTACCAGAAAAGTGTTCTCTCAATATGTTCCTTAACTGAAGTAGGCAATGGAAGCTTGTTCATGGCATTGGAACATTTACAGTCGGGCTTTTGACACTACAGGGAACATAGATGTAGAATGAGTAATGGTACCTATATCATGGATGTTTCTAGGCCAAAAAAAAAAAAAAAAGGTAAAGAACTTTGAAAACTGTTTGAAGAGCATAAGGTGAGCAACAAAGTGAATACATGTCCCATGTGGCACTGCCTGTGCTAGGTCTTTTTCACCAGAAAAGCAGTGAATTCAAAGTGATCTTTTTCACCTGGTTGCAACAGATACTCTTGAAGCGGTTAGCCCTTGCTTGAAATACTTGGGTCTCATTCAATACTGACTGATACCAAGGTAATTTTAGAGGACATTTAAGCAATTCAACATCTAGTCACAACGGGAACTACAAATAGCTTAATTAGATGAAGCAATTTAGGGATATTTGTACAATGTTTTAACATTTAAAAATGAAGGTGATTTGTTAAAAATTGAAACCACTTTAGATAGAAACTAGACCTTCCAACTCCCATTCATGCATCTGGGAGGAAAAGTGTCTGAGTGCTGCGAGTTGTAACAATATTTTCTCATAGGTGCTGTGCTAACCTTTCATGATTTATAGACCCTAATGAAACAAATAAGGACATCAAGCTTGAAAAGGTTTTGCCAGCAATGCAGTCAAAAGAAAAACCTGTATAGGATCTATTAACTGGCAAATTTGTATAAATTGATCAAAATGCCAGAGAAGTGACACTAACAACATAGACAAGGATGAAAAAATTTGAGTCATGGCTTCTCAGCTTAGTGCTTAGGAGTGTGCTTCACACAGTGGCGAGTATAAAACTGTGTTTCCTTTCAGTTGTGAGTATTGTATAAGAATCTGAAGAAATCAGAAGTTTGAAGATTGTTGCTGAAACTGGAAAGGACATGTCCAGTTGTGTGCTCAAGTAATGAACTAAGAATTTTGAATTTTCTCCAAGGAGATTGTCTTATGCTATCATCAGCTCAGGCACATTGAACAATTGCATCCCTTTCCTCCTTGAGAGCTGCAGATCCACTGAGAATGGAGACAGTCTGTGTAACACAGAATCTCAGCTGATGATGTTGAGGTGAAAGACACTCTGAATGTGAGGATCTAGGAAGCTTTCCTGATGAACACTTCACATTCACCAAGGGCTGATGTTTCGGGTGTAAATGTGGGGTTTCTTCTGTTTGTTTTGGACTCACCTGATGCTATTTTGCTTGGTCAGGTTTTGGGACTTTATTCTTTTGCTAATTCTCTCTGAGAAGTCTTAACTTTTTTTTTTAGGTGTACAAAAAGTTTTCCATTGGCAGAAAGCACATCTCAGTGTCAGGAAAAGATTGTGTTTACTCACAGTATTTAAATTATAGTCATGATTTAAATACTGCTCTAATGAGTAAACTCAAAGCACAAGCCTTTTGGAAGACTATGCTATTTTTGTTGAATAAAGGCAGGTTAATTAGGATCCCCCAGGGGTGCAGACATTGGTAGCTGCTCTGTGGAGTCTAAGCTGAATGAGCATTGTTGGACAATTCTGTTTTTTCTGAATGTGGGTGTAGCATCCACAGCTCAGGCTGCTGAGCTGCTCCACCCTGTGGACAGCGATTGTACAGTTCTGCACACAAATGTCTTCACAGTGAAACAAAACAGACCCGAGACCTTGCCCAGGGGCACTTCTGTAGTTATTAGCAGAAGATGAGGTGCTTCTTCCTCCCTCATAAAATCATAAACTGGCTTGCTTATTCTTTCAGTGCCATGGATTGTATCTGGCTTGTACATCTTCTCAAATGATGCCAGAAAATAAAAAACCCTTTAGATGTTGCTTTTTCGAGTCTGTGTTGAAACAAGGAAAAGTGCCATTTAAGGCCTCTGAAATATTTGGTCTTCTAAAACATTTAAGAATATAGCTAGGACTTGGTAATTGCATGACATCTGGGCCTCAACCATCATCACTGGCCATGCCCAGGAAGATGCTGGGAAGAGTTCCTGCAGTTCTCCACACTGTTGTGAGCGTTTGGCTGTGTGTGGAGTGAGTGATTGGTCATTGTCCTGATTCTAGTCAGGGGGAGGGAGGAAGGTTGGTCACGCCCAGCTGGGAAGCCAATAGTACAGCTGTGTGTGCAGCAGCCTCTGTCAATGTGTGAGAATTGGCTGACATTTGACATTTACAGCACTCTGAATGAAAAAGATCCATAAAATGAAAATGATATGTATGAAGTGATTTCAAAGTTACTGAAAATTGTGCTCATAAAATTCTATTTATTCCTCTGTGAGTCTCATTTCCATGATATATTTTGATACATTCTTCCCTGAATTTATTTTCATTACTTTATTAGCTGTTCTGTGATAAGCATTGTGGAAGGCTGGTCATGTCAGGGCTGGTCTGCTTTTGGATAAAATTTTGTTAATGCTTATAGGATGTGATAAAGTGGTCTGTTTTTCATGTGACCAAATCTTAGTCCCTTGGGGGAATGCATTAGGAAAACTGCATCCTCTGGTTGTGGACCTCTGAAGAAGCTGCAGGTCTCTGCTGGTTCTGTAAGGAATCCCACTGTCACATCCCACTTTGGTGCAGGTGGCAGGATCTGGCTCTGCTGAAAACATCACGTGGTTGGATCTGGATACTCCAGGTGGTGGTTTCCTCTCTGCTACAGTCCTCATCTCCATCTCCTTCCTGCTTCCTTTGTTGCAAGAGCAGTCTTGCTGTTTTAAGAAGCTGAAATAAAAAAATATATTTTCTGATCTTGATCAGAAACTGAATGTCCCAAGGCAGCTTGCTTGCGTGAAATTTCACTCTAAACATCAAGGTAAAACTCTGTTTCCTAAACACTAGAATTGTTTTCTTGCCCACTGCATTGTGGTATGCTACCACAGCTACAGCCATTTAAATTACATAGCAAGTACAATAGAGCATCACAGAATCACAGAGGGGTTTCAGTTGGAAGGCACCTTAAAGGTCATCACACCCCTTGCCATGGGCAGGGACCCCTTCCACTCTAGAGCAGAGCCCTGTCCAACCTGGCCTTGAACACTTTCAGAGATGGGGCAGCCACAGCTTCTCTGGGCAACCTGTTCCAGTGCCTCAGCACCCTCACAGTAAAGTATTTCATGTAGGAAAGTTTTAGAGAACTGCTGCAGCAATGGCTAAGGAGAGACTAAATTATTTCTTGTGTAGTGTAAATAGGGGACTGCGAAAAAAGGAGAACAGTTCTGAAAAACAGACTCAGTGCCTTAGTGCAGTACCTGACCATTCCCTGTGCTTGCATTGGCAGGGTACAAATTAGTCTCCTCAATGCTGAATTAGTATCTGATACATATGCAGTTCAGAGCAGACTACAGACTGCAAAAGTTGCTGATAATTGTTTGGTAGGCCAGTCTTCCATGCTTTTCAGCTGTGTTTTATGGTTTCCATGTGAATCTGGACACAATATTTCAGTGCAATAATTTTTAGATCATTTTTCATTAAAAAAAAACAGCCTATAAAAAAACCCCAAACAGGATGTACTTCTTCCTCACCTCTCTCTTACAGGCAGAACATGCACACATTGGATAAATGTGAGTTTATCCTTCCAATAAAGGAAGCATGATTTTGACATAGCAATTAATTCTACTGATTTCCTTTTCAGCTTTTTTTAAAACAGTGTATTTATAAATGGGACTTAACAAATGTTAAATGAGAAAAATCTTCAGTGGTTTAATAGAAAAAGGAGGAGAGGAAGCTTGTCACAGCATTTGTTTCCAGTGGTGAGCCCATGTGCCTGTAGCTGTGCTGTTGCTTTATTGTGGTGCTTATGGAGCTCCTGGCTGATCTGTGTATCTGCCCAATGCCACATTGTGCCGAAGCAAGCTGTGGTCACCGTCCTCTCCCAGCACCCTTGTGTGCTCCTGCTCAGTGGCAGAGCAGCAAGCACAGCAGTAACTCGATGGAGCATCTTGTATTCCTTAGATTTCATTGAAACTGTACTATATTAGAAGACACCCCCACCCCAATCCACCTCCAGCTGCATTAGACCAAAGATGATAATTTAGTCTTGACTTGCTCTTGTGCAGGCTCAGAATAAGCAGAAGCTGAACTGTAGCCCCTGTGTCCCAGTTGTCCCAAAGCATGGTGAGCCCCAGGGTGGGACAGAGCATGCAGCACTCCTGGGACAGAAACCCAAGCAGCCTCTCAGGCGAGTGAGTTGCAGACTGCTCTGTCAGAGGGAGAGCCCACTCTGGCTAACTCAGCTTGTTGACTTCTTTTCTCACTTAGTAGGAAGGTCTAGGAGAAGCAGAAAGATTTATTTTTTTTTTAAATTGCCTTTTTGGTGGGGTGCTGTTGCTGTTAGTTGTAATATTTAAATATAAAAATCTGGCATCTTCCTTCTCCCACTGCTGTGCAAGAGCAACTGTGGAAGACAGGCAGGGCTTGCACTGTCTCAGAGCTGTCTTAGCATTTGCCCTTCTTTCTGTACAGAAATCCTGTGTGTCACAGTCTGACAATTGCTTGCATTCTTCCTCACAGCAGTTTTCACCAAGCTGTGTCAGGCCAGGACCATTTTTAAATTATAAAATGGATTTTTGATCTGTCACATCCTATCAGTATCCTTGTGTCTGTCTGTATGTGTTTTCCTGTGCTGTCAATTTCCATGATAGGGTTCTTTCTATAAAGTCAAAGTGGGGCTGAAGACACCAAAAAAGGCTGTTATCCAGAGAGAAAGTGCTGGCTGGGGGAATACTGGGTTAGCAAAACTTGAGAATAGAGATACTGATCTTTCTTTGATGAACTCATCTACAAGGGCCTCTGTTTCTTTCACCAGCTACTGTTCCTATTTTCTGTTTAGATGTCTTATTATGTAGGACTAAGTCTGCTTTTTCACTTGTGGACATTTCCGTGGGATCTTAGTTCCAGTAAGGATGTTTTGATATCCTGCAAATGAGGCTAATAATTGTTGGAAACCTGTTTAATGTAGTGCCATGACAACATGAGGGCTGATAACTCAAGTTTCCATTACTTGTGGACCAATTTGTCTTTCTTCTAATTTGTGGGGAAAAAAAAGGAGAAAGAAAACAATTTCAAAAGACAAGCAAACCATCTGAATTCATGTCCTGTTGGGGGAAAGAAACATGGAGTTACCTGAAAAAGGACCTGGAGGTTATCACTGATCATATCGAGCTTTGCAGCTGTTTCTCCCATTCCTTTAGGGCAGTACCAAACCTCTGTTCAGCTCTCCTTCCAGCAGCCTGTTCCCAGCTCCCTGGTCTGCATTTCTACTCCCAAACCCAGAAGGAACTGAGGGCAAAGGGAAAGCCCATGGAGAAACCCTCTCAGTGCTTGCAGAGCTGCTAAAGCTCCTCTGAGACTGTGGGACTGTTGCTCCAATCCCACAGTGGTGGTGCAGGAGTGGACCCAGAGCGCAGCTTCTCCATGGACTGGCCAGGCTCTCTTTCCTTTGTCTGGTTCCTGCCTAGTGCAGCAGATGAGCCTGCCAAGGAGGAAAATCATCATGAAAAAGATGGATGTAATGCTATAAACAAGGAGGGGCTATTGGGTGAAAAGCTTTCACCATACTTCTTTGGATGCAGTTATAATAGCGAGCCATTGGCATTGCCAAAAAGAAATGTGAAGTTTTCAGCTTTTCTAGCTGGAGCATCCAAATTCATTTCTTTGGAGGCCTCTTGAATGTTTTGTATGACAATCAGAAGAGGTAAGGAGTGGTACGTCTCTCAGACTGAAGCTCAGGAGAAGCTCACAGCAACTGGAAAATGCCTTTTGGAACAAAAGCTTAAATTCCAATTCAAAAAAAGGCATCCTACCACATTGCTTCCATTTCCTCTCTCAGACTCTGCCAATAATTTTTCTGGGACTTTCCTTCATGACACTATAAAAAATAATCATGATCCTGGGCAGAGGTACTTTACTTGGTAGTTGCATCTGTTCTGAAAATAAGGATGTAAATACAAACCATATTTTTGCCTGAGCAATGGTGTGTGTTATTGACAACTGCTTTAAAAATGAAAAATCTGTTTGTAATAGGAATCATAATAGGTTTGTTATAACTTGATGGTCTAAGAGTTTAAATGGATCAAGTTTGAGGAAGTAGAAACTACATCTGTTTGACCATCTGACACAGTTGGAGAGATGTCTATGGAACATGTAAGTCTGTCTTAATGCCAGATATAACAGCAGTCAGAAATCAGATCTGCTCTTAATTTTCTCTAGAAGGCTCTGATTTTTGCCTGGGTTGCTAATGGGTGGTTTTATTTAGTGGTGTGGGTTGTGTTTTGGGTTTTTTTTGTGTGTTTGTTGTTGTTGTTGTTGTTGTTTTTTAATGCCAGGAAGCTAATGAATGCAGAGCAGCTATTTTGGTCTGAAATGCAGGGGTGGACAAGTTCTCAGTGGGTTTTCACCAAGGGAAATGGTGGCAGAGTCAGTCTTGTGCTCTTTTATTGAGTTTTAGCTTTTAGCCACAGTGCTCTGCTTAAAGGTGTATTTTACAGTAGGAAAGTGAACTTATGTTCATTATGTTGGTGTTGTGTGTGGAAAAACAAATCAAAGCAACCTAGCAAACAGTGATAAAGCATGTCTCCCCATTCAGCAAATTAGGCCATTATACAATGGATGGAGGGGTAGTATTTCAAAAGTGCTTGTCCTTTTTTCAGGGTCTCCTTCTCAGCTTTGACTGGACAGACATTGTATTCAGGGGAGATTAATTTATAGCTAGAAGACACTTTTACACCATATCATGTTGTTCTTTTTCACTAATAGGGTAACTGTTCAGAATATTTGTGTAATCAAACTCCATTCAATATTCCCTGTTAGTGTGTTAGAGAAATGAAGACAAAAAAGTACATCTGTGAATGCCTTGAGGTGTGGCTATAACAGTTGTCACTGGCTTGAAGTTATGGTAAAACTGACATGTCCTTTTTAGTATTATCAGTGTTTGAAAGAAGTGAAGCAAGTGATGGGAAATGAGCTTTGTCTCTGTGCAAGCAGACTTTAAAAATAGGAGACAAAGAAGGATTTGCAGAAGAAAAAATAGGAAAGGAAATGTCAAAGGGTAAATATTTTCTCCTGTATTATCCCTTGCTATGGTTGCAATGAGAGAGAATAAGAGCAATAGCCTCCACAGACAGATATTTCTTCAGCCTTCCATGTGAGCTTCACTGGCCATGACCAAAACACTGTCTACAAAGAAAACCAGTCTGGGTTTAAAAACAAAGAAGTTTGATTGCAGTATTCAAGCTTGTGTAAAGGTCTATTTCTGAAAATTTTGACCTTGCAGAAGTAGTCTGCAATAGATCTTTCAAATAACCCATAGGGAGGATGGGAAACTGCCAAACTTATTGATTCATTTCTTCAGGGCTGCAGTCAGACATGGTCAGTTTTGTCACAGTGAATTTTTTTTAAAAAAATAAAAAATTAAAAGGCTGTTTTTCTTTTAAATAGATACATTAGAGAGGCATATTTGATTTTTGACAACATCTTCAGTTGGAAGTTGTTTACTGTGTAAATTAGACATTTCAGGATACTTGTGGTGATATAAATCAGAGGGTTACAAGACAGCCTTTGGCCTGACTCTGTTGTTTTACCTGCAGCTGACCTGCAGAGCCATGTCAGGAAGAAATTCCCATTGTGTCTGTCTTTGCTTAGAGAGCAAAGGTGATGTTCCCAGTAATACTGAAAATCAGCAGCAGCCTGTTGTCTGGAGACTGAGGTAGACCCCTGGAAACAGAAAGCAACATTAAATTCTGTCTTTATTAAATGCCCACAAGGTGGCACTTTTCATCTTTTTACCTCTCTGAGAGCCAAATTTTTACACTTCCAGCAGCACTAAGAAAAAATAATAGATGTTTTGAGACTTACCTTAAGGACTAAGCTACCTGTGCTTTCATGGGGTATTTCCCCACCCCTCCATTCAACTACTCTCAAGAGAAAGAGAAAAACAACTGTGTTTTTGCTTGTCACCATTGTATGTGTGAAAATTTCACCTTAAAAATTAATTTTTTTTTGCTGTAAAGGATTTTTAAAAAATTTATTTCTCATTACTTATGCAGTCATATGCCACTATTTTATCTGGCAAAAAGGAGGAAAAATGAATACTTGATTCCCTTGCTTTGGTTAAATGAAAATCTAGAAATGAATGATTTGCAGCCTGGTCTAATCACTTAGAGGATGACTTCATTTCACTGCAGCAGTGCTTGTGATGAGCAAAATATTACTTCTTAAAAATTTCCCATCATCCATGAAGAGGCAGTAATAATATATCTGCTTATAAAAGGCATTGAACTCTGGCTATTTTCAGTGGGTCTCTCATTCAACCCCATTAGAAGCATTCCCACAGAATTTATTGTTGCCAGATCAGACATTTGTAGAAACAGGATGGCAGTGTGATCCATTTTTTCTTTCCCTCTCAACACTAAAGTAATTATCAGAGCATGCCCTTCTTTAGGCCTCTTCACTTTTGCTGAGTGTGCTTTCTTCTTTCTCCCCTGGTCACATCAGAGAAATGCCATTAGCCCTTGTAGCTTTCTGGGGCATTGTTCACACTCACTTTCTCTTAATCATTTTTTCTCCAGTAATAATTAGAAACCTAACTGTACTTTTTTTGGAGTGGTAAAGGCAAAAGCATGAGAGGATGAAAGAGCAAATAAAAACAAGTTTTGCCCTATTAAGAATTCCTGGGGCACAGTGTGTGTGATATAATGCCATCTTGCAACTGAAGGGATGCTTTCATTATTGGTGCCTGTTTTCAGTGGTTTGCATCTTTACTTTAGATTGTATCTTACTCTTGTTCTCCTCCCAGATGGGAATGCCTCTGAAAAAGAGAAGAAAATACATTGAACTGTTTTCTTGCTTAGAAAACTCAAACATCATTTAATTTTAAAAGTCCAAAGCTGACCATGTGCATTTGAATTTATGGGCATCGAGAAGTGTAGCTACCTGTGCCAAAGGGCAAGGTAAAGGACTAAAACTTGGTATAAGAAGAGTTGTCACTGGTGACTGTCACCTCTACCCACAAGCTTGGGCACTTCCCTGTGGGTGGACGGCTTTAGTGGTGCAGTGCCTTTCTTGTGTGCCAGCGTTCCCAGGGCTGGCCTGGGAGCAGCTGGGTGTGCTTGAGCTGGCTGCCTGTGACCTCTGCCTGCAAATTGCCATCCCCTGGCAGGGGACAAACCATGTAAGCTGGCAAAGCTCCTTTTGGGGCCTAGAGGCAGTTTGTCTCTGTGCTCAGGCTGGGATTTAGTTGGCATTCAGCAGCTGCCACCGGGGTGGGTTGTGCCAGCAGCGCGATGGGCTCCGAGCAGGGGGTGCTCTGCACACCACTGAGGTGCATGCTGAGCTCTAACACCTGCCAGCATGCTGGTGTCTTTTCCCTGTCTGGAGAAGGTGGAGAAAGTAGATGGTGGTTTATTTGGAAACTTTGCACTGAAGCTCCTTACGGCATTGGTGTCTTAGGAAGAGCCTTGATATGTCTAAAAGTTTTCAGAGCATTCTTCTTTTTCTTAACTCAAAGGAAATTATGTGCCAAAGATAACATTGAAGCTTCAAAGACTCAATAACATTGTGGAAGTATCAGTCATCATTACTGAGTGACATACAGAAACATACAGAGTGGTGCTTATTGCCTGGGGTGTTCTCAGCCCGGTGGGGATCTTCCCATAAACAAAGGAAATTCTGTGAAGCCCCAGTTGTGAAAACCTAAGTGTTTTCTACATGACCCCAGGCCATATGTGCCATCAGGTTTTTGTCATTAATGTCTTTGTTTTAAGTCACTGTTAGAGCAATGTTACATTTGGGTTAGCCTTATTTATTCACTGACTTCTAAACCCTAACTTTTTTTGTAAAATAACAGTATAAGAGGTTTTGTTTAAGAGAAAAGCAATATTCCAAAAAAAGTTGCATGTCATATCTTTAAAAATGTGCTGTAAGCCCGTGCAAGATGTTTTGGTCAGAAATAGTTTGTGCGTCTTTGCTTTGGAAAGGTAAAGGCAGGACAGGATTGAGCCAGAGAATACTTTCCTTTTTTGTATTCATGTGAAGGAGTTAAGTGCTGAAAAAGTATTTGTTTCTAAGAAAACATCTCTTGCCAGGTAAGAAAGCCTAACCACAGTTTTCTGTCTTGTTTATTGGCACGGGCTGAAGTACAGCTCTCTGCAACCTTTGGCAGCTGTGTGTGGCACCCTGAAGCCAGGGGAGGCCAGGCTGTTTTCCTCCTGTAATGGGCAGCAGCCACGCGTGAGACACTTGCTCTTTGCATCAAGGTCCTGCTCTTCCCACCACCCCATTGCAGACTGTCTACTAACTTACTGCTCCTGGTAGCACAGGGGTGGGAAAAGGCTTTGTGCAAAGGAAGAGGAATCCTAAGGTCTTGTCTAGGAGCAATGAAGGATGTTTGTGCCCCTTACTTGTTCACTACACATGCTATAGACAGGGATGGTTTAGTGTTTTCTGCGCCCTGACCCTGCTGCCCCTCTCCAGAAGCTGCCTGGCACCATCTTCCCTCCTGCTGCCAGCTACACAGGGACTTCTGCAAAATGCTTCCAGTGCTGCTGCAGCCAAGGATCAGCTTCTCATATTTACCCTGAAACCATGAAGTTGTAGCCCATCTGTTTTAGTGCTGCTGCCTAGGGCAGTGGCTGTATTCATCCTTCAATTAACTCAGTGCTATTTGAGTTTTATTTTGGTTGGAGTGTGTAAAAGCCTTCACTGCTAGGGCCTGCTTGGCTGCTGCTGAAAACATTTTGTGATGGCTTGAGCTTCGTTTCTGAAATACTGTTGGCACTTATACTATGAAAAACAGAGATGAAATGACATTTTCTGTGGTTTTGTGCTGCTTTTTGTGGCTTGAGAATCTCACCAGCAAATAAGTTATAGCCTTGTTTCTCTAAGTCAAGTGATTTTTTTATGTGCATCCTTTGGGCATAGAGAAGGTGCTAATAAGGAAGATCTGGGGGCTGGAGACAAATTTTCTAGAAGTTGCTTTTTAGGCACAAAAGGGAATCTGTTGTATGGGTCAGCAAATGGCCACATCCACTGGGCTGGTTGTGAATCTCTCCAGGAATTAATTTTTGACACATTTTGCTGCTGCCAAACAAAGCAAGATTAGCATCTTATAACACACTCTTCCTGGTTAGTGCCTAGCTGTAGTTTATGGAAGAATGTTTATACTTTCTTGCATCTTTTCATATTTGTGACTTACAAATTGGTCCTAGACCAATTCAGAATATGAAATCAGACATTTTTTTCCTGATCTTGTTGGTATTTGGTCCACATGGTTGAGAACTGGCCTCTCCCACGAAGTTCACCACCTGAAGCCTCACCTGCATTCAACAGAGATATTATCAAATAAAATCAAGGGTTGGGGTAAGAGCTGCTGTCTCAGCAGATAGATGATTATTTCCTCCCAGACAGCATTAATCACTGATGTCAGAGATGACCAAGGTACAGGTACTGCCATCCAGTAAAATAAAACTAAAACTGAATTATTTACAGGAAATTTCTCTCGGAGTCCTACATTGCTTTATGGGGTTACCATGCAGAGTTAAGCTGCTGCTGCTCCTCTGCCCTTGAACTGGCTGATCTCCAGTGGGGAGAAAAGCAACCATTTCAGGCAGAGGTAAACATTTTTATTCTTCCTTTAAAAGGAATACACAAAGACAAGCACTCTAAATAGTTTGAGGCAATGGTAACAGTTTTTGTATCTGCAGTTAAAATGTACACTCTGCAAGTACTGTAGTTGTCCAAATTTATATCATGAATAAAATAGGAATGGCTATGAAGCAGCAAAATAAGGTAGGGAAATGCTGCACTGTAATGTCACTAGTCACATTTGTGTTTATGGAAAATCTGAGATGTTCTCCTTGTGTTTGTATCTGTAGATCAACTTCCAAACGGTTGTATCACTGTCTATTGGTAGAAGCCCATTTCTGTGGAACTCAGTATTTCTGATGGTCAGTCTGTGCTTTTCAATTCTTAATTGCAGGTGATTCATGCCAGAGATGCATAGTTTCCTTTTTTTTTTGGTTTTTTTGTTTTGTTTTGTTTTGTTTTGTTTTGTTTTTTGTTTTGTTTTGTTTTGTTTTGTTTTGTTTTGTTTTTTTTGTGAATTTGCTCAAAGAAGGGCATTCTGGACCCAGAGAGCAATGCACCTGCCCACTGTGACATTTCTCACTGTTGCCAGAAGCTGCTTGTTGGGCTGTTCTGGGCTTTCTGTCTGGTTTCTCTGCATTTAAGCAAATAGTAAGGAACCTTGGAGTAGAGATGAGATGACACAAGGTGGTTTGAGAAAGAGATATTGAGCAGATAGAACGGGATGGATAGGTGAGTCCTAACAGGACAACACTGGGAAGCAAACCAAAGCATTGCTCAAGGATGAGGGGAGAGGTCTTGCATGCAGGTGGAGATTGCTAAAGCTGGGGGAAGGCAAAGTCCTGGGAAAGAGAGGAGTGTGTTGTGAGTAAAGAAGATGATGGCAAGCAAGTGCTGAGTATCCAGAATTTCTCCTGTGATTATAATATAAGGAAATTAAAGTTGGATCTTCAGGAAACATTGCACTTCTGAATGAAACAAAGTGAGAAAGAATGAGCCATTTGGATCATGTCATCCTCAGGATTCTACAGATATGAACTGATGGCATTAAATATTGCTTGTCCTAACTGCCAAAGTAAGAACAAATGTTATGTCTGAGTTGCTCAAAGTAAAGTTGGTGTAGCACCACTTGTCAGAAGCTCTATAGAAAGCTGAAGAAAAGTGTTTACAGTCTTACATGGTAAATTTGGCTTAGGGGAAATCTGTGTGGTTTTTACGTACAAATCATCTGCACTGTGTTTGTAGCCCAGCTAGTTCTGAGGGAAAATATCTGTCAGCTTGAAACTGGTCTCAGTTTGAAATTGCAATTTATGTACTTGGACAGTGTCCCTGATCTAAAATGTCCTTGCTGTTGAGAGTGCCTTCATACTGGTAAAAATCTGACCAGGTAGGATGGCATCTGGACAGAGCTGATAGCATCAGCTTATGTATTTATGTTTTTTGTAGTGCTCTAGGCCTTTGGAGAAGAGTAGCTTTAGAATTGCATCTCAGGGCAGAAAATACAGTTTAGATAGAATCTGATGCACAGCTTGTAGAAAATTACCCTGGAAACATTTAACAGAGCTGAGTTACTGTGAAAAAAATCTGAGAACTGACAGTGTAGAGTTTATTGCATTAATTAGAAAGTGCTGCAGCATTAGTGAGAAAATGTATTTTGGGTTCCACATTTTCTGTGGGTTTTTTATCATGCCTGTTAGTGGTTTTCAGATGCCTAATTGGAGATGCCATACGTGGAAGCCTGTACTGTCTGAAAATCAAACCCTTTTCCTAATAATGAATTTCTAAATACTTTTGATGTGTTAAAGGCGACCACATCTGTTAACCTTTAAAAACAGGTAACTAATAGGGCTGGTGTTTATGCTTACTCTATTTCATCTTTGTGTAGTGGGATAGTTTTAGTAATACAAACATTCTTGCTCAGAAACCAACACTACAAACCCTCTACTTCACTGTTTCACAGTGCTTGTGTTTGCTACTACACTTTTTTTAAAAGAATCACAATAGAAATAACCTTTTGTTTTTTCATTACCTCGTGTGGGATGGCCGGAGGGTATTCTCACACTGTAAAGGCAATAAAGCTCACCGACAGATTTTTTTTCCTAACAAAATCCTTCTGCACAGCTGCATAACATAAATCATTCCTTCCCACTTCTGAATGTTAGATATTTCTTGTATGAAAGTAACTGCTGTTCTTGGCCAACTTTAACAAGGTTTGAGGTTTTTTGTTTGGCACAAATATTGTCACTTTTTAGTTTTATAACCACAATGCCCTTAGTTGTAACATTCACATGGCTTGAGTGTGAGCAAGTATAGGTTAGACTGCCAAGATGATTGTATTTTCATAACAGTCAGTTCATATTTTAAAAATACTTGTGTGTTGTCCTTTACTTAAATTATTTATTTGTGAACTCAACTACATATTGCCAAAAGCCAGAGTATATCAGGAGTAAATTCAGGTGGTGGGGTAAGAGTTGTCTTCTGGGACTAAGGCCAGTATTTTTACTTAAAAATTTTGCTCTTTTTACATGTGACATTGCATTGCTAAGGGATCATGTTACAATGCTTCTGGAATGAATCGACTTGCACTACCTTAATTAAAGGTATCAAAGTAGAAATGAATAACCCTGGCTGCATCTGTTGCTGCTGATTTGCTTTTACTATCACAGTGAAGCACGAGCTGCATAAGGTTTCTCTGCAGATTCAAGGTGTTCTTGCTGATCTGCAGGACGTGGTAGAGCATCTGCAGGACCTTCCAAAGATCAAACCCCATCATATTCTGGGGAATGGCAGTTTAACTGAGTGCTGCCTGAATAATAAAGTCATAATGAATTGTATTTATAAAACCCACTGCCACCAAGGTGGTCTGCAAGGACTGCACCCTCTTCGTGTGTAGAGCTAAAATATGGGGTAAAAAATGGAACACAATTACAGTGCAGTCAGGGCAGGGAGTGTTCTGGGAGGGTCTGGCAAAGTCTGTGCCAGTTAAACTGGAAAATATCTCCTTCCACTAAGCTCTAGTTTAGAGATTTTTGACATGACTATGTGTGAGAGATGGACTACAGCAAGTATCTGAAGAAGACAAATTGCTTACTCTGAGGGGAGGCAAGGCAGAATCTCAGCTTCAGGCTCAGTTCTGCAAGTCTTATGGACTCTCAAGTGGAGATGTCAGTCAGGCCAAAATTCAAGCAACAGGTTCCTATATTGCTTGATCTTTATGTAACCTTATAATAAAAAGTAGAAATTGGTATTTTGTTGGATGCAGCAGGTAGTTCCAGTGAGCCGACGATTGCAAACAGAACTCAGACGCGAATGCTGCAGTCAGAAGTGGCTTCAGACAGCAAGGCTGGCTGTGTGGGTGGCTCAGCTGGTGACCCTGTGGTGTAATGAGGATGGAATAATTCTCACCAGCTCCAAGGCAGATAAGCACAGCATCTTGCTGAAGGCCTTGGTGACTTGTGGCATCAGAACTGAAGCTGGTCAGAGCAGTAAAACAGTGGATCAGAGTCAAAGTTTGCAGCACAGCCCTGAGCACAAAATGTCAGATCAGTTGTAAAACAAGTCATAAGGGTGACGGAACTTAGAAGACGTTGGGATTTTATTTTTAAAAATTTTTATTTGAGAATTAAAATCTTGGAGTAGAACTATGTTGGTACTTTTAATATATACTTCCAAAAAGAGCTTGTACTCAGTATGAAAAAAGCCCTTTTCTTTTTTCCAAAATATTTCACTGTCCTTGCATACTCTAATTTTATTTTAAGAGTTGTTAATTGCCATCCAGAAGAGGAAAAAGCTAATGGCAGGAATAAGTTGCATGGAAACTCATTTATTGGAATATAACTTGAGATTAAATCTTTTTGGCGTAGTTGAAAATGGAACTTAAAGATATATACATAGTAAAATAATATACATTCTCCTTCCTTCTCACAGTGTGCTGGCTTCTGATCTGCATATTTGCCATTTTTCATATTTGTTTCTATAGTTTTTATTCTAGCTGGATAAAGAAAATATCTTTTCACATTTTTAGTTTAAGTAAAAAGGGGAAAATTTTAAAAAATTGTTCTATAATAGTAAAAAGTAAGTTTAGAACTTAGGCGCAATATTATCTCAATAATTCTGCAAGTGCTTCTGCAGTTTTTTTCTGTGTTAAAATGTTTCCTATGCAACATTAAGATTTTTTGTTTTCTTTCAGATACTGATGAATACAGACCACCTGTTTGGAAATCTTACTGTGAGTATCTCAGCGTTTTGGGTTTTTTTTCCAAGTCAGAGTTGAAAAAGTTTCAGCTGGATGCTTTAAAAGACTCATTTCTCTTTTAATGAGAACATGAGTTTAAGAAGCATCAAAGGGGTTCACTTCTGTTTAGGGATAAGTGCAGCTGAACTATCCCCAAGGACAAGTGAACATAGATTATTTAGTGGAGTAGATTCTCTGGCCCTTATTAACGTGAATTGTCCCACTGCTGCTTGGTCTTGCTTGCAGTGGTTTGTCTGCCTAGACATGGGCTTACATAAACTCCATTCATGCCTTCGAGTTGGTATCCTTGTGAACTTCTAGGGCTCCTGTGATCTAGTGCCTTGCATCACTAGAGCTGAGCTTGAGCTTGTTAAGAAAACTCAAAATAAATTGTATTCTTCAGGAATTTGCTGATGTAGCAAAACGAGAGCATTTATTTGGCCTGGTGTGACAAATCACAGGCAGTTTTTTTGAAGCCCTTACTACAAGGACCTGGTTTGCTACCAGCCTGCCTGTGCTCTGCAGCTTATTTTAAAAATAGAGAAAAAGGAGGAGGGAAGATATAAATTTAAGTAAGTGTATGTCATAATTCGGGCCTTAGCTGTTTTACTCTACTACTCAACTTGTTATGTCTTTAGATCTGCCAAATGCAAAAGCCATCTTTCTCTTTCTTCAGAAAGGTCCTCACTGAGCAGTGGCAAAGGCAGAGGGTTTGATAGTGCACAGTTCTGAGTGATTCTTGACATATTGCAGGTGACTGGGCGTGTGCCCAGCATAGTAGGATTGGGCTCCATCAGCTTACTGAAGAAAGTCTGACAGCAGCCTGATTTGACATATAATGAAATTTAGTTTGTGTTTATTATGATTCTTTTTCTGATCTGTTTGTTGGAAACTTATCTGATGTCACCTCGTTATTCCATATTACTTGATCAATTTGTTGTAAAGAAAATCACTATCCCACTTTGACTTGCAACATTCTTTTTTTTTTTTTTTACCTCTTGTTGGTAAATTTCTATATCCTTGGTCTTGAGTTCCACTTTGCAGAAAGTCTCCTTTATTTAAACTGCAATGTTTAATGTTAAAATGCCTAACTTACACAATCATTCTGCATTAATTAGCACTTAACTTCTGCCTCCTTCAGTGTATCAGTTGCAACAGGAAGCTCCCCATCCTAGAAGAATAACCTGCACTTGTGAGGTAGGTACCACACTGTTCAGTTTGATACAGTCCAGTAATTCCATGTCTGTACTTAATTGTGTCCAGCCCAAAGAGTGGTTCCTTGGGACACTGTGTGCTGTGATTAGAGTGAGTAGCCTTGGGGCACTGGTACTCAGAAATCCATTTGTTCTAAAAATGGAATTTAAAGCATTTTGATGTGTATCATCATTTACTGAGAATCATTTACTACTTTTTGATTCTTAGATACATGGAAACATACCTTTCTTCCACCTTTTCTCATCAGAAATTCACAGAAACAAGAGCAGAGCTGTACAGTGGAACTATGCACCTGTTTGTACAGACATTATTGCTAGATGTGTGAAATAAATCAGCAGAGGGAAGACTAAATGCTCCCCTGGTGCTGTTGTTTGAGTCATAGTACTTAAGTCTCATTAATAGCAGGACCCAAGCTTTGCAGAGCCACAGATTTTATGGACTGAAGTGGTAACAGTGGGATCCCACTGATAGGCAGTGATACAGCAGCACCTGCTCGTGGGATCAGCTGCTGAGGTAGATCCCACATTGCTCCTGTGCCTGAGCTGCCATTCAGCAGAGCAGCACCTCTCCAGGGCTGTGGTGCTCCAGGGTTTACCTGACACCAAACACTGGTAGCCAGCAAGATTTAGTCATAACGACATCCCTCCTCCAGCTTCACTGAAGAACCTGGGAAACATTCATTTCAACTTCAAAAATGATGAAATGTTAGGTACTATTACGAAACACAGCTCTTGCTGAATAACTGGAAGTTATTACATTTCTGCAATAAAACTGGAGTATTTTTATCATGTGCCAAGAGAAAGAAAATTAATCTTTGAGGTATGTTAGTTGCTTCAATGTAGCATTAAACACAGAAGGATGTAGCACTTTCTGGAGGGTACATTGATAGCTCATAATTTAGATCACAAGGAGGATTATTTGACAGAATTAAACAGGCAGTTTTCTATCATTTTTTCAAAAGTCCAACTATGATTCTATGAAGTAGTCTGTCAATTTTCAAAATAAAATGTAGAGATTTAATAGAAGTGAGGTACTGCATTTATTGGAAGCTCTCGTTTTCCTCTGTTAATTTCATATTTCTAAAAAAGGTATAGCTGTAACTTACTGCACTTAAGCAAGATACAGCTGTAGGAAAGAACAATACATGAATTTCACAAGAATTATAGCAAAAGGGTTTGCTTTGACAAGGCTTTCTGTTAATGAGCATCCAAGCAGAGGTATTCAGGTGCAAATTGTTGTGCAGGTATCTTAGGTACATCAAATAAGGTTGGATGGAGATTTGAAGGAAAAGACAGACCTAGAACAGAAGATGCAAGCTGTGAAAAAATGGTTGTTTTTCTAGTTTTTTTATTCCCATTGAAGCATTATTAAGAGGGTTCTGTTCTATTTTGAGTGTTCTCTATGGTACATGTTTTCATTACATTAATATACAAAGTATCTGAAGTCTTGTAAAAGCTTAGTACTACAATACAGGCTAAGGATTCAGAGCGCTCACCTGGATAGAATAAAGTATTTTATTCCTTGCCTCCAATGGATTGTGCTTATTATTGTAAAGTGCTGTTGGATAGTTGCTTTTTCCTTCCTCACCTCAGATGTATTTCTAAAAAAGGTGGAAGAGGTGGTATATGTGTGTGGTTATGTGTACACAGGCATATTGTAAAACCTTGAAGAGATTTTTGGTTGCTCTCTGACACTGTTCCTTGAGGTGCTGACATTATGCCTGTACAATCACTGGAGCTTTTTATTTTCTGAGCCATATCTCTGAGTCCTGCTGCTGTTTACTCCCATAGTGAAAGACTTACAGTGTAATGCTCATAAAGCTGCCTGACTTGTGGTGATGGGTGAAAACTTTTGTTTCTTCAGTTAGAGGCTTTGAGGATCTCATTTGTGAATGCTTTAATTCCCACAGAATTAGAACCTTCATTTTTCTGTATATATTTTGATTTCTTTAAAAGAAAAAAAAAACCAACAAAATAAAAACAACAAAGAAAGGAAAAAAACCCAAACTAAGCCATAATTGAAAGTAGCAGCATAGTTAAGGAAACCATAAAATGCTTAACATGACAATTGTCATTATTTTGTAATTATTTGACTGCACAAAGTGTATGTACTCTGTAGGCAGGGGGAAGTTGTAAACTGATAAAGGAGTCTAGGATATTCAGCAAGATATGTTGGCATTATATCCCAGGCTAGTTTGGCTGCAGAGAAGGGCTTGGGTGTCTCTTGTGCTAGGTGATAAGAACTCTCAAGCAAATTTCATACTAAGTTCTTCTTCACAGTATTTCTTAGAATACTATTAGCTAATCCAGTCAAATGAGCAGAGACAAAAATGTGTATTCAGTATCTGAAAATTAAAAACTTTTCCTGCCTCTGTGGTTATGGAAATTGTTCAGCAATTGATCAGATACAGATTATCTTCTTTTTAGAACAGAGCAAGAAACTTGCCAGCCAAATATAAAAGCATCTTTGTAAATCTTCTTCAAATACAAATCACACTGACTACTACAACTTTCTCATCCTCATTTTCACTGAATTTAAATTCTGTTAATTGGAAGAATTAATTAGCTCTAATAGAGATAGAGTAAATGAAAAAATTGGACTGGTTTACAAAGGAAAATTTGTTATGGATGAGTGGTGGCCTCAAGCCTGTTACAGTCGATGGGAGATTTGCAAAAGTGTCACAAACAATCAAAACACTGCTGAGTCCTGTCACCAGTGGACAAAGAAATGCAACACATTAGTGTCTGTAATGTCATATTTCTATGAAATTATTCTAAAACAAGATTATGGCATATGACAAACTTTAAGTAAGCACAAAACTATCCCTGTGTCAGAGTGAACAAGAAAATGATTTTTAAAATAGCTTCTTGAACTCCACAGAGTAAACCTGTGTCTGCACCATGAACATTGTTGTAGAAACTGAGAAATAAAAGCTGCAGATTTAGAAACTAGTGAGAAGTAAACACAAAACTATGAAAGAATCAGTCAGGTATTTAGCTGCAGAACAGAGCATATTAAATACACACTTTATCATTGAAGAATTAGTTTACTTAAAAAAAAAGTTCTTGGAAGCTTACTTTTAACTAATGAAGGTAAGAATTGAAGAAGTACATTATCAGTGTGCATTTTCCTACTTCTGCATTAATTCTTTATAATGCAGATAACAGTTTTTCATTATAAGTGTTGAACAACTTGTGCAGCTGAGCTGATTTGAAGTGAAAATATATTCAGCGAGCAGTAACTTGTTAACCTTTCTCTCTGGTCTCAGCCTCTCCTGCTTGTGTTGAGCTTTGTGATCTGTTCTTTCTCAGCTGGGTTTCTATTAGCAGCCATGCATGAGTCAGTGGGAAGCAGAATCTTTTCCTAAGTGATTGAATTATTCAGCTGTATAAACAAATTCATAAATATTAGGAAGAGAATTTTGGTCCTGAGAACATCAAAGAGGTCAGTGGGAATGAACAATATGTGATTTGGTGGGGTATTAACACATAAATTGCTCTTCTTGCCTTATTGTAATCCACTTGTTGACAAAAGCAGGAGTGATGATTAAGGGCAAAAGCACTTGTTAAAGGATAATTGGAAATCACACCATAAAAAACCCTCAACCCTTTACTGCATGTGCAAAGGCACACATTGTACAAATGCTGATACTGAGGTATATGCAACAGAATGACCTATTTAACTTGAAATGGTTCTCAAATACAAAGAATTCAAGTTTCTGCTCTGCTACACCAGTTTCATATCAGAGCAACACACATCAGTGGAGAGACGCTGAAGTAAAAAGAGCATTGCATTCATCTGGGATTTTTTATTGTGAAGGTGCAGCAGACCCGAGTCTTTTAATACTCCATGAAGTTAAAATTGATGATTCCATAGCATTCTAAGGTTATTTGACTTCTGCATGAGGCTTGCATGCAAATTATAATATTGTTCATCCAATTAATACTCTATTTCCTCCATGAAATTCATATTT
Source organism: Hylia prasina (assembly GCA_013397195.1). NCBI lineage: Eukaryota > Metazoa > Chordata > Aves > Passeriformes > Sylviidae > Hylia > Hylia prasina. The sequence goes on from VYXD01005457.1 coordinate 465,078, forward strand.
GTTGTGCAGATAATCTCATATACACGTGTGCATGCATAGGCATATTAAGGGCAGCCTTGACTGATATATGAAAGCATTCCATGAACAATTTAAAGTGACTATATGAAAAAATGCATAGTGTGGAGATAATTAAAATCACTGGCTTTTTCTGTCCTTTTAGGAGGTTTCATCCTAATTCAGTGCTAATAGTTAACAAGCCTGCTAAACAGCATCTCTGTGTAGTATTGTGAAAATGGTCAAGTAAGACAGAATGGATGGGCTTATATAATACACATCCTTTTTGGGGCTGTTTATAAGGGTGGATTTATCTGCATGGTATTTGACCAGCATGACTTTCCAAATTTCTTGATATCTAAGCCCTTTTCCAAAGGAATATCTAGTATAAGGTGCTTTCCAAATCTGATTTGTCCCTTCATAAATTTGGTTTCAGTGCCTTCACACCTCAGTTTGAAAAAATGATAAATTAAGCAATGGTAGATATCTCGTTGATCTTTGTGTTGCTTCATCATACGGAGGAGACCTTAAAATTTTTTCCCATGGCCTCTGCTTTAGTGGTATACACATAAATGCATTGAAAACAAATATCTCATGCTTTTTTTTCCCCTCTTTTTTTTTTTTTCCAAGTTAGAAGCAATTTTTAAACCTTGCCAAGCAAACAGCAATAGGAAATTTTTCCCATGAGTAAAAATCCTGAGAAGTCAAAAGGTAGCATTTGGCTGATCTTTGCTGGATACAAAGAAAAAGAAGCAGCTATGGCAGCCCTTACTCACACTCAGCAATTCTTTGATCCAAAACCACTGCCAAATCAGGAAAAAATTCTGCAGAGGATAATTACACTGTCTTTTCAGCTATCAGCTTTAGCTAATAGGATTGATTTCTTGCTATCATCTTGTTTTAAAATGTATTTCTTTTCTTTGGTGGTTTTAGTTCCAGTTCAGATGTTTTGGTTTTGTCTCTAACTTATGGATGGCAGACTGTGAAACTTAGACTAATGAAGCTTCTGAACTGAACTGTTTTGGCTTTCAGTGCTTATGTGCAAAGGGAGGATATGTGGGTGCCTGTCATTGTCATTTGTAGAATTAATTTAGTGGAATACAGTCTGGCAGGAGCTTTGTGGAGTCCAAGGAAAGACAAAAAACCAAGAAAGCTGCACGTTGCTTCTGGTTCCAGTGCAATAAAGGATAAGAATAAACACTGTGTCTAAGTTGCAAGGGGTACAGTTGGTGTAACAACACCTGTCAGAAGCTTTATAGAAAGCTTGAGAACAGTGTTTACTGTGTTACATGGTAAATTTGGCTTACAGGGAGTCTGTGTGGTTTTCTCAGTGCACACAAACTGCATTGTGTATGTTCCCAGTCATTCTGAGTGAATTAGAAGCCCCCTGCTGAGATCTGATGGAATTTTCTTAAATCTTAAAGTATGTCGATATAGATGTCAACACCCCCAATATTATCATAAATGCAAAAAGTGATGAAAAAAACCCCAAAACACAAATAAACAGGCAGTAAAACTCAGTGTACTCAGCTGCACTGAGTCTTATGCAAGCAAAAAGCATTGCACATCAACATTTATACTGAAGGTATCAGAAGCTGGTAAAACTGATCAGCAGAGACAGTGTTGTTTTTATTTTTCTTTTTAACTCACCATCCACCAAAATGAACTGCAAGCCTAGCTACAAATATCTGGACCTCTTGTGGAGGATTTTTCAGCTGTTTTGTTCCAGTCATCTGCCCATTCACATTTTCAAATGTTTGCAGAGTATATTATAAATTTTCTTAGGATTTGCAAGTACTCTGAAGATGCCCTGTCAAGTTACTAAGACATTTCTGAAAAGGAATGCTTTTGCTCATATAAATTTTCCACTTCTGCCTGATAAATTCACTGAGATAAATATAAAATCTCACTAGACAGACAACAAAATCTTATTCATGACAGGATTCTTCTTTTAACAACTGCCCTAAGCTAGTGTCTTGGCTTAAGGGTTTTAGTTAAGAATTGTTGCAAGTTTCTGTAACAACAACAGTAAAATGTTTCATTTTTTCTGTTCATGTTGCTATCTTCTTATTGAAGAAATAGCCTACATTTAACAAAAAATACCTTTCTTCTTTTTTTGAAAGGATCCAGTCTCTTCAGGCCCTTTGAAAACAGCTATCACACCAGTCAACTCTTGTTTGCTGTTATAAAGGAAAAGGAAATATTTTAGAACATGATAAATCTTTCCAGTAATGGAACATTTTTTTCCAAAGTGATGAATCATTACAATAGCTTTTTATTTGCTGAGAATGTAGAAGAATTGTTATTGGACTGTACATCAGGATGTATGTTGTTTTTTGTTGTTTTGGAATCTGAAATCTTTATACTCCACTGAAAAAAATAGAGAGAAGTGCTAGTATTAATAGGCTTTTTGTTGAAAAGACAGAAAAAAGAAACTAAAGTGGCATTCTGTGTTTCAGCATAGCTGGATTGTTTTATACTTTTGTACTTCAGGTTGTATAACTGTTGACTTCTACTCCCCAAAGTGTTTCCCCCTTTAAATTCAGCAAGAAAGGATAACCTGGCAGTTTAGATTATTAGCTGATTGTTGTGAGATCTACTGTTCCTCACTTGGCTCTAAACTTCATGGAGAACTTAAGATGCATTACTTCATCTAGAATAATTATCAGGCAGCTTGTACCCTGACACCCCTGCATGTTGTGCGCATTTACTAAGGTCTCTGGAGCACAGACAAGGTGGAGTTGCACTACACAACACCTGCACACCTGCTTTTGAAGTATTTCAGGTGATATTGCAGATCACACAGTTTAATGAAGTCAAGAAGTACAAGACTTGCTGATTCACTCAACCATTTGCCCTCACTCTGAGGGGTTATATAGGGGTATAACCTTTATTTCAGCAGGGGCACCAACAGCTCTGTGATGGAAGGTAACCTGTAAATTTAAGAGGTTTATAGATGTTTTCACTGTATTAGTGCACTCAACAATATGTTGCACTTGCATGCATAAAATGCAAACTCATTTCCCCTTTCTGGTACTTTGTAAAAGCAATATTTAATGCCATCAGTTTGTATATGCAGAGTCCTGAGGATGACATGATCCAAGTGGCTCATCCTTTCTCACTCTGTTTTAAGCCATTCCCAAGTGCAGTGTTTTCTGAAGGTCTGCCTTTGGTTTCCCTATGTTCTAATCACAGGAGAAATTCTGTTGTAGATTATTTTTGCCTGCACTTTCACATTATATCCCTTTCTGGTTTTAATGCTATATTGTAGCTAGTCCATTTACTGTATAGCTTCTCTTGTTATGAAACATTTCAATTTCTTTTGTTTCTTCTAGGTAGAGAACAGACCCAAATACTATGGAAGAGAGTAAGTAACAAACACCTCTGCAAGTGGTTAATCCTGACATATTGGTTAACAATAGTTACAGAAAAGGTGTCAAGTGTTCACTCTGTGCTCTTTGTTTCTTCTGCACGTTTTACAGCAGTGTGTCTCACCATCAGATCATTATTACAGTGCCATCACTTTTGTCGGCCTAAAATTACAACTGCGATTTCTGATGGATATGGATATCACTGAGTGCTGCTTTAAGTGAGAAAAGCATACATATATTTCTGTACTTTCAAGGAATTGTCTTTTTCTATCTCCCTCTCCAGTTGGCTTTGCAAAAAAAAAGGTGGTTCTGTTCAGGAAAAAAGATACTTGGATACCAAATGCAATATATATTCAGTCTGCATGTGTCTTCTGTTTCAGGTTGCTAATGCAAAGCTGTTTAGATTTTGTGTGGAGAAATAAAGCAGATCTTACTTATGTTTATTATGGCAAAAGATATGTAGTGTTGCTGGCTTATTATATCAGCAATTACTGAGATTATGGCAACCTGCTAAAATCTCAGGGATTGCATAAAATATCCTAAATGCTTTAAAATGTTTGATTGCATGCCACTAACACGAAACATGTGAAGCCAGCAGGAAAAACCAGATATATTTCTCTATATTAAATTGATAGATGCAGATTTAAAAACAATGCACTTGTTTCATACATATTTGTTCCTAGAAGCTTTCCTAAACCATTTAAAGTAACTTCAAATACGGGCAGAAAGGGCAATTAATTTAAACTGTAGATTCCTGCAAATCAGTAATTTTTATGTTTGCTCCTTTTTAAATTACTATTGTTGGTGCTTTTTAAAAGAAGACCAAAAGGTGATTTAAAAGAGAAGAAGCATGTGTTTCAAAAACATTTTTCTTCCTCAGATTCCATGGGATGATCTCAAGGGAGGAAGCTGACCAATTATTAAGTGTTGCAGAGGGAAGCTATCTCATTCGTGAAAGCCAAAGGCAACCTGGAACCTATACTTTGGCATTAAGGTCAGTAATTAATATTTCATTTTTAAATTTATAAAATATTCAGAAGATTTTACTGTGTTGCTGACCTCAGAACATAAAATTCTTTGTGATTGTTTTAATTTTTTTTAATCATTATGCTTTTTTACCCTAATTATAGATTTGGTATCTTTAACCTTAGCTGCCCCTTTTTGAAGTGATAAAGTTCCTTATTGTTTGCACCATCAGGATAATAGCAATTGTGGTTTTGCTGGTGGGGCTTCATTTTGCCCTTCTCCCACTATGATACAGATGTGGCTCCATGCAGATGTTGGGAGAGCAGGTGATGAAGGAATAAAAGGCATTTTATAGGTAGCTGTTGCTGAAGAGCACAGTTCTCTCTAGTCTCTCCACGGGATGGCACCAAATCAGGAGCCTTTTTTGTCTGACCACCTGTGAGCTAACAGTGTTAGCAGATCTACTTCTCCATTCTGCAAGTGGGTCAGCTATAAATAAAAAACTCAAATGAAAAATAGTTGTAAGTTTTAAATAGCTTAATTACTTTTAAGATATTGGAGGTATTTTTGCTGTACACCTAAGTACTCAGGATTATTAGCAACGTGGTAAAAATCTAAGTGGGACAAAAAAACATTGAAGGAGAAGATGCAGTTACTGAAAGTTTTATATGGGTAAAATAAGATTGTAATCAAAATAATAATGTCTTGAAATAGTAGGTTGTGATGAATTAGTTTTTCAGAGAAAGAGTATATTTTCATAGAATATTTGTAGCAATAATATTTCAAAGAGAAACAATATTGACATTTACACTGACTTCCATTAACAATGTATATTTGGTATTTCTTATTAAAATAAAACTCAATTTCATCATCTTCTGCTCTTGCAATATTCTTTTAAAGTTAAAAAGAAATCAGCTGTTGTAACACATGGCATGAAGAAGGCACCTGCACCTCCTGCTTCCAATGGTGCATGCAAGAGGCACAGGGCCTATAGATTAAGATGAAGCTGTTGAGCATCTTGTGGGATGTATTGCTGCTACAGGTTGTTTTTCAAATACACATCCAGTCCAGCAAGTCAAAAGATGGCTTTTTTCCCAGGTGTGGTGGTATCTCTTTCACACTGGAAAACCCCTTTGAGAAGAATAAAATCAGTTTTATACCAAATAGAGAAAAGAAGGATAATTGTTAGTGATCAGTTTGGGAAAAGGTTTCAAATGATAGCAAAGTTCTTATCGTTGATTTATTTTGACAAAACTCAGTGTTTGGGAAAATGCATCAGAAACGGAAACTGCAGCATCTTGCAGCTGTTTCATTATGTTTAAGTGCTAAATGACTTGTGTATCAAGGGCAGTGGGTCTAGGTGGCTGCTTTCCTTCCCACAGCAGACAATGCTCTATTGTCTTGCTGTTGGCCTTCAAAGTGTATGAATGAGGGTGTTAACTCTCATACCTTAGGTGGGGCTCTGTGAACTGTGGTGTTCTGTCTTCTACACAATGTAATTTTACCACTAGGATTCCTTTTTTATCACTACTAGGCAGTGTAGCAGGAGTCTGTGTTTCCACTGACTGGAGGGGGAGTTTTGCTCAGTTTTTATTTTTCCTCTTCCTGGAATAATAAATGCAGATTATAACCATTAGCCAAAATGCCCACTGACTGTATTTCTGACATTGTAGCCTCTCTTAAAGACTAGGTCCTTTCTGCAGTCTCTCTGTGCATCCTGACTGTGAGAAGTTTGCTGTGAGTGCCATGATGACTTTATGTAGTTCTGTCATTTTTTGAGAGCATCACTTGTGTTTGGGTCACTACACTGCCAGATGGCAAAGACAGCCCCATCTGCAGTTTAGATAATCCCAGCAGGAATTTAAGAACGTATTTCCATGGCCAAAACCAGAGCCTGTCAGTAGGATGGTATGTATGAGCAAAACTTGGTTCCAAGTCCAACAGAAGGCTTTGGCTGAGCTCAGGGTCACTAATTTCACCCTTTCTCTTCTAGCTGTAAGAACCAATTTGGTATTTTTGTACTAGGTTTAAGTGCCACTCTGTCTCTGAAGCAGTCATGTTAAAAATAAGATGACTTCAGTATGATTTTTGCTTTTCCTTCTTTACCTTTGTTTTACCCCTTAGAAAGTGTGAGAGGAAAGAATACTTGGTGAGCTGTTACATAAAATGCAGACACAGAACAGATTCCAAGAATTTTATTAAGTTAATCCAGCAATTCGCTAGAGGTGCTCTAATTCTGCAATAACATAGTGACAAAATATAAAATGAAATATCCTTGTTTTCTGATCGGTTTTCAGACACATTTTGGTAAAAAATGTTAAAAAATTGAGTAACATTTAGATTCTTGAAGGTACTACCAACTCTTGGCATAAATACTTGGTTCCCTCTGTATTTCTGTGAATCTACTCAGTCTTTCTCACTGTTTGTTGTCTGATGCGTCAGTCTTTGCCAGTCTGTCAATTCTGATTAGGGCAAATTGGAAACTACCAATGAAGTGTGGTTGCATCATGAAATCCCAGTTCATCGAGGCATAAAAGTCTTGTGGTAGCTCTGGGTAGGAGCAGCAGATGTTGAGACTGAGACAGGTTTGTTTCCTGGCTTGTAGCTGCCGATGGTTCTGCTGGGGAGGCAGGCAATTCAGTGAGACAGACGGCCCAGCACGTCCAGCTCTGGCAGATGTCTTCTTCCTGTGTTTGTGTCAGCGTGCCTGGGAATCCTGAAAAACCCAGTGCATCCAGTCGTGGAGAGCAGTTTAGTGAAACAGGATCAAATCCCTTCCTGTGGCAAGGTATGATGTCTCTGTAATGAAATGTTGCCAGTCACCTCTTTTGAAATGGAGAAGAACAAGCTTTTTGTCATTTGTCCTGAGGACCCAAGCCAGACAATTCCTCAAATCATCATGGAACACTTTCAGTGTTACATTTGATTCCACCAGCTATTGTAGCTGATGTCCAAAGTCTCAGTGCCCATAGCAGCCAGGGCTGCACATCCTGTTCAAGGTGAACTGCACCATGTGTTTTAGTTCTGTGTTCTCTAAACCCTTCTAAATGAGTTTCTGACCACTGTGAAGCATTTGGCTGTGGTGCTTTTATGGAACTAGCTTTAGTAGATCTAAAGAACTTGCTCCTGAGCTGCTACAGCTACAGACAAAGCCTAGCACCACTTAGATGACCAAATATAGGACAGGAAAAATAATACTTTTTGCAAGCTTATGCAAGGCAGTCAGCTGTTCTTCATGTAATACTGTGGAATGGTTAATTGAGTTCAAAGTGTGGATTTTTAATATTTTTTCTTAGTAAGGTAGGGAAAGTGACCCTTACCCAAAAAAACTTTTCAGTTTTTAAAGTTGCTATTGAGTTACTGTAAAATCTGCTTTCCACTTATATAACAAGCTGCATTTTGATCATCTTATGATGAGCTATTTTTGCCTACTTTCATCCATTATTGTGCAATTTGCATCATGACTTTTTTAAAGGCAGACTACCTTTTAAATCTAAATTTGAAACAAAAGATGGTGGGTTTTTTCAGAAAATAAATTTTTCAGATTTTGTAATGGAGGTAGAGGTATGTTCTTAAAGAAAAAGAAAATGATTATTTAAATGTTTTAAGTATAAAAGCTTGACTAAATATTCAGAGCTGTCCTTCAAATAAAATTGATGTTCAAAGCCTAAGAAGGCCTGTAAAATTGTGTCAGCTCAGATAAAGGAGAATGAAGCATAAACACAACTGAGAGCAGCAAATCAGCACCCTACTATATTTAATGCCTGTACTTAATCATGGATGCATTCACCAATATTTACTAATTAATCAGTCAGAGAATGCCACTGAAAATGTTTTGCAATCTAGAGGTTTAAGAAAATTGCTAACATGAGAAAAATATCGTAGATCTATATCTGTGTCCATACATATCAGCAAGTCTCTGTTAGAATAAAAATGTATAAAACTACATTGTAAATGTTAATTCAATGTTCCAAACAGATTAAAAAAATGAAAATCCCCAATTCCCTTCTTGGAGCTATTAGATCTGCTTTTAAATTGGGCAAAAGAGTAGTACATTGCTTAATGTTAAGACCTATAACAAATGACAGTAACAATAGACATGGTTTTCAATGCAGCCTTTTGTGGTGAAGAGCTTGTTTAATAATTAGGATGAGGATAAAGAGGAAATGGGTAGAGAGTGTACTAGTGGTAGGCGTTGGAGTGTGATGGTACTGCATGTTCTTTTGAGCAGATAGCTGCTGTAGCACATTTAATTGGTTACCATGGTTTCCCTTCCTGCAAATTCTATTGTTGTGATACTGAGAATGAATTGAAATAAGGTTCTGCAGCATGATTTTTTTTTTTAAAAAAAAAGGTAATAATGTAATCATAACATGATTATGAGTCATGTTTTCTTTATGTTTGTGGGTTTGGGCACATTGAAGATTATGTAGCACCAGGAAAGGATTCTTCAGGTGAAATGGATGTCAAAAATTAATAATCTTTATTTTAGTCAACCAACTGCATGTATTGTGCAAATTCATACATACATTCTCAATCCCTAAATTATGAATTTTGTTAAGAAACTAGCCACTGGCATTTTAAAAAGAGACCTAATTGGTAGGCTATTAGAGCATAATGCTGCAAATGAACCTTTTAAGTTTCAGAGGATGACTGCTTTGGTAGCTGGATGCTGTTTATTTTCCGTGGGCTCTTTTGGGACACATGTGTAGGGCTGTTCCAGAGCACGTGTGGATTGCTGTGGGATTACTTACACATGTAGAATTCAACATCTGCAAAAGGCTTCTTAAATTCAGAGATTAAAACTGTTGATCTGCATTCTGCTGAAAAGCCTTGTTGTACGTACTGGGATATGGAAAAGCAATTGGGGAAAGAAGAATTGTTTAAAACTACTTTCTACATGATAATAGCTGAATTATGTTTTTTTAATTATGAATGTATCAAAATCTGATCATAGTTTATCCTGCATCTGCAGCTGATAAGTAGTCAGAAAGAGCCCAGCAAAACAGTAGCTAACTGCATCTCTTCACTCTAACCATGGTAACAGCATTCTGACATCATGCTAGTCGGTAGGAAAAAATATAAAGACCATTTTAAAGACTAAACTTTGCATATCTTTCTGTGTACTTTTTTACCTGATTTGCAAATGAAGTGATTGGCAGTAGCAAGGATTGAATTCAGTTTCTAGAATCCTTTCTAAAATATTCATGCAATACTCCTTGGTTGCTAACTGAAAAAAAAATCAGGGGAAAATGTGGTTATAAATTCTGGAGCTTGCTTTTCTGCTTCAAGTAAAACAATTGGCCCTTATTTAAATGATCTTCCATGTAAAAAGTTTCTTTCCCTACATAAAATTTCACTCTAAATAATTTACTCTGTTTGTCAATAATGTGAAGGGTTCAGCTATCAGTAAACAGCTGAGGTGTCTGCTTGTCATCTGCCTTATGTGAGTGCACCTGGGCACTACCAAAAGGGCTTCACTTAAGTATTTAGAATAACAATAAATAGCTGCTACCCTTAATGAGTAATTAACAGGCTACCTAGGTCCTCCCACAGACTAGAATGCTTTTTTCCTTATGGTTTATGTCTTCTTGCTGTGTTCCTGTTCTCCTTCCCTCCTCTTCCCATCTGTTGTTGTTGTCAGCTCTGTTTTCTTTTGGCTAGAGTGTCTAATTTATCTTTGGCAATTCAGTTTACTGCAGTCTTTCTCCTGCTCGTGTTAAGTTCAGCACTTCTCAGAGGAATACTCTCTGCTTCAGCATGTTGTGAACTTTTTGGGAGAGCTTGTCCAAGAGATGCCTGTGCTCAGTGTACACAGCTCGTGTTCATTTTAGGCTGTGTCCTTCCCCCTGGCCGTGGTTCCTGCTGTGCCACAAAGGTTTGCTGTGGCCACAGAGGCGCTGGGCTTGTGGTGAGGTACCGTGGTGGAGCTCAGAAGGTCTGGGCTCTCCTCTTGGCTTCATATGACTTGGCTTTAGGCTCTGAAGTTCTGCAGGCTCATTTCTCCTCATTTCTCATCAGAGAAGATGTTTTCTCTCCTCTATTGTGTCATGTGCTTGTTCAGTACGAAAGTCTAGAATAGCTTAAAAATGGCCTGAACACACTGAAAGTTGTACCCCATCTCTCAGACTACCCCCAGCCACAGTTCCTGAGCAGGAATCTGGGTTGGGATTTGCTGCATAATGTCTGCCTGGTTTGAAGCTTCTAGGCACTGTTGGAGTTGAAATAACAGTTGAAAAAATCAAATTGTAATGCAATCAGTTGATAATTAAATTGTGTATGCAAGTACTTTGTGCTTTCTTCTCTTGTCAAAGCATACATACCTTTTCTGTCTTCTGCACATTCTACTGGAATGCCTCTTTTTCTCTGCTGCTTTTAGAAAATTTTAGAATTCTATCTTCAAGTTAGTCCTTTTGATTGGCCTCTTCTTTTGTGTATTTTTGGAATACATATTTAGAAATTTTTGTATTTGGAGAAACACCTTTATTCCTATACTTCATCAGCTGTAGATACTGCTTTATAGACGTGTTTCCAAGATAATATACAATAACCTCTCATTGATTTTTAATGTCATAATTGTTTTCATCAAAACATTTATTAATTATTCAAACACCAAAACAACTGACAGCAATAAGTGTTATCTGGCCCAATTTTCCTTTTCCTTCTCTCTCCTTTATACTTAGTGAAGCTCAGCTGAGTTGAGTGTGGTTTCTCATGATTTGATAGGTGCTAGAAAGAGAATCAAGCTAATTTTTTTCCTTTTATATCTTGAGATGAATAAAAGAACCCTAACAGTTTCAGTAATAAATTGACATCTGCCCCATTTATTGCTGCACTTGTATGAAAGAAGAAACTGTCTTCTAAAAAAACAGAATATAATAATAAAAAGCTATTAATCTTCATTGATGAACTGTTAGTAGCCCCAAGAATTCTAACAATGCATGTTATATATGCAGGAGCCATTTCATTTTATGTTATTAAAATGAATATTTTTATTGTTAATGAATGATATTTTGAGGAAAAACCATTCAGAGAGCAGGATGAGTATATTGGTGAATCTCACTGTTTGCAAAGAAGTGATGAGTGAGTACTAGAAGATTAGAGGTAGAATACACTGAGAAAACAAGTTAAGTGAATAGCACATTCTGTAATACCTTTAAGTAAGTTAAGTAAACCTGCATTATAAGAGTTGAATTAGCCTAGTGGCTTAAGGCAAATCAGATTTGACAAAATCTCTCTGGAACAGAAATCTTACTATATATTCTTTTTTAATCTAAGTGAATTTGGGTTTTCTTGAGACCCTGAACAACAATCTGTGGTGTACCTTAGGAAAAAAAAACCCAAACACACACAAACAACAGCAAAAACAACGTTCCTGCACTCTGGTCTTTCTCCAAGGGAAGGTTAAGTCCAAGTGACCTTTAGGCTCAGACTAGGTTCAGTGTATGAAGTTGCTTGAAATTAAGGAGGACACAAGTAGTCCTGAGGGGTATTAATTTGTCATTTGGTTGCAGCTATGCCTTCTAAACAATGTCTGTGTCTAGAAATACTTCTCATCATAAAATAGCCTGTGAAAGTGGTGAATAGCTACTGTGCAATTCTGTGTGTGGACTATAAAATTCACCTTCTCAGATGGTAAGAGAGTGTCTCTGTGCTCTCAATCCTTCATTTCTTCCTTTTGTTACTGAATGCTGCATACAGGTAGGTGGCTGATTCTGAGGCCTGTCTCTCATGGTATGATACCTCATTCAACCCCTCAGTCCTTTATTATCCTTTACTACCAGCCCCATTTGCTCTACTGTTTCATACATTTTCCCATGTTATCTATTCTGCCCCAGTGGCAACTGAAGGAACTAGACAGTGATTGCTTTTGGAATAAAAAAGTCTTTTATCTGTAGTCCTGTAGCTTGCAAACAAATGCACAGTGGACACAACGTGACTGTTTGATGTGTCAGAGGTCTAATTCATTTTCTTGGAAAAACATCTGATGTTCCCCTGTACAAACCAACAGAGAACATACTTTATCTGTGTCCCACTTTCTATTTATTAAACAAAAAACAGCTGGTACTGGTACTTGCCTTTAGGAGGAGAGCATCAGGAAGTTGAAATATCAAATCTTGGCTCTACTTGGTTGCCAGGGTGATGTATAATTAACTAGGCTGCAGGAATGTTACAGAAAGTAAACATAAGGAAATAGTCTTGCTAATGGAAAAATTTAAACCATGTTTTTAAGACTGAAGATTAAATCTTTATTAATAATTTTCAATGGAACATGTATATTTGTTTTTATATTGTAATTTGATAAAAATAGTGTAATTGCGTGGTCAGGAAAAAATTTAAATGGGTTTGAAAGAAATAAAAGAGGATTCTGAGACATGTTATTGACAGTACAGTCTTTGTAAAAGACTGGTGTTTCATTGATTTGTGGGGATTTTGAGGATTTATCTCCTTGTTACTAGTAGGATTCTATTTGAAAACCAGTACCTTTCTCCACAACATATCCAATTCGAAAAGAATAGAGGAAAAAAATTTGATTTGGAACAAATGGAAAATTAAATAAGGGCAAACCATTAATCTCTTGTAAACTCTATTCCTTATAGTATCTCTCAATGCCACACTTCATGTGCAGCAGTGTGAACAGATCTACAGCACAGGGGCTGCTCAGTAAAACATACCTGGGGTAGGAGGGTGCACCTTCTGACCCTGATGGAAAGACAATTAATCTTTTAAGAAGTTCTGTTTGTTTTCTGCATTTGGTCATCTTGTTCTTCAGAACAAGAGTTCAGAACCAGACAAGACTGGTTTAAGACTTTGAGGTTTGTTGCTAAAATCAAGACACTATGTGTACTTGGTAATAGGCCTTGCAATGCTTTTCTATGCCTTATCCTCTCTTGATAAAATTAGTGTAATACTTTTCCTTCTAGAAAACTAAGAGCATAAGTGACCTCCAGCTTGCTTAAAACTCTGCTTTAAATAGTCAGAGCAGATGTTACTGATTAGAGCAGCAGTTCACCTGCATCTCTTACTAGAAGTAATTCTAATGTATACTGTCATTTTAAGGCCCATTATTCTTCACCTTCAAACTTATTTGGTTCTCCTGATGAAGTGAGAACCACCAAGGCGCTTGTATGTGCTCAGTGTGCCTTATTCCCACTGACTTGAGCAGATGACAGTGAAGGGTGCTCACTTTGGCACTGCAAAGTGCTGAGCACTCTTGGCTCGTGTGGACTTCTCTGACAGCCAGGGGTGTATAAAGAAGACATCTTGAGGTCAAAGCTTGTTTGCCATACACTGTTTGAGTATAAAAGTACCCTGAAGAGTAAGTCTGAATATATCTACCCCTTCTGCTATAACTTAAGACATTATCTTTCTACTTTCTGAATGACTTGTATTCACTCAGAACTGCATTTTGTGATGAAATTAGCATTGGGTAAAAACTTATTTCTTTCTGTTATTTTATAATTTCTTGCATTTGATTCAATGGACTTTTAGTTTGTGTGGCATAAAAATATGCATGGAAGTACCAGTTAATCTGCAGGAAAACACCCACATAGTTCCTACACATTGTGTCCTCTCTCCTTACTGAGCAGGATGCAGATTCCATTTACATTTGAGGGTTATGTAAAAGTAGCAGCTTCTGAAGTCACTGTCAAACTGTTGATAGGGCAATGGGAAGGTTTGGCATTTTGATGCAGAACAGAGGAAAAAAATACAGATTCTAGAACCATGTATTTTTTGTCCATATTTGCAAGAAGAATGCAATATTTCACCTGAGGCAGGGTCTAAAATTATGTTTTCCCCTGTTTGGCAAGGCCCTGCTGAGAAGAGGAGCCACTTCAGCCAAGTATCATTATTTACTGTGTTCCTTAACATCTCCAATGAAGCATTTGAGTGTAAAGTGAAACCAACTCATCCTTTCAAATTTAGTTCTAAATACTTATTTGGCACATCTGACCACATAAGGGGGCCCAATAACCTTGCTGCTGTCTGACCAAGGAACAACACTGGAGTGAGCTGTGAAAGCAGATTCTTGCCTCCATCTTCTCTGCAGAAGATGTTGCCAAGTGCAAACACTGGTGTGTTTTCATGTGTTTAGACTGCTTTGAGGCAGAAAATGGTTGCAGATTCTAAGTGCAGTTTTTAAAAATATACTACTGTTCAAACAAATTCAGCATTCTTATGGTTGCTAAGAGCCTGTATCAAAATGCTGATCCATCCTGATGCAGAATGGCTGGTGTTGGATAGCTTTCGTGTTATATATCCTGTATATTACAAAGATTTGCTTGAAGCTTGGGACTTAACAAGCCTCACACAGAAGGACTTTTGTACAAAGCTTGAAGAGTTAGTCCTGGGCCTTTGGCCAGGAATAAAGAATGCTTGCCCTTGTGCCATTTTGTCCTGTGCTGCTCCGGTTCTGGCAGCAGTTCTGCCTCAGTGTAATTGTTGGCACTGGTGCTCAGCTGAACCTTGAATGGCCTCTTCCTGCAAACAAGCAGGGGAGCAGAGGTCTGAGACAGCATCAAAACTCCGTATTGATGGGCTGTAATAGAGGGCTCTATTATGAGAACTCTTCATATCAGGGCCAAGCAAATTGACCACAGTGATAAAGTAGTGAAGCACTAAAAAAAGCCATAAAGAGTGTGAAGTAATTTTTCAGTTTTTCCATAGATAATGGAAAGGCTGAAAGAATACAAGAACAAACAGCTCCTTCTGGGACAGTAACTGTTTTGGCTATCTATCTGCAGTTGTTGTTGATCTCTCCTTCCTATCTGTGCTAAGTAGTATTACCCCAGCTCGGCTGGACTAGACACAGAGCATAGTCACATCTTTAAGTGATAAAGTGTTTTTAATTGTTTGCAAAGGCTTGCTTAGTCTTATTTATTCTGCTTGCTGTTCTTTAAAAAAAACAACTTTCCCATTTCATTGAGGCAGATTTGGAAGTCAAACCAGAAACTTCAGACTCTACTACGATGGAAAACACTTTGTTGGGGAGAAACGTTTTGAGTCCATCCATGACCTGGTGACAGATGGATTGATTACTCTTTATATTGAAACGAAGGCAGCTGAATACATTTCCAAGATGACAATTAATCCAATTTATGAACACATAGGATATACAACCTTAAACAGAGAGCCAGCACACAAAAAGCATATGCCAACTCTGAGAGATGAACATGATGGCAAAGAGTCTACAGGAGAGGATGAGGTAGCAGAAAAGAGGGTAAGCAATTGTTAACCCACGCTTTTTTTCCTGTTAGACTTTTTATTTTGTACCTTTAACCTTTCCCCTCTGTTATAAGTACTAAAGGTCTCTGCAGCAATTTAGTCTACATAGTTATTTCCAGTGTTACATTAACAGTAGTATTTAAACTGGTTAGAGTTTTGTAATGGTAATTTTTGCATATTGCAAGTTTTCATGATTTGGAGGTTAGTTATTTGTCACTGTGACTCTTCAGGTGTTTTTATAGTTATGGATGTTACCATTGAGCCACTCCTTTATTTCAAATGGGCAAAGATTATTTAATCTTAAAATTGTTTACAGTATATAAGACAATTGCATTTTATTTCTTAATATATTCAGCTTTCCCGAAACAAATGCATTCCATAATCTATTTAGCAGTCTGCATATAATGACAGTAAAGTTGTCCACATTATAAATAAGACTGTTCATTAAGTTGGTAAAATGTTAAAACATTTCACTTGGCTGAGTTCAGCCTGTCAGAAGGTGACAGAGCTATTTTTGGCCTCAGCCAGACTTACAAAGAGGGATTGCTCTCTTCAGAGAGTTGCAGTATCAGCTGAGGAGTAATCGCATCCTGAATTATAAAAGAAAAATGAAGAAGAAAGAAATCTTAGAACCAGTGAACATACAAATATAAAAGGAGGTTGGGAATGTACTGGGCAGACAAAGCAGCTACCTGAAATTTCATTTGTGTTTCAGAGACTAGACATAAAAGGAAAACATAATGTAAATTCTGTTGTGTTAAATGAAATACTTGGTTTATTGAAAATCTGACAATGAAAGTCTTTTTTAAAGTTATTTTTACATGCCTGTAGGTGTTAATGCATGTATAATAGTCTGATATGTTTCCCTATTTCACAAACTTCAGAATGATATACATTAAGACTATCTAATATGCTTATAGTTCGTAGAAGAAATGCTAACCTTAGTTGGGATCTTTTGTCTCTCCAATCAGAAATATGTGATTTTAGTTTTTGTGGAAGTGGAGGAAAGGTCTGACTGACAATTTCCAACATACATGACTATTACAGTGAAAGTAAGCTCCATACAGAGTGCAGAGACAGAGAGGCTCATAGCTTTGGTCCTTCAAATCCTCCTTCAGCAGAATCTGTCATTCTGCCCTGAATTTGCTGAGAGATGAAGCACCCAACTTAGCTTAAAGTATGAATCTGCACTGTTATCAGATCATTTTGACAAAAGAAATGCTGCTGGGATATTGAAGCTAGCTGACCACATTTAATATCCAATTTCTTGCCTGTTAGGTGCCAGTAGCAGAGGGGTGAGTTATCACTTACAGTTCCTGACAGCCGCTGCTTCCACTGTGCTGTTTCAAAAGGATTTTTTTTGCATATTATCCTAGACAGTTTATTATAATGCAAAGCCTGGGTAAAAATCTTCTCTAAGTCTTCTGGAACCACTTTGGGTTTCTTTGGTAAAATTAACTCTTCCTGCCTTTAGAAACTTTCAAGTGACAGCAGAACTCTGTTCTGTTACATTTTTTAGATTGATGAAACAGTGTTCATAGTAAAGGGATTTCAATGATTAGTATTGAAGAATGCTGTTTTTTCCATGGATTACGTTATGTTGTCACTCACCAATAAGGTATACACATACTGTTTTGAAACATTTTTCATTAAATAGCTCAAGGACTATTGAATATTTCTCAAAGATTGTGTCTAACCTGTCTAAAGGGTTTTCACATAAAATTTCAATCTCAGCATGCCACTATCTTCATCTGGAACTTAAAATTGACTGAAGGGGCTACAGCTACAAAACAGTTCAACAGTAGTGGTGTTTTCAGTCCTGAAGCCCAGGTTTTAATACTCTTCTTTATTTTGTCTTGGAACAATATTGATGTGAACACACTGAGGCACACAGACATCACAGGATAATTAAATGTGGAGATTTCAATTTACTTTTTGAGGCATTGTCCAGTTGGGGTTGCTATCTGTGGCTGCATGGGACAGTACAGTGTGATCTTTCTCACAGTGGAGTAGCATAGAGGTGACATCTTGGCTGTTTTTGCACCTCTCAGGGTTTTGGTGGGAAGATGGCACAGATTTTCCTGCATGCCACTTCACTCAGCAAATCTCCAAGGAGGATAAGGCACTCAGCTCCATGACCAACACCTGATCCCACTAGCAACCTCAGCATTTGGAACAAGCAGCCATTAATAAAGAGGTCTAGTAGCCTTTCTTTCTTTTTGGAGGCAGGGGTGGCAGGTCGATTCCTGTTGTCCAGTATGAAGAGAGTAATATTGAATTGCAATGAACCAAAGAAAATTGTTCAGAGTTCAACACAAAAAACGTTGTCTTATGATCCAAGCAGCAAGCTCTGTGTGCCCATTAGCCCCATGGTGAGGATGAAAATTTCCTCAGTGAATAGAGCATTTGGCAATTAATGCATCTTTATCAGTTTTGTGATGTAGTCACACAGCTTCTCTCTGCACTGTATGCTTCTTCCTCTGTAAAGAGAGCAAGAAGTCTGGGTCTTTAACATGATCATTCTGAGCCAAAATGCGTTCCCAGATTTGCAGACTCTGAGGCTGTTCAGATATGAGTCTAAATTTTGTGCCTGTGACTGTTGCCCAATCATGTGTGGGTGGTGTATGGAATATAAGTCCTTCAGGAGAAGGAAAGAAGAGACACAAAAACACAGTCAGAGCCTGTGGAACAGCTGGTGGGAATGGAGTCTCACTTTCTGCCATGGAAACTGGGCAGCTAGAGAATACACCCCAAGCCTGAGCATGAAATATTAAAGGGCACTCACCCAGTCTTCAGTTTGGTGTGCGGCAGTAGCAGGAACTGCTGCATTTGTGTTAGATGCCTTCCAGCAGGCACTTGTAATACTTCATTTGTTCCCTGCTCTTTTCTGTAATTAATCTATGGTGGAAGAATTCAGTATGTGTTGGGTTATACTTTTTATTTGCAATATATTATAATTGAGCCCTAGTAAAGGGGAAAGATTTAAAGACTGTAAGAGATTAAAAGTCAAAACATAGGCAATCATTAGATAAGAATTTTAAGACAGATTGCAATACTCCTGAGTTGTGCAAGAGACCATATTGTGGCATGATTTAAGATGCAATTTTTAATGGGAAAAGCATGAGAATATAATCCACTGCACAGCATGTGTTTCACTGATTATGAGAATGACTATGACTGCATAGTATGTATAATTATAAATTAAAAATTAAAATTCCAGGTTAATGATTTAATGCTTTTCATAACCTATGAAGGAATTACTAAATAGTCAAGAGATAGCTGGAGGAGGAGAGACTGAAAACAGGAGAGTGCTTGTCCTGCTTGAATGTCCCAAATAGATATTCTAGCTGTTGTGCTAAAAAGGTGATGCTGGTTCTCAAAACAGTTTTCAAATTGTTCAGAACTCAATTATGAGGCCACCGTGGTCTGTGTGTTAGGAGAGGGCTACGAATGATTTAAAAGAGCGTTTCCCATGTGGGTTCAACCTGTAGGACCTAGTCTGGAAGTGGAAATAATACCCAGTATCATAAGATTTAGTATCCCTCCTGTGCTTTGAATACTGATGGGTCTCTGGACATTCTCTACCCTCAAAGGCAATTATGGCCTTAGAGCAGATGACTTGATTCAGTTAAATACCTTCTAAAAATGGTAGCTCTCAGAAATTAGTAAATATCTAGAAACATATATCAAAGTCCTTCTTTAAAGCCCTGCAAAACATTTTTTTTTCATTTTGACATGTTTTTTATTTCTTTATAATATGTATAATGTGTAAGAAGGTGTATGAGTGATTGATTCACCATTTAATATTTGTTATGAAAAAATGAAATCATTAGTTGTGAGTTATCCTGTCTTTCAAAATGAAATGCTGGAGTAAATGTTAGGATAGCAACTGAATCACATCTATTCATGTTTACTTCGGTGATATGTGCTATTTCTTCAAGAAACATCAGTGGCTGCAAATCAATTAAGGACCCCTTCTAGACTGTACTACATTTCATTCAACTCCTGTAGATGGAAAGAATTGAGAGAAGGTTTGTGGCAGCAGTCACCAACAAAAGCAATCTTCTTTTCCTGTTTTCAATTACCTTAGTTGGTGATACCATTTTTTCCTCTATAGTGAAGAAGGCTGATTTTCTGCAACTCTGTGCAAGGAGATCTGAAAAGGTAAATCTGTATAATTTTAGTAGGAAATATGCTTTTACACTTGTTTCCAAAGATAATCCAGATCACAAAGTTAGGCATGATCTGTGTACATTTCTAATAAATTCATAACATACTCCACATACAAAATCAAGGGTGATACTTTCAGTTGTTTGCAGAGTCGTACTTTCCAACCTTAAACTGACACTTATATTTTATTTAATGACACTACTACTTTTCTACTTTTGCTCTCAGTCAAATCTATTAGTAAGATCTGCTTAAACCTTCCCTTCACCATGGCTTATTTTATCTTCAGTGACAGCCCATGAGAAGCTGTAGCTAAGGAAATTGCAGTAGCTGTCACAGAAGTACAGGCACCCTTATCAAGGTCTGTGATAGAGGAAGATGGCTTTGGAGGGCACTGTTTGGTGCCCAGTAATGCCAATTCTGGAACTGATAGGGGCTAAAAAAAACCCTGGTCTTAATAATCAGGGAGCAAAGTGTGCTTTGAGAGCTGAAGCAATCTTCATGCTGGAAGTTGTTTGAAATATTTCCATTTACTTGAATTAACTTGAAAGATGGGTGTATAATGTATGCAACATCTAAACAAGCCATAGCTTTAACAAGGGTAATGATGAAGCAATAATATTTTTGGAAGTGCAGCTAATGAATGTTTACCTTAAAGTACATTTAAAGATGCAGGATACTGAGCACTGAAGAATCCCATGGGTTAACTTGAGGAGATTGTCAACTCTTTTCTCACAAACGTTCCTTTCCAGTCCCTGCGCGGGTGTCCATGACAATCACTCTGTAACTTTAATGTAATTTATAAATAAAACATAACTCTGTGGAAGGCAGAAACTTCTATTTATTTCTTCTGGGTTTAGCCCATCTTTCAGCAGAGACTTCAAAGCACAGACAATTTTGTCAATTCTAAGAAAGTTCTTAGCAGGATGAAAGAGAAACCTACTTTTTAGGTAGCTGCTCCAGCATATCAGCAACATCATGCTCAGAAGATCTTTGCCCCAGCCTCTCTTCCTCATCTTTCCTTTCTATGCATTAGCATTTCTGCTGGTGGGGGACCAGTGTCATGTATGGTATTATATATGGCATGTACAGTCCAAACTAAGCCTGCAAATGGTTACAATGCATTTCTACAAACATACATGGTTTTAACTTAACCCTGTGTTTATTAACACCCAGGAAAGGAGAATTAAGTGCATGTTGCCCAGTGTACATCAGCACAAAGAAAATTCCTTCCTCCAAACTGCAGAGTGCTTTTCTCTACTTAAAATGACCAAGAGTAACCCAAGCCCTTATTTGTGTTCATTATGGCAGTAAAATTGATTCAATAAAAAAGCTCGTATAAACTGATTTTAAGATTTAGAGCTTCCAAATGAAGCATGCATTTTGCTAGTTTAAACCCCAGGTCATACAGAGAATATGTAGTTTACTCTTATCAGTATCTCATGCTTCTAAAAGATAATTTAGGAAGCAAAACTTGTTTTTTAAGGGTCTCTAACTGGACCTCCAGTGTTTAACATTGTCACATAGTTCTCCTGTTTCTCCCAGGCCAAATTCTTCCTTCTTCTGTTGGTGCTCAGCCATGTTCAGTTAATTCCTGCAGGTTACAAGTGGCCTCCTGGCTGATTCCAGGGAGCCCCACAGGACTCGCCTGCCTGGCTCTGTGTGTGTGTCTGCACCTCCAGAGCACATTAATGTGATGCTTACACCATAATGGGGGGGATTAACGTGAAGTAAAAGCTGTGTGCTCATGTTGGTAGCCTGATTGCACGTTGCTGATCCAGTATTACAAAGGTCAGAACAAATAAGGCTCCACAGCCAGTGAGGAGTGCTTTGGGTCAGCCTGCATTTCAAGCAGGAGACTTGCACCTCCCGTTGCTATGCTACTCCTGTAGAGGTGTTCCCTTCCTTCTGAAGGTAACACAGCTGAGGATCAAGCATCCTGCTTCAGCCTTTTGTCATGGCTACAAGTCACTTCACTGCTTGCTGAGATGACCTTTCAAGTTACTTTCTGCTTTTTCAGCAAAGTGTGGCTCTTTTATGATCTGACATGTGAGATGTGTACACAAAAATACAGTCTTCAGAAAGTTTGGTGTCAAATTGCACTGAGACAGGCAGCTGCCATGTGAATTGAGTGGGGCTAGTCTTTCAGACTCACACATCAGACCCTCAGCAGAAGTGTGGTGAGTAATTACCCTCAGCATATGCCCTGTGCCTTATTGAGCCTTTGTAAGATGAATAGTGTGCAGAACTGTTAAAAAGGCTGTAAAGCAGTACAGTTGCTGTGCAATTAATTCTAAAGCATAATGCTTGTGTTGTTACTGATAAAATGAAACCATTAGCAGTGAATAAACTGTTACTCTTTTCCCGTGTTTCTGGGTGTTGTGAGGTCAGTCAGTGTGAAGCCCTCACCTCAGTTTTTTCAGGGTTTCTAATGCTTGATGATCAGGCTATGTTTTTAATGCTCTTCAAAAAGTACTGTGTAGCTCTAGTCTCTCACATGTACTGGCAGAAATTTCCTTATGTAACTGGGATAGGCTAGTACAAGATACACAGGCAGGGAGGGAGGACTGTCCCTTTGCCCTTGAAGAGCCAGGGGATAGCTTTCTTTGGGCACTCTTCAGGGTGAGAATGAGTTTTCCCACCCTAGTGGACCTCAGTAGTTGGGATGTAGAAAAAGAGAAGTCCAGCTCAGCTCTGGATGAGCAATGGAGAGCTGTGCTGACTTCAGTCCTAGAATGCTGTAGGAGTCTGCTGCTGACCTTCCCTATGGGCCTCACGCCTGAGGCTTCCAAAAAGGCCACCTAGAGGTACAGTGGGGAAGCCACATAGACACATATAAGTAAATTACAATCTTCTTTCCCCCTATTTTTAAAAAACCCCTGTAGCTACTCTTGACTTTTTATGCCTTCTCACAACTGAATAACCCATGCAGTGGCCATAGAAGGGCAAAGGTGGGTCTTTCTCAGAGCAGCCTCTAAAGCAGGTGTGTGGTTCTGATTTATTGCTTGTGCAAAGGGCTTTCTGCACGGTGATGGACTGTGGTGGGTTGCTAGCTGGCAGCTCCCTCGTTTGTTTTTCTCATTCCTTAGCTGTGTGAGTTTGGGGTCTTTTTTTTTAACTCCTCCTTCCATCTGGCATCTCCTAATTATTTTCTATTACTAATCACTTCTACAGGAAACAGACTGGACTGTTGAATTAAGAGCCCTATAAAAGGATAATTTTGTTATTTACAAGTTTCTTACCTCACTTAAACTTTATAATGTGACACTGTATAGCTGGTGATAATCACCTTGGGCTAATACTGTGTCTGATCTCATAAACTGGGCATGGTCAGGTCTGGTCCCTCAAAGAACATGAGAGGCTCAAGGAGAAGCTGGGGCAGTGCAGTTGGTAGCACCTCTGGCTGTGAACTAATATCTGAAATAGCATTTCATGCCTTCTGCAGCTCTGTGTAGTTCAAACATGTGCTAGGAGTCTGATTAACAGGGATTTTCTCCATGATCTCTCTCTTTATTCAGATAAACTCCATTCTCTCCTTATTGTTTGTTCTCCGTGTGTCTAGGTGGGAGCAGGGGAAAAATTCTACACTGGTCACTGTTTACATGCTTCCAAGTACAAATACATGTCTTTTGGCTTCTGTACAGAAGTGGAAAGGATGTGGAGCTGTGGTGGTCTGATGTGTCACCCCCATCCAGTTAGAGAATGCCCTGATAGGCAGGCACATCTGCTCCACTAATTGCCCATTTTGTAAGTGGTTACCAAATGCTTAAGACCCATGGTGAGGGAAATGCTTGCATTAGAGGTGGTAGTGGAAGGAGAAGTAGTTAGGTATGCCTAAAGTATTAGACTGTGAAGGAAAAGAAGAACAACGTTTTTCCTGTGGTTAATGCCACAGAAGCTGATCTGTTCTGGTCCTTGTTTCTTTTTAATCTTTCACAAGAAAAAAGATATTTTCAGCCAAAGTTTCTCATGCTTAATTTTAGTCTCTAGCTGAATGTTTTCTGACTGAACAAAGTAAGGAGAGCAGTTTTATTACTAAGCTCAACAAACTACTTGCTCCTATTATTTCAAACTTGTCACACTTGTCATCAGCAAAGACAGCAACTCTTGACAGTTTTGCAAAGTCTTCCTTTGATCATTAACTTTTAGAACATTAAAATTTTCCATATTTAACCTTTCTTCTGCATGGCATCAGCAGTTAGAAACAGTGTTGCTTCTGGCATTTAGTGTTCCTACTGTCGTAATGTTTCAATAAGATAAGAATCACCACACTGAAAATTCTGATTCTCAGTTCTCAGCTGTTGCTCTAATCTTCATCATGTTAGTATTGATATTCCTCAATTTCAATTTCCATACAATTTCCAAAAGAAGTAAAGGATGATGTGTTTCTAATAGTGAAGTTCATATTATAATGCACTTCAATTATATTGCTGTGTAGTGGGGATTATTATTGCATTTTCTTAGAGCTTAAGCAGTTAGAAATAAGTTGCCAAAGGAACCTTAGAGCTAGTATCACAGAGTATATAATGTCCTCTATTAAGCCTTAGTCATATGTGTATGTGATTTAATAAATTTTTTCATGTTTTCCAATTTGTGCATTAGATTAGTAGCACTTAGAGGCAAGCTTTTACCCTTCCTGAGAGGGAATTGGAGGAATTCTGTGAAAATATGAAAAGACTCTGTTCCCAATTTCCATTTTGCATGTAATGGTGAAACATTTTAAAAGCTCTGTGCTTTATATCATGTGTCAAATAGTTTATTGATAGAAGATTTCTGATGTTTTTACATTGCTGAAAAAGTCTTGAAGCCATTTCCCAAAGTTAATATGATAATGAATTACATTTGCATTCAGCCATTTCTGTGAATTGGGTGATGATTAGAGTAGCAGTATGTTTAATGCAAACGCACAAAAATTGCAGAAGGTATCCTGTGTTATGTTTCACAGAATTTCAAGTGCTCTGTCTCTTAAGTGGCAGCTTCTCATTCCCTCCAGCTTCCATCCAAATCCTTGCTAGCACTGGACAATTTTTTATGGACCTGATGGGTTAATTCTCTGGGGCTGTTTTTATTGTTGAAAATTCACACAACTTCAGCATTAGAAATCTTACAGGCAGTGTCATTTTTAAAGTGCTAGTTGATGGTGGCAGTAGGAATGAAAAATTGCCCTGTAAGGTAAGATGAAAAGCATGTTAAGAAAGAAAGAAGTTGTGCCAGTTTAACATTTTGTTCATTTCCACTGAATTTAAGTATTGCAAATATACCCTAAACTTAGTCTTTTAGCTTTGGTGTGACCTGTACTCAATAAAAGCTGTTGGTCAAAGACCACACGCATCTGAAATCCCAGGTGTAGACAGGGACTTGGGACTAGTGTATTTCAACTGCAAATAGACATCAACCAAACATTATGTTGTAAGAAACCACAGACTTGCTGGGGGAAAAAATAAAAACCCCTAGAGTCTCTCCTGTGTAACAGAGGTTGTATCATCTGTCCACATATGCCAGTGCTTCTCCCTTGAAAGGTAAATATTCTGTATAGCCAAGATTTATGATGGGGAGTTACATTGACAGTCCCATTTTGAATCATTCAAAATCATTCAATTTTGAAATCCAGTGGTTATTTAAATCTGTTTCAAAGATGCTCTGTTTGACCGTTTGAGATGATGATTTCTTGAGTGTCTGTCTCAAGAATTTTTAACAGTCATAGCTTTCTGTAGGGAAATGAGATGTTTACTGCCCTTATAGGAAAAATTTTCCTGACAGAAGCATTTTAAAATGTTAATTAGGAAACTTAGAGGGAATAAATAGGAAAGATGAACCATATGTGTTAAAGCAGAGGGGAGAAAATTGGAACACTGGTCAACAGAAGTGAAATGAGCCTTTTCTGAGAATATGATCAGGGATTAGAAGACTTTATGGGTGGAAGTAAACTGATTATTTGTTAATAATTGATAATGTGACTTTGGGAGCAGACTAATTCTGCTGCCAATTCCATTCTGGTTTCATTCATTGCAGGTTTCAAAGCAGTCTTGATTTAAATAGAGATTTATGCAAGGAGGTGGGAGTCCACGTGAGACTCATTTGAAGGATGATCAGCCCATCTGATTCTCCAAATGTGCCTAATTGCACTGTATAAAATGAACAGACCCACTGGTGCAGCTATACCCATGGACACACATGGACCTACAAAACTGGTAATCAGGGTCCTTGAGGAGGGTTGGTGAGCACTGGGGTTACCCCATTGTTTAATTTTGCTGCAGTGAAGTGGTCCATAAGCAGGTTTTCACCATTATAAATTTTGCAAGCACGCTGCATATAGCCGATTGACAACTCTAGTATTCCTTCAGGTTAAACATTGTTTTCACCTTGACTCATCAGTTCAACTCAAATGGTAATTCAGGAAGCATTAGGAGACTTTGCATTCTTACTCTTATTTATGCTAAATTAGTATGATTATGGACTGAAAGTATGATTAAGAAAGAAACTGTGACAGCACATGTACCATAGCAACACAGCTTATTCAGGAACAAGTGGATGGATTCAAAATAGAGGCTGTGCCAAAGGAGCAGGTGTAGTCTGAAATACAAAGGGTGTTTAGAAATTAATGAGCTGCAGTTTTCAATTATAACATACATTGAATTAGTCTAAATTGAATTACCATGTAGAACAAAAAAAAAGGCTAATATTAGATGCATTAGACTGCCAGTCAAGACTAATGTGAAGTGAGTATTATACACCAGGTAAGAATATATTGATGAGACATAAAAATAAATTTCCATACCATTTGCCCACATTATACCAGTAGCCAAAACTCCTATTCCACACAGAAAAAAATAAAAAACACCTAATAAATATATGAATAGAAAGACCTTGTGGATTACACGATTTTCATTATCCCTAAGTATATACATTTTCAGTTAGAAAAAGATAACAGAGGTTGATTGTAGAAACTGCTTTTATCTATAAGATTCTTAAATGGATATTATAAAGGAAATATAACATTTACTTCCTTATCAAAGGGTATGGTTAAACTTGTCTTTTATTTTTATCTTTTCTTTTATTTGAGGAAGTCCTTATAACAGTATGGATCAGATGAGGAATAAAACCACCCGTCCCTAGTGGTTTCAAATGATTAGTCTTAACAGCCTGTTTTCTCTTACAGTATTTTAATTTAGTATATCAGTAATAAAGAGCATTTGCCAAAAGAAGAGCATTCATGCAGCTGCCAATTTGCATTACATTTTAACTGCTATCACTCCTATAGAGCACATGGCATTTATAAATTATTTTTAAGGTCTTTTTGGAGTACCCCCTGCCCTGACATGTCATGAGTCAAGAGGCTTTTGCTGGAGTGACCCTTCACTGCAATGAATGTCAGTCGAGCCTTGGTCACAGCAGCACAGGTCTCTGCAGACCAGCAGGGAGACAGATCCCAGACAAAGAGATGGGAAGAAAATGCAATGCTCTCAGCTGAAATAGGAAATGCTGACTCAATGAGAGCAAGATGGAGAAGCTGCTGAGGAGCAGTCTCTGTGTTGCTGACCAGGGTGAGGGTTGCTGCCCTAGGCAGAGCTCCTTGTTTCATCAGCTCCTTTTCCTGAAAGCCTTATAGCTGCAAGACAGATCTCTCTAGCTCTGTTTTAGCAATGTGTCGTGCTGCAGGGAGAGGAGTACCTGACCAAGGCATATGCTTTAACTCTGTTTAGCACACCACCTCCATGGCACAGGCTCCTGGCAGGAGGGGGAGGAAGATGGGATGGACCAAGACCAAAACTCTGAAGGATGGAGGTTAGATGGGAAGGACAGAAAGCAAGATTGTGAAGGACAGTCTTTGTCTGGAGGATTTACTGGAAACAAATTCCAGTGTTTAATGATGCTTCTCTCGCACAAATCGTCTTGAATTGTTTGCCTGGGGAACAGTGATGCTGCCAGGATCCTGTGGCAGGGAGGTGGTACCTTCTGTTCTCTACCAGTTCTTGGTCTCCTTCTGTACTTTGCCAGATTTGGTTGGGGTTGGCCCCTTTAAATGCAGTTTGTTTTCAGGCAGAAGAATGGGACTGTGGTAAGGAGATACTACAAAGCAAGGGGGCAGTTTCTGAGGCTGATGGCTCAGATTGAACTCAGAGTTATAGGAACTTCTTTCCTCACCACAGTCAGAGTTAGGAGCTCATTTCTTAGCTTTTTGGGTAGCTTTTATCATGGTGTTTGATTGGCATCTCCTGCCTCAGTGCCACACAGCTTGGTGGCAGCTCTCCTTTTGTCACACTGTCACATCCTGACAAGCAAGGCTGTACTCTCTGTCTTTAGGGAAAGGGCTGGAGCAGTGGATTATTTTAACCCCAGAGGCAGCTGGGACCATGGGGACATCTTGCACTGGTGTCTGCAGGGAAGAGCCCTGTGGCTCCTGCTTGTCCTGGGTTGGGGGCAGGACAGCACTTCATCCACAATGCAGCTCTGTGAGAACATGTATCACTATTTATGCTGCATAAAGGAACTTGTAGCTATAGCTTATAAAACCTATTGAGCACCATTATTGATTGCAACATCAAACCCCTACCTGTGCACACCCCTACCATGGGCCCACATACACCCCTGTAGTGGGATTTGTACCTATGGAGTGTGAGGAAACCCCTGGAATTACCTGTACGTGGCGGGCCAGTTGCTGACCTCTCTGAAAGCCAAGTCACTTGATATTAGCAAAGTCCTCCAGAACCAGATCAAAAGCAGGACTTCTTCTAGAAGGTACTGAGAAAATTTTATTTTTGCATGTCTAGATCCACAGTTATATACCAAAATATATCCCCCCCACCCAAGGAAAAGAATGGGTTGTGTTCCCCACTGAAAAGTGCCTCGCTTTTGTGCCGCTATCCAGAAAAGTAAATGTTCATTGGTTTTGGTTTGCCAGTAACTGAAAGAGAGGAATAGTCACATGGGTGCTTTTTGGTGGTGCACAGTTTGGAATTGTCATTCCAAAGGCCCATATCAGTATTTGCCAGGAGAAATGTTCCTGTCAGCCACTAGGAACAAAATAAACCCAGATCCCAATCAGCTGCAGTGACCAGTAGGTTTTAGGAGTAAAGCTACAGAAAAACTTTTCTGTTGGCTTCCCTTAAGATCTCTCTGCTTTTTTGAGTATGGTCTGCATGGTAGGCACACCACTGGGAACATACAGTCTTCTCAAATAATGCCAATACACTTTAATTATATTGCACAATACAGTACTGAAGGAACTCACTTTTAATGCAGTAATTTCCAGCAGCAGTATCAGGCAACATTTTTTCCATAATTTAAACTTTGGATTTGATTATTTATTATTTTATTTTATTTAACAGCCTTATTTTAAGTCAAGCCAACATTTTGGCTGAATTTGTTAATTAAATTTTCAATTAAACTTTTTTTTAAACCTTCTTTTAAAATTCTAGATATAAAAATGTTCATTACCGGGTATGGAAGTCATATACACTTTTATCAAAAATATAAATAGCCATTTCTTTAGACTTTCCCATAAGTATTTCACTGGAGGGGTGGGGAAGGTCTGATTTAATTAGAAGTCAGCCCATTTGGAAAATTTTGTTATAAAAGCCAGAACTTTTCTCAGGAGTAATATTTCATCATTAAGCATGACTTAAACCCAACTCCCCTGTGGGTAACTGAAAGTGGGGCTCTGTGTTCCACTCTGCTTGAGCACTGTGGGAGCCTGAAGGTGCCAGGTAAATGTGGCTGTGGTGGAATGGCAGCAAGAGAAGTCCTGGTGGCTGAGACTGTGTCATGGTCCTTCCCACCCACCTTCTGAGATGTCATCTTCCAGGTTGAACTTTTCTTTTAATAGCATTCCTACCCTCTGCTCACACCATGTGGGCAGAGGCTATGCCTGGCATTAGCATTCTACAAGGGAAGAAAATTCACTGAAAGCAGATTATCACCACTTTTATTTAAAAAGCCTCTTTCCCCTTCAGAACAATCCCATGAAAGATATGACTGGGAAAGTTATATTTATCCTGGAACAAACTTCCACTAAGAGCAGCATTGAGGAAATTGGGCTCAGTTTCACAATCTGACTGATTAGCTTTTGAAAATCATGTACTGAGGCCATAAAATATGCTCATAAAGTGTTCATACAAGCAAGGATTTTCTGAGATATGCATTTGGCTAAGTTAGCTATACAGTGAAACAGAATACTGCAAAATGTACAGTGGTTTGCTGCATAGTAAACCAAATGTCTTGTTGCTTGATACATGTACAATAGGGCATCATCTTTGATGTTTTTTTAAAAATGCATGTAATATAACTGCTGGTTATTATTAAAATACAGGGAAGGGATCATATTATATATAAATTCTGAAACAATAAAGGCATATTTAGTCATAACAACATGAAAATACCATTTGAGAATGAAAAGCCTGCAGTGTACTACACATGCATTCTGAAGAAAACATGATAATGTGTTTGAGAGTGGAGCCAGGTGCTCAGAAAACTAAACATTCCATTGTATTGGAAATGCACATGGGCTTCAGGATCAACTGATCAATTATAATCTGGTTATTCTAGGATCTGTGATCTTAACCTGACTTGAATTTTGCTGTTTCGGTTTGGGTTTGGTTTGGTTTGTTTTTTTTTTTTTCCCTGAAGTAATTTCACTTTATTACTCAACAAATGGGAATGCACTGATTTCCCTTTTTAGAAAGATAATTTGTACGACGTCGACTGAACTGTGTGACTGGATTAAACTTACATAATGTGTCTTTCAGAGAGTGACTAATTGGAATTTACTGCAAGTCGCAGATGACTTTTAAATCAGTTCTGTGAAGGCTTCATAATAAGACTTACTGATTGGGAGATTAGTACCAGAAAATACGCATACATTATCCAGCTAACACTGAGAGCAAATAGTGCTCCAGAGAGCAGCTGTTCCTCCTGCACCCTGAAGGACTACTCCAGGGACAAGTAAGGAAAGTGGAGTCCCAGTAGGACCTGAACTGAACCACTCTTACAGCTGATGCTTTATAACAAATGGGAACATTTGAAATAGCATTGAATATATATTGAATATTGAGTATATTGAATAGTCTTTTTTCCCTTTTTTTCCCCCTTCAGTCCATATGTATCATGTAGAACCTCTAAACAGATGTCGTGGTTTAAAGGCTGTTGTGTTGATGTGTTTGGCTTTTTAGTGCTTAAATCACTAAAACATACAGGACTGAGGCTGCTCTGGTTGCATGCTCTGCTGAGAAGTTGCTCAGCTGTTGGTTCCAGTCATTCCATTTTCAGTTCACCTCAGTCCTGTGAAATCATGTCCTGAAATTAAATTTCAGAATGACAGCCTTGCAGTTTCCTTCCTCATGGAGTCTGCACAGCATATTGCTCCCTGCACGTGTAATTGTGCTTGCAAATGTTTGTCACACACGATTACTAAAAAAAAAAATAAAAATAAGGCTTAGGAAAGTGGAAAGGAAATTACTTTCCTCTTCAGATTTTTACCTCTTTTTCGTCCAGTACGTAGCAGAGAGTATCTTCAGGCAGAGCAGGTTATAAAGATAATTTGTTGGAAAATGAAAGGGCTCTGGAGAGGAGACTTTGCTGGCGGGTGGGAGTGCAGGAGCCACTGGTGGAGAGCAGGCATTGAATCAAAAGCCAGCCAAAAGTGTAAGAAGAGGAGCAGGACCTGCAGGCTACAGGCAATAGAGACAGCACAGGGAGCCTGGAGCAGGAGAGTGTCTTGGGAGTGGATAGATGGCTTCCTGCAGGATTTGAGTTAAGCCCCAAGTCCCTGACTTCACTTGTTTGCTCTCAGGGATGACTCATCTCTGCAGTGACTAGGGCTACCTGAGGACAGTGGCTTGCTCTCTCTTACTTTATTATCTCACATACTAAAAAGTTAAAGATCTGGACCTGCCTGATGACCCAAACTATTGTCAGAAGTTCTGTACAACAGAAATTCTTCAGTTTGGTTTTTGAAAGAAGGGATTTATTTAGTCTGTGTAAAGGAGAGCATGACTTTGCAAAGCCAAACACCCAAAGTTAGGCAATGGAGGAAGAATAAGCATAAACATTATAAAATTGTGTCATCTGAAAGCAGTTATATAAATTTTAATTTTTCAGTTGCTAGCTTTATGGCTTTAACTTTCTTTCAGTCTCTGTTTCTGGTGAACACTACTGTAGAGCATAGCCCAGGTAAATGGCTGTAAGGGTAGATGGTGAGCCCAGTACTCCTTTATTTGTAAACAGCAGAAAATGCTTCACAATGAACAACAGGAAGCTGATGTATGTGAAACCAATAAGCAGTCCCTGTTAGACTACTGTAATACAAAGCAGTGTTAAAATTAAAATTCATAGTCATATAACTACTTTCCAGATTATAACGCATTTTCATAATTACAACCATGAGATAGGACCTTTCCCTGTTGGGTAGTTTTGCTTACCTTTTTATTGGCATTCTTAGATTTAATTTTCCAGGATCCAGAGATCTGTTTCTACTAGCATGACTCTAAAGTGCCATTGAAAATAACTCAGTTCTTCAGAATTAGGAAAAGGGAAGCTGACAATTAAGGAGTAAGGATGACAGAAAAACAGATATGTGCTCTACTAGCTATTGAAAGGGACATTCACCCTGCTTTACCTTGCTTCTTAAATGGAATTACACAAAATAATAAGAACTGATTCTGATAGTAAATTTATTGTTGAAAATCACTGTGTTATTTCCAACAAATTCCATTTTCAAAGAATTTATTTCCAGTATGAATTTTGGTGATGCATTTTTTCCCTTTAAAAAATAAGAGGAATTTTGGGTTGCAGAGAAAAGTGTAATGAAGTGTTTTTAGAATTCATTACTTACTTCTTGAGCCTGTTGTCACTCAAAATTGTTTGGAGAGGATGACTCCTCTGGGGCAGGTGTAGGTCCACCTTGTTCCATGAGGACTTTCACCTGATGTAGGAAAGGAAAGGAAGGGAAAGGAAAGGAAAAAGGGAAAGGAAAGGAAAAAGGGAAAGGAAAGGAAAAAGGGAAAGGAAAGGAAAAAGGGAAAGGAAAGGGGAAAGGAAAACCTCAAAAGCCTGCCTGCTTCCTCCTCCACTGAGTCCATGCTATTTTCACACTTCATGTAGATGAAGTGATCAGTTTTTTTCATCTCTTAATCATCATCTCAGTTTTCTTGATCTCTTAATGCTATGGAGTGTTAATACACTTGCAAGGATGGACAGAAAAATGCCAGAGGAGTATTCACCTGCACCAGAAATGAGTGGTTAAAAGCAAGACGGGGTAGTTGTTGGAAAAGTATTTCTTGATAGGATGGATCAAGCTCCCTCCTGCCTGTTTTGAAACTGGGAACCGAGTCAGACCCCTGTATGAGCCAGTAATCCCTGACAGCATCCTGCTGTATAATCTGTACCCAGTGTTTCAATTATTAGTTGTACTGCAGATTAGTGTTTAGTGAAGCAGCAGGCTTGATCCGTAATGTCCGCACCATGATCCCATGCTGAAACCCAGTAGTTTTTCAAACCTGTCGGGAAGGTGCGGGTGGCCACACAAGAGAGCAGCAGAGGGGCTCTCAGTGAGCACTGTTCTCAGCTGTATTGGCAGGACTGAGCTAAGCTGGAACACTGTGATCCAGCTGCAAAGCACATACCAATTCCACCCAGAAGCTTGTGACAAACTGTGCTTGTCGTGTCGTTCTGACTCAGGAGAGATAAAAATACCTCTGCTGCAGCAGGGAGAGCGGTTGCAGTGCGGCAGCCTGTGCAGGGGGAGGGAGGGCAGCGCGCTGGCTGTCTGCACAGGCAGGCGGTACGCCAGGAAAGGTGCCCTGGCACCCCGCATCTCAGGAGGGTGGACAGCCCCATGGTGTGAAGCTTGGCTGTAATCAGGTCAAGGGTCCGTCTCTGACAAAGACTGTTCACAAGCGCTTGGAGAGCACCAGCAGGCAAGGGGCAGAGCGGCCATCGAGGTGAGCGCTCCCGGCTGTCGGTGCTCAGCTGGAGGGAGCCGCCTGAGCTGGGCTGCCCTGCTGGGCAGCTCCGGGTGGATATGGCATAGTCTGCCCTGCCCCTTTGAGAGCCTTTGATTCTGGCTCCTGTGGCAATTAAGTTCAAGGCTTTAATGGTTGTGTGAAATAGTTTGTGTGATGGAGCAGACTGCCCTGTGCACATTTCATCGTCAGTTGCGTCCAAACTTCAGGTTTCGGTCCAGTGTGAGACTGTGGTCATTCACCTTCTGTTAGGATCTGTAAATTCCTAAAGAGAGGCGTCACCAGCAGTTCGGGGTTCAGGTCTTTGCTGGATGGAGGGCTGCAATGAACTTGGGGTGACATTTGTGTTCACATCCCCACAAGATGTGAGATTGGTGAACATATTGTCACACGAAAAGCACTGAAAAACGTAATTTTAAGGGAAGAGTGGTG